>JAFEMH010001816.1:0-415796 GCA_022495995.1 Adenophora triphylla var. japonica | reverse complement strand
TCATTCCTTTGGGATCTGCCATCGGTCTCTGTGGATGTCGCCGTTCACTGCGCCCGGCAGAGATGTCGCTTCCTCCCCACTCTTGGGGAGACTTTTCATGCTCTTCGACAGATTAGCTATTGGACGGCGGTACATGCACGGGGGCAGGCCCGTCTTCTCTTGACCTGCGGCTCGATGGAGCGCTTGGGGTCTTCTGGGAAACCTCTGACATGATCAGGCCTTGGACTTTTGCCAGGAGAGGCGTTGATGTAGATTTTGGTGATCAGGGCTCGTGGGAGCGTTGGACGGCGGGTCGCGAGACTGAAGATATCAGATGGTTGGTGCCTCATTGGCGGGTGGAGACTCGCAGAGTGCTTCAGGACGGGTCCCATGTGGTTATGCTTCTGGGCTTTCTCAGTCCAGCTTCTACATTCCGGCTCTGGTCCTTAGGCAGCTTGGCTTGGAGCAGGTTCCTTTGGAGGGTTTTGATGATACAGCCACCAGGGTGGTGGCTCCCGCTTCCACTGGATGATCCCTCGGTGTTTCCATTTCTTTCCCGAGCATGGAGGTATGATGCCTTTCCTCTCCGTGGTCATTCTCAGTGCGTCCGAGATCCGGTGTTCCTGACCACTTGGTACCCTGGATTGGCACGAGAGGCATCCTGGGAGAGACTCAGGTGGCCATTCCCAGACGGCGTGAGGCCATTGTGGGTGCGGAGGTCCCGGCGCTTCTGAGAGGAGGAGGGCCGAGCGAGGGCCAACCCTCATGACAGTGAGCGGAGACGCTGTGACTGATTACGAGGCTCACGTCAAGAGACAGGAGAGGAGGGCTCCTATGTTACCAGCCAGGTTACAGGAGATGAGGGGATGACGCTAGGGCTACTAAGGCCCTGAGAGAGGCCGGTTTGACAGACCCTGTTCCTATACCAGGAGCTTGGTAGGAGGAATACCGACATTTTTCCGGCTCAGAAGAGAAAGACTTGGAGGGGAAGAAGAAGGGAGAGGCCAGGCACGAGTGGCTTGGAGTGACTCTGAGGTTTCCAAGTATCCCTTTCTTGCCATGACAGACACATTAGTTTGATTATGTATCTTAGTTTTCTTTTAGCAGGTTGCCAGCTGTAGGAATGAATCGGGCTTAGACTCATCAAAGAGCTTTTAACTTGTAATGAATATTTGAATTGCTTTAGAGTTTTTCGAGACGCTTTCATGGTCTGATCAATTGTATTGATGCCAAAGTATGGCTTTTATTTGTGCTTTAGACTGGGGCCTGTCTTCCTGCCACGTTTCCCTCATTTTGAGGAGCTCAGGTCTTCCTAGTTCAACCTGGTGACTCTTTTTTGTTTTTTTTTTGTTTTTTTTTTTTGGTGCAACCCGCTTTTTTACCTAGGCCGCCCTTTTCTGTTTCTAACCTAGTTGGGTATTACTCTTTTAGCACTCTCTTTTTTGTTGTTTTTTTTTTGGTGCAACCCTGTTTTTTACCTAGGCCGCCCTTCTCGGGTTTCTAACCTAGTCGGGTATTACTCTTTTAGCACTCTTTTTTTTTGTTTTTTTTTTTTTTGTTTTTTTTTTTGGTGCAACCCTGCTTTTACCTAGGCCGCCCTTTTCGGGTTTCTAACCTAGTTGGGTATTACTCTTTTAGCACTCTTTTTTTTTGTTGTTTTTTTTTTGTGTTTTTTTTTTGTTTTTTTTTTACGCGTAGTATCTGCGTAGCCTTGTCACCATTCACCGGGTGTACAAAGGGATTCCCGTCAGGCTCTGCAAGCTGCATGGCTCCTCAGAGATCTTCCTGGACGACATATGGCCCGACCCATACAGGCTTCCCATTTGCCGAGAGGGTCGATACGGACTGGGGGCTTTTCTTTTAGAACGAGATCACCTTCTTGGATCTCCGATGCTTTACTTTCTTGTCGAAGGCTCTGGCCATTCTTCCTTGGTAGGCCTGGATGTGTTCCATGGCCTTCAATCGGCGCTCGTCTAGTAGGGCCAATTCATCACTGGCGACTCTGGAGCCATTCGACCTTCGTTGATCCGGCTTTCCAGCAGATACGGAAGCGAGGGCATTTCCAGCTCGATCGGGAGTACGGCTTCCATTTGCATGTGAGGGCAAAAGGTGTTTCCCCAGCTCGCTCTGACTGATGTCTGCAGCCCGAGAGTGCCAGGTGTAACTTCTCGGGCCAATCTCTGCCTTGGACAGCCATTTTCTGGATGACATTTTCCAGAGTCTTGTTCGCGCTTCGACGCTCCGTTGGCTTCGGGGCCTGCAGGAGATGACTGTGACGGGTTATTTGGAATTCTGCCAGCAATTTTTCACATTCCCCTTCGAAGTGGGATCCATTATCTGAAATGATTTCAGCCGGCAACCCGTATCTGCACATGAATGTTTTCTTTGATGAAGAGGGCGACTTTCTTTGAATTGAGGATTTTGTAGGACTTGGCTTCAACCCACTTGGTGAAACAATCCACGGCTACCAGGACGACTCGTGGCCGTCACTGCCGCGATGGTGTGATTTTGCCTATGACATCAATTCCCCAAGTGACGAAAGGCCAAGGGGTTGTCATGCAGTATAACTCGTGAGGAGGCAAGTGATTAAGATTTGAGTATCGCTGACATTTGTCGCAGCTTTTGACAAACTGGATGCAGTCGGCTTCCACGGTGATCCAAAAATACCCCATTCCCAGGATGATTTGCATCAGAGCTCGAGCATTCATGTGAGGGCCGCAGGTACCACCATGTATTTCTTTCATGAGTTCGGTAGCCTCTTGTTTGCTGATACGTCGCAGGAGGGGGCCTTGAGAACGTTTTGTGTATAGCATGTTTCCCAAAAGAACATAATGGGAGGCGAGCCGCTTCAGGGATGAGAGACTTTTCGCTTTGATTCCTTCTTTATATTCCCCCTCTTCATTTTTGAAAGAGGCCTCGCCATCCTTCAGGTATTGGTAAATTTGAGTGTACCAGGGATCATTGATCAGTTCGGCTTCCGCTTCAATTTCGAAGCAACAGGCGGGGTTTTCTTCTCCGACTTGAATGGTTTAATAGACTTTCCTTCAGGTATTTCGACAAGAGAGGCTAGTGTAGCCAGAGCATCTGTGAACCTGTTCGGTCTCTTGGAGGCAATGAAAGCTGATTTCTTTGAATTGAGTTACTAACTCTTCCATGTAAGCATGATACTTCCTGCAAACCCGGATCCACGGTCTTCCATTTGTTAGAGACCTGATTGATGATGAGGGCAGAGTCACCGTACACCTCCAATTCCTTGACATTTCTTTCAAGGGCGGCTTCCAACCCAGCCATGCAAGCTTCATATTCAGCAGCGTCTGTTGGTGACTTCGAAGTTCAGCCGTCACTGCCACGGGGGTGTGTCGCCAGCAGGATCGACCAGAAGCATTCCTATCCCGTTCCCCTTTTGTTCCACGCCCGTCGAAGAAGAGTTGCCAGCGATTTTCTCCTTCTAGAGCGAAGATTCCATCATCGGAATTGAGGTTCAGGTCCTCGGACTCATCACTTGGGAAATCGGCGAGATGTTCTGCCATTATGCGTCCCTTTTACGGATTTCCTTGAAACATAAGCGATGTCATATTCGGCCAAAAAGAACGACCATTTTGCCAATCTCATGGAGATGGAAGGCTTGTCGAACAGATATTTGATGGGGTCTATCCTTGAAACAAGATGTATCGGGTGAGACCGCATGTAGTGTTTCAACTTTCCCACTACCCAGACCAAACCTGTGCAAGTCTTCTCGCAAGGCAGAGTAATCGAGTTCGCTTCCTTGGAGCTTCCCGCTTACGAGAGATGGCGTTTTTGACTTTGGAATCTTTTTTCTCTTGAGCTAGCACAGCCCCAATTGCCGTATCCGTGACAGCCAGATATAGCAAGAGTGGCTTTTGCCGATGTGGTGGAGAGAATCGGGGATTCACAAGGTATGCCTTAATCTGCTCAAAGGCAAGTTGACATTCTGGGGTCCATTCTGTGTAGGCATTCTTTTTCATCAACTTGAAGCTTGGCTCGCAGATCGAGGTCAGCTGATCTACAAAGCGGCTTATGCATCGCAGCCTTCCCACGAAGGATTTCACTTCTGCCAGTGTCCGTGGTGGCTTCATTTCAACTATCGCCTTGCCATTTTCTGGGGATCTACTTTGATTCCCCGTCTGCCACTCATACATCCTAGTACCTTGCTCGCTTACACCGAAAGTGCACTTGGCCGGATTCAGTCCTCATGCCGTGGTCTCGGAGGCGGCTGAAGAATTTTCTCAAATCAACAAAGTGCTGGCCATCTGATCCTCTGGAATGTATTATCATGTCGTCCACATAGACCTCAATTTCTTTGTGGATCATGTCATGGAACAGAGCTGCAGCTGCCCTTGGTACGGAGCCCCAGCATTCTTTAGTCCGAATGGCATGACCGTGTAGCAGCATGTGCCCCAAGGGGTTGTGAAGGCTGTTTGGCTTGATCTTCTTCTGCCATTTTGATTTGGTTGTAGCCGGCAAAACCATCGACGAAAGATTTGACTTCGTGGTTGGCCGTGGAATCTACCAAAATGTCGATGTTTGTAGGGGAAATCGCCTTTCGGACTGGCTTTGTTCAAGTCTCTGAAGTCTACGCAGCATCGGGTCTTTCCGTTGGCCTTGGTCACCGTCACTATGTTGGACAGCCATGTTGGGATTCAATGACCCTGATGAACCCTGCCTGAGCATCTTTTCCATTTCCTCTTTCACTTGTAAGGACCATTCGGGCTTAATTCTTCTTAGCTTCCGCTTTACTGGCTTGACTTCTGGGTCGAGCGGTATTCGGTGCTCAACTATGGAAGGATCGAGGCCTGCATATCTTTATAGGACCATGCGAACACATCCACGAATTCTTTTAGCAGCCTCGATTAGGCAACCCTTTCAGCCCCTTCGAAGAAACTACCAATCCGCGTCTCTTTAGGCTCTTCCGCAGCTTTGAAATTCACACTTGTTAAATCTCTTCGGCAGCTTGGGCTCGATTTTCCTCTTTCCTGACAACCTGCCTAAAGATTTCTTTGATATATTGTTCATTTAATGTGTCCGCTCTTCATCTAGTGAATCGTTATTAACCGTTTTTAGATTATTAGTTAATTCATCATTAGTTAAAGTGGCAATTAAGGGATACTCAGAAAGGTTCATCATTTCATTGAAGACGAAGGGGATACAACGCTCGCTACAGGTCGTAGTCTTCAGGCGTAAGGCTATGACGACCACTTTGAGAGACTTCGAACTCAACAATGAGAGACTTTGGAGGATTTTACAAAGGTTGACACGAAAGGACGGGGACCAATCCAAGCTTGGTGATCATTTCCTCTTTGGTCGCTGACGGGCCCGAGAGAGTTTCCCAATCCTTTAAAGGCATCGCTGCCTGGCTTCAAACCCGGGAAGGCATGGTCTCTGTGTTTCCTCTTCAGCCGTCTGCTATCATCTCTTTGTCTGAACGATAATCAACTGTGTTTGGCATCTGAAAGCTGAGCATGTGGATGTAGGGATCTTCCTCAATTCTGGGGACTTTCCGTTCGTCACAACCCGACCGCCCAATCCAGCATGTAAGGACGCATCGCGCTCGGTGAGCTGCCAGAAAAATCTCATGTCCCATACTCGAGCGGGAAAGGCTTGGAGGTAGTTCAGCAAGGAGGACGTCCCATACGACGCTCACAGATTCGAGCCGAGTCCGTCGGTGTTTGCTGACTTTTATCATGAAAATCTCCCGCCCGCTCAGGCCAAAGAATGGGTTTGCAGAACACTGACAAATCTGTGATCGAGGACCGGGGACTTGTGTGCCTGCATCATGGCGGCTGTTCAGCGTTTCCTTCCAGCACGACTCCAAGTGTTGGAAATAGCAATTAAATTTGATGAATCGAACTTCTTCGGAGCCGCTTGCTTGAGTGTGTCGACATAGTCGGCATCGCGAGATTCCAAAGGATGCTGGCGAGACTTGCCTCTTGAAGGATGTAGCCCCGGTGTTCCACCGCGGTGTTCTTGGCTATTGTTTCAGCTTCCGTTCCCTACCAGGAGCTGCCACCCCTTATGACTTCAAGGTCTCCCGCCGGCTGATGAATTTGACGCATTGGTGGAGAGTGGAGGCTACGGCTTTCATGTGATGCAACCAAGGGCGCCTGAGCAGGGCTGTGAACTCTGAGGGGATATCCATTACATGGGAACTTCGCGGGCACCATTTGGGTTTCGCACCAGTGTTCCACAGTCACCGTCCCAGATGGGACGAGACGAACCGTCGCAGGCTTTGCATCCGGGTAGACGGGATCACGCGCCTTTCATTTATGCTGAGGGCCCTCATCATGCTGAGGGGAAGGACATTTACCGATGATCCATTGTCCACTAATACCCCAGGGAGTGACATGGTGTTGAGCCGAATAGTGAGGTACAAAGCTTCATTGTGTTGGAGACATCTCTGCAAATCTTCATCGCAGAAGGTGATCATACTCCCATATAGGTGAGGATCATAGATTTGGTCCTTGTCTCGGGATGGAGAGTCATCAAGCCAGCCACTTCGTGCCTTTTCGCGAGGGAGAGTCTTTGACGAAGCCCCTGGGTTATACTGATACCTTTTGTGGCGGTTGCCATCTCCAGTCAACATGTTGATTGAGTGGGAGCGCCAGACGGCGTCGGCTTTTCTTCATCGTGTATATCCGGGAGCTGGACAAACTGAACCTTGGCTGACCCCGAGGGGGTTGGATTTCTGCTGCAGCAGGACTCCGGCATCCGAAGGTCTCAATTCTGCCGCTGCAAGGCTTTTCTGCTCTTTCACCCCTTTTTGCTTTGGGGAAGACTGACCGGAGTAGAGTACATAATAATCAAATCCCCCAGATGGCTCCTCGAGCGTTCCCACACCGTTATCACCGGCCTCGAATCTCTCCTTCAATTTTTGCTGGAGGAAATTTTCTTTTTCTTAGGAGACGGTCCTCGTGTATCCAGCCCTTGACAGTCCCTTTCAAGGCAATCGGGAGCCACAAATATCCCACCAAATGTGTTCTACGGCTGATGGCGGATTTGGGACCTCTGGTTGAGCGGTGCTGGAATGACTTTGAGTGGAACTGGTCTGGGGATCTGCTGCCGGACTCATCTGGCAGCGAGTGATTGGACTCCGCCGGATATGAGAGACATTGAGGTCCCGGGGAACGGGCACATGTTTGTCTTTCAAGGCAGCCCCGGCCAGCCGGGATATTGTTAAGGTCCCGAAGCGGCGTGTGGCCTCTTCAATCCAGGCCGCTGCCCGTTCTGGCGCTCTTCCAGGACTTCCATGGCTGACCATATTCCTTCAACTGCTCCTGATTTTCATCACTCAGGCTGACATTTGTGGGATCATCACTTTGAGAGGGGACAATTGACAGGATACCGAACTCTTTCGTCTGACCGCTGTCGGGGGCCAGCCGCCCTGCAAGTCGGCCTGTAGGAGTCCCGCGGTGGAACATAGGAATCTTGGGGTAGCATCTTGATGTATCCGGACTATTAAGAAGAGGAGGAGAACCCTCTTCTGCCTTCGCGGTAAAAGTGCCATCGGAATTGAGACTCGATAGTCAAACCATGACTTGCGACTACCCAGGAGGTCATCAATTTGAGCCTCATGTCGAAGTCTCATTTGTTCTACCAACTGGATCCAATACTGGCCGCCCGAGGGATTTTGGAGGACGGAGCAACGTTATCCCCATCATTACCGGCTGATGCAGACATTCTGAAACCCGGAGTCGGAACAAACGGCGAAGCCGATGACGCGCTTGACTCTTCCCAACTGATCAAACGGTGACCCGGTGCCCGAAACCAAGCTTTGTGCGGAGCCTTGGGGAAAGGACACGAAGGTTCAGATGTCTGGGAATGGAAGGAGGGTAGGTGTTTGGGCTTTTGGCTCATGCAGATGGCAGCCATTTGTTCACGTTTACTTAAAACATGTTTTATTAACCTAATCGGTTGGAAAAGATTGCTCTTCTTTTTTCGCAAACTACTCTGATTCCTGGATCAGCGGGCCCCGCCACCACGCCACAAGCCCCTCGCATTCCACCTGCATTTCGACCTCCCAGGAGGACATCCTGACGGGTCCTACAGGGCAAGCGGGTCCCACCGACCGAAAGAAAAACGATCCTAAAAGTCTGGCGGAATCCAGTCTTACGAGCATTCGATGTAAATTACGGACAAAGTTGACTGTCGAAAGTCAAGATCATGTCTGAGGGTTCGACAAAAAGTCGGCATGATTTGGACTGATAAGCGTCCACGATTGATCTTGACTTGTCGTCCAGCTAAGCCGTAATTAGGCATGGAATAGTCATTAATCCTTGATGACTCAGCTGTCAATGCTTGGGAGTCAGGATAATTTGTGCCAGCCAGACTTGAAGTCAAGGCGCCGGTCAATATCTTGGTCAAAGTCTGCGGCGGAAAACCGGCAGAACTTCGACTGATTAGGGACCCGAAAGATATTGAGTCGGTATGCCGACAAAGGCTTGAAAGGAAAGGTCTATACACGGACAGGGCATGACACAGACCAGACTAAAAACCAACCGGGTCTCGGACAAAGTGTGTCACGGACAAGTGCATGGTCGACACGAGGCTCCATGGGATGTTTGGGTAGTCCTGTGCTCATCCGAGAGGCGTAATAAGACCAAACGGACCGCGACAAGGATTTCCCCGGGTTAAGGACGTAGTGTGCAGTGTACGGTCACGTGCGCGTAGTGTGCAAGCAGTCTATATTCTTTTTCTGAGTAAAATAGAAATTTTTTATGTGTCTTAAAAATATGATGCATGATTTTTTTTTGGAAATTTTCTTTTTTTTTTGAAAATCCTTTTTTTTTTTGAATTTTTTTTTTTGAAAATTTTAATGAGCACATAAGCACGAAAATTCCGACAGTTAGGGACATTATTCCGACAGTCAAAATTTTGACTTTCTCCGAGGCGGCCAAAACAACATGAAAACTGTGCAAAAATCAACACACACACAAAAATGATTTTCAAAGCCGGGACGGAAGCTTGACCCTCAAAAGCTTTTTTTTTTGAAAACGGTGATACCGGTACGTGGGATTGTTAGACCACAATTTATCCCCGACTCGTGTTAGGAGGCGATAACGGGAAATTTAGTGGTTTCCACCAATATACCGAATACCATTTTTTATTAAAAAGCTTAAATTTGTTTGGAGTCGCCACCTGTGATGATGTTGCCATTCGTGGGAAAAATTCGATTTTGCGTTTCTTTGAAAAACCAAATAAAACCGGAAAACGGAGCCGCCACGCCATTTTAATTTTGAAGGGCCAAAACTTTGAAAAAAGCCCGAGATCAGAGATTTAGGTTCGGAGGTCATGTTACGTGCCGGGAAGGACGTTAGTGTGCACCCGACGCGCCTTGTAAAACGAGTCTTCCAAGCTGAAAATCATTTGTGTGTGTGTGTGTGTGTGTGTGTTTTGGCCAAAATAAGTTGAAACTCAGAAAAGTAAAAATTGGGATATCTTTTTAAGACTTTAAACTGATCCCATGATTTTTTGGAAGATTTTTGGATTGAGATTTGGTACTCAAAAGACCTTTTGAAGTTGAGAGCCATTTCTGCCAGAATGAAAAAGGCAGTGGACCTTTGATTTTAAAAGGGATTCAAGGGTCTTAAAACTTCATAATCTGGATAAACTCAGAGAATGAAAGTTGTTCTAGACACCTTAAATAAAGTTTGTGCGAAGGAATTTTCCATTTTGGAGAAGATTTGAGGGGTCAAAACCTTCTGGAAACCTCAGATATGAGATCTGGATTCCCAGAAGCTGATGAACTAGCCTCTGAAAGAAAATTTGAAAAGAGGAGTTTTACTCACCCAAAAAATAAGGTAAAAATATGTCTGGAAAGCTCTGGATGTTGGCTACAAAAAGTATTTTGTAGTCAACACCAAATTCCAAGTTCATCTGTGTCCAAAAATTAAGACCATGGACTGAGGTCTGAGAAAATTGCTACTGGACAGCAACTTCTCAAGAAAGAAAATATGATTTTAAGGGGGGTTTTGCATCCATGCTTGTCCCCATTTCCCTAGGTTTTGGTTAGTGATCACTAGACATTTTAGTGGTGAATCAACTATACCAAACCATCCTTGGGGTACATTAGGACTAAGCATTTCATTTGCTTGGGAAGGGGAATTTTATCCTTTGAAATCAAGATTTAGTGCTTGAAAATGGTTTTTAGGGTTTTGAAAGTGCATTTTTGCAAGTAAGCAAGAAAAGCTTTGAAAATAATGTTGATCTTTGTAGAAGATCATCCATGGAGATGGTCTTCCATGGTGATCTTCTTAGATCTAGAGCAAGAAGATGAAAGAACTACATTTTGTAGTTTGAAGATGCATGCATGGATGAGATTTAGGGTTAGGAAGAGGAGGGTTTACCAATCTTCCTTGTGTTCTTGAGTGTTTGGCTTGAGTGTATGAGTGTTTAGGGCTTTAATATGAGAGTGAGTGGATGAGTATGAGTTGGGAAAGATTGGAGAGAAAAAGGTGACAATTCTTGAAGAATTCTCACTGTTTTCTCTCTATATTTCGCCAGAGGTTCGGTGCAAAATGTGTTCTTCCTCCTTATTTTTGTGACTGGAGGGCTCAATTTATAGCCCTCTGAATTTTACATTCTTATCCGCGCGGACAGGTCCAGGCAGCGTGCACTGTTCATTAAATGCAGCTTCAGCTTTGGACAAGAAGAATATTTCTTTTTGAAATTCAAATTAGGCAGCCAGTTTATGTTTCCAGCATTGCTATATTTGGTTTTCTTCTTTTGTTTTTCTTTTTGAGATTCTTTTTAAGGTTTAACCTTAAATAACAATGCCCATTTTACCCTCACTTTGTTAGAAATGTTAGGATAGTTAGGAATTGTTAGAAATGTTATAACTTTCGTTAATTTTCTAACGAAAATTCTAACAAGCTCAAATTGGAGCACTTACAAGACTGCTGGCTGAATTCAAGATCACACGCCACAAATCTTCTCCCTACCGGCCACAAACAAACGGCGCCGTGGAAGCAGCAAACAAAACCCTCGAACGGATCATCCGAAAAATGACCACCCGAGGACGAGATTGGCCCGAGAAGCTGCACCTTGCACTTTGGGGCTATCGCACATCAGTCAGAACAGCCACGGGAGAAACCCCATTTGCCCTGACATACGGGATGGAAGCAGTCCTTCCCATCGAGCTGGAAATTCCCTCACTCCGAGTGCTGCTGGAAAATGACATCAACGAAGTCGAATGGCTCCGAAGCCGACACGACGAATTGGCTCTGCTAGACGAGCGACGACTAAAGGCCATGGAACACGTCCGAGCCTATCAAAGCAGGATGGCTAGAGCTTTAGTCAAGAAAGTCAAATCCCGAGACATCAGGGAAGGTGACCTTGTACTCAAAGAAAAGCCTCCCACTCGAACCAACCCACTGGGAAAATGGGAACCCACATGGATCGGCCCTTTCGTGGTTCAAAAGATCTTCTCCGGAGGCGCCATGAAGCTGACAGACCTAGACGGCAATCCCTTCATTGAATCCAGTCAACGGAAGCAAACTTCGCAGATACTTCGCCTGAAGAAGAACAGCTGTGCATCTCTTGGCACTCCATGTAGTGTCGAACTACGCAGACCTGAGCCCTCTAGTCAGGAGGAACGTGGGCAACCTTAATTGGTCCGGTCTAAAAACACACAAAAAGTCAAAAGTTTGAATGTCAATCAAGACCTCCATCAAGCTACGCACTTTTCAAGAACACGCCCCAGCAGTCACCTTGACCAAGTCAAACGACGGCGGCAACATCAAAGGACATCCGAGGGTCACTCAGCATCAAACGACTGACTCATGTCTGCTTCCAAGCCAGGGGCTTGTCCTTGCCTTCACGCGCTTCAAAAAAAAAAATAATAAAAAAAAAAAGAGAGCTCGAGCAAGGGCTCACAAAAAAAAGAAGCTCAAGCAGAAGCTGCAAAAAGAGGTCAAGAGCCCGACGCCAACAAGAGGCAAGGAAGCTGCGAAAAAGACCGTCAAAACGACTTATCAAGGGAGCATTCAACCTCTCAGCCAAGCACAAAGCCTCAGCAAAGGGGATTGCCGTCATGGCCCAGGCCGCTTCAGCCCGCAAATGCAACAGAAAAGTCCAAAGATGGACGCCGACAAAGTGCACAACAGAAGCAAAGGCAAACAAGAGATCTTGCGTCTCGACAAAGCTTTAAAAGTAAATCACAAATCACTAACGGTTACAACATTTCTTGATGAGTTCAAGCACGGTCTACTCTCAAGTTCACAACATGCTAAAAGACAGCTTAATACATTTAACTAATAATGTGTTTGCAATGCAATGAATGGATACCTAGGAGGTCATTCCGCGCCATCTGCGCTTGTCCCTCGCCATTCTTTCCTTTCTTCCTCGTCCCCGCGAGTCTTCTTTCGCTCCACGTAAACCAACTCTGCGTCTCTCAGCCCGAGATCGGGGTCCTCCCCGTAGAGTCAAACAATCCAAGAGCTCTCGGGGCTTCATTCGCCCGTGCTTCGGCTCGGATCTCCTCCTCGCGAGTCTGTAAAAGAGGACCTCTCCCTGTCAGTCGGTCAACTCTAGTCTCGTAGTCAAACAAAGTGTCTCCCGTCACATCCAAAGGGTCAGACCAGGCTTCGGCACTCCTAAGGCAATAGCTACTACGGCAACCGGGTCCCAGAATCGCTGCACGCCTGCTCTCCAAGACCACTTGGGACTGCCCAACACGCTGCTCATACCAGGCCAGGTACTGAGTCGTCAACACGACACTCTCCCAACGTCTAAGGAGTACCACAGGAGGGAAAGCGGAATACTTCCATACCCTCAGAAAATACAAGAAGGCACCTGAAGCTGCCATACAAAGAGGAACTACCTCCGCAGTGGCAAGGTCATCCCAGCCCAACAAAGGCTCCTGCTTCATCCCAAACTGCCGGGAAACAAGCGACGGAATATAGAAGGAGGACCAAGACAAACCTGGGACTCTGATAACGTAGGACCCTTCCTGCAAGATCCTCCTAGTCTCAATCCTCCAGTGCGGAACCCACCAGCGGATCTGATGCGTACCAAGCTGTGCCATCCATCTCTCCCAGGCGGACTGATCCATATCCAACACAAGAGGTCGCTGAGCAAATGACCACGGGCTAAACGACGTCGGAGCCTCGGGCATGGCCTGAAGCCTCTCTCGCAGCCACAAGGTGAGCAAAGCGGGGCTTCCCCCTCTCATAAAATGATCCCCAGTCGCCAGACGGTCGATACCATGAAGAGTCTCCCCCAGCACCAACGGGACAATATCTTCTCCAGCTCTGCAGTGCCCTACCACATCTAGCAAAGCCCCATCACAAATGCCAAGGGAGCTGACCATGAAGAGCGTCGCTATCGTGCACAAGGCGAATGCATCCCAAGAGACATCACTCTCATCATCAGCCATGAACCGCTCCGGCAGCTCAGAAATGTCGATATGACCCGAATCAAGGATCATGCCCTGCACTTCTTCCAACGAAGTACGAAGAAAGCCTGCAAGCTTCACGCTCACGGCAGCACCACCAATCAAAGGAAGCGAGATGGCCTCCACCTCCGGTCCTCCAATCAAAGCCCGAAAATCCTCAAAAGTGGGCACCATTTCATTGTAGGAGAAACAGTACACATGCCTCCTAACATCCCAGAACTTCGCGGCAGCCCGCAACAAATCCCAATCAGGAACCAACTCCTTAAAAGACCAAATCGAGCAAAGACGAAACCTTACCTCGAAAGCCCATCTCTGATGCCTCATACGGCGCCGCATCCACGTTTTCAACTGCTCAAGGAAGTGTGCTTGCCTCTCCTGCGAAAGCCTCGGCAAAATTCTAGGGACGTACGAAGAATCCATGGCAAAAATGGAGGTTCCTAGAGAAAATGGGGAAGAAAGCTCGAAAATGGCTGCAAATGGGGAAATGAGGAAGAACCAGACACTGGAAAGCATTTATGTCCTTCCCAAAAGCAAGGTTGGTCCGTACGGACCTCTTTGCATGCTAAGTATGTCCGTACGGACCTCCTTGCAAACAGAACCCATTTCCTCAGCAAACAGTACAACAACCACTGTTCTCAGCAAAACCTTGCTCCAAACTGCCCAAACACTGGCCAAGGCCATTCCCGGCAAACATACACTACCCATAAATGTCTGTTGCTAAACAAAAAAAAAGAGAGAAGATATGGAAAGAGGGAAAGCAAATGGACCCTAATCCGACTCCTCAGCATCATCATCCTCGCCGAGGTCCTCCAAAGAAAAGTCGGGCATCCCAGCGAACTCGCCCGTCACATCCTCGTCGTCAGAATACCGAGCACCCGCCGGAGGCTCCCACGAAAAGTACTCAGAAGGATCAAATCCGGCGAAAGGATCAAAGAAAGAAGGCTCTGAGGAACCCTCACCCTGTGTGCCATGTGGAGGCATGAACTGATAAAAGGGCTGCTCCCTCGAAGGCCCTGCAGCTCCCGAAGACGTCCCGGCATCCATGCTATGCCGCCCCCTCAAAGGTCCCTCCTGCTGCGGCTCCGGCTCGGCTCTAGGCGGAGGAACGTCTACAGAATGCCTCGAAGGCATAGGCTCGTACGCCGGCACGCGTCGCGAAGACCGGCAAGATATCTTCGAAGCCATCTTCTTCGCAAACGACCTCATCGCCACGTAACGGCGAGTCAACATATCATAAGCTCTCCCCGGGACCTGCACCAACAAGCAGCCAAGGAAACGCCAAAGAATACGCTTATACTCAACAACAAAAAGAGAAAAATACAGAAAAGATGCCAAGATGGAAAATAGTCAGCACACTCACCGATCTATCGGGGTCCACTCTGTATGCAGCAGGAGCCTGCTCCGGAACGGGTACAGACACCCTCCTCCTCGATCCGTCCCCGCGGACATACGTGAAATCCGGCCCCGGCATCGGAACCTCTGGGGGAGCCTGCGGGCCAGCCTCTCTCTCCCTCGCCAGTACCTGCGGCGTCCTCAGCTTCCTCCTCACGAAGGCCCCGTACTCCTCTCCATACAAAATGAACTCCTCGGCCCCCACACTGCCAAGGTACCTCTCAAAATCGAGCACATCCATGTCCCGGGCGGAGCCACGGGAAGCACACCGGGGCCATGCTGCCAGAAGACCCGCTCTCCCAGATACATGACATCACAAGTCAAGCCCCGCAGCATCTTCCGCCGCGCTGTCACCTCGGGAGCCCCCTCAAACTCATCCCCCTCATACCGAGCCCACGGGAACAAAACGAACCCCTCCGGGCTACCCCGCTCCAGACGCTCCTGCACATCCCCATAGGCGATGGTGAGCTTCCCCCTGCTGGTCCTCCTCTTCCTCGCCGTACGAGCCCAGCCCAGCATAGCAGGGTACGCAGCAACAGCCCCCGGATCTCTATCCCACGGGAAGCACTGGAAAACCTCATAGAACCACACCTGTGACAAAAAACAGAAAGGGCTCAGTGCAAAAGAAAAACGGAGAAACGACAAGTTGCTAAATCAAAAACAGCAATAAACTCATACCTCCAAAGCGAAGTCAAAACAGGCCAACGAACTGGCCACACCCCGGCTAAACCGGTCCAAGGAGAAGTAGAGCTCAGCCAAGCCTGCCTCGCCCCAAGCAATGTCACAGACCCTATCCAGGTCAATCAAGCTCTCCAGCAGAGCAAAGGGAGCCGCGGTCGCGTGGTTCGAGAACAAAGTCTCGGACAGTGCATACCACAAAAAGGAGCGCGCCAGCTGCTCCGCCGTCACCTGGCCGGTACCCCGGATGTAGGCCCCAATACTGGCCGTGATCTTCAGCTCCACGTCGCTATACAACATGCCCAGGCCCCTGCGAGGACGAGGCTCAAAGCCCAGCAGCTCGGTCAACACATCATCAGCTATCATATCCCTCCACCGCACCGGCCCTCCTTTGAAGGAAAGCCCGGTAATCGCAGCAAAGTCGGTCGGCGTCACCGTCACCTCTCCCCAGCTCAGATGGAAGGTGTGGGTGGTATCCCACCAGTACTCAGAAAGGCCAAGGAAGACGCTCTTGTTCTTCCTCGTGTCAGACACTCCAGCCAGGTTCTCGACGAACACCCCCAGGCCGAAACGTGAGCCGGCCTCCACGGGACTCGGCCTACCGTCCACGGAAATATCAGGCATCCGCTGCCACAGCTCAACGACAGCCTCGAGCGATCCCCGAGTCTTCATCCTCTTGGCCTTCCCGGCCATAAGCCCCGCCTCCTGCAGGTAAACACAGCAAAGGTACGTCAATCACAGTACTTAATATAAAACAAAAGCACATATAACCCGTCACAAAACACGGCACATATTGCACATAATTTTCACATACATTATACATATAATTTTTTCATGTAACCCGTCACAAAACACGGCACACAATGCACATATTTTTCGCATATAACCCGTCACAAAACACGGCACATATTGCACATAATTTTCACATATATCATACAATTTTTCCCATGCAGTCCGTCACAAAAACACGGCACCCACTGTACACATTTTCTCAAAAGAAAAAAAGGGGGGGGATTAAATCCTACACGACACATTTTCAAAAAAGTCCGTCCCAACACGGCAAAGGCACATATTTTCCCCACAAAGTCCGTCACCCAAGAACATGGCACACACGGCACGACACATATGCATAACACATTTTTTCAAAAAAAAAAAACCCGTCCCTACACGGCACACACTTTCAGACAAAACCCGTCACAAAACACGGCACATGTCACATTTTTCCACAAAAAAATTATCACTACACGATAATTTTTCTCATAATGTACATACATAAACAGCATACGGTACAAAACACCAAAGCATGCATTTCATTAGAGAAGCACTTTATTTTCACAAATAAAAGCTAATCTACACATTTCTGCACAAAATACACATACCCACAATTTTTACATGTCCATTTTCAACAATTCATCAAGAATTTCACAAAAAGGCATAAAATAATAACAAAAAATTCAAAAATGCGAAAAACTAAAACCTAGTTCTAGCATTCAAAAATTCGAGCAGGGAATCAAAACGGAACGGATTTCTTACCTCCCCGACGTTCATAGAGCGACGATTGTGCATCTCCGGATTCGGATACAAAACATCCGGGTTCTTCGAAGATGGAACGAACGAAATCCAATTCCTTTGGAGCTCCATCCGTTGCTCGACCACCTCTTGACTGCGTTGACGACGACTCCTTCGAGATCCTTCCGCCATTGCAAGCGATTCAAGCGAAAAAATGGAAGATTTTGGTAAAAATGGAGGATTTTTTCTCTCCCTCTCTCTCTCGGTTTCACGCACTGAAGAAGAAGGAATGGGGAAGGGCTCGGCTTTTTAACCCGGTCAAAACCTGGGAACTGTAAAAAATCAAAGTGGTCCGTACGGACCTCTTTGCAACCAGGTTGGTCCGTACGGACCTCTTTGCAAGGGGTGGCCAAATTACTTTCCTGCCCTTATAATCTTTGCCCCTGGCTGTCCTAAGGCCTTTTCCAGCAAATCCAAGTGCAGAATGGTCCTCGCCCACTTCAACGGCAAATCAATCCCCGGCCATCAACGTAAAACCGGTCTTCGCCCACTTCAACGGCAAATCAATCCCCGGCCGTCAACGTAAGACCGGTCCTCGCCCACTTCAACGGCAAATCAATCCCCGACCATCAACGTAAGACCGGTCTTCGCCCACTTCAACGGCAAATCAATCCCCGGCAGTCAGCGTAAGACTGGTCCTCGCCCACTCAACGGCAATTCAAGAAGGAGCCAACACCTCCCAGCACGAATATCAAGGCACAAGACGCCTCCAAACGCTCAACGACAACTCAACCACTGGCCCTCAAAAGAGGTCCGAAGTCATCTTCTCAGCAGAAAGGGCCCCTACAAGGTCATGCATCCCCAGCAATTCAAGCACCGGCAGTCAGTGTAAGCCCGAACTTCGCCCACTTCAACGGCAACGCAAGCACCGGCCATCAAAGTAAGCCCGAGCTCCTCCCCAACAAGTCAAAGGGAAGTCATGCAAGATTGCATATCCCCAGCACCGGCCGTCATCCTTGCCCACTTCAACGGCAGCGCAAGCACCGGCAGTCATCGTAAGTCCAACCTTCTACTCAACATGCAAAAACACAAAGGCATCTACGCCTCTCGAAGCACAAGGCAGCCACGCCTCCACAAATGCGGCTAGAAGACGATTCAAAGTCCTCGCGCATTACATCAACTGCGGCTAGAAGACGATTCAAAGTCCTCGCGCATTACATCAACTGCGGCTAGAAGACGATTCAAAGTCCTCGCGCATTACATCAACTGCGGCTAGAAGACGATTCAAAGTCCTCGCGCATTACATCAAACTGCGGCTAGAAGACGATTCAAAGTCCTCGCGCATTACATCAACTGCGGCTAGAAGACGATTCAAAGTCCTCGCGCATTACATCAACTGCGGCTAGAAGACGATTCAAAGTCCTCCAGCGTAACATCAACCGCCGCCAGAAGACGATTCAAAGTCCTCCAGCGTGGCACCAACCTCAGCCAGAAGACGATTCAAAGTCCTCACGCGTGGCGCAATCACATTCAGAAGACGATTCAAGTCCTCACGCTATCCCCAGCCCGGAAGGCTTTAAACCACTCGGTCCGGAAGACCGTATAAACCTCCCAAATCACTATCCCCGGCCCGGAAGGCCTTAAACCACCCGATTAGGAAAATCGTAAAATTTCCATCCCAGGACACCACCACGTCCTCACAATTGACCTCGGCGGTCACCACATCTTAGGACATCACTCCGTCCTTATCACAATTGACCTCGGCGGTCACACAACACTTCAGGGCACCACCACGCCCGCACTCACAGATTCATGACCTCTGAACTACGACCAGGCTTGATTCCCGCCAGGGATACGTAGGAATCCTATCACAGGGTCCAGCCATCGACCTATGCGGTCACCCAGGACACCACCACGTCCTCACCACTGACCTCGGCGGTCACGCAACACTTCAGGGCACCACCACGCCCGCATTCACAAAACACTCACCCCACACCCGAACTACGACCAGGCTTGATTCCCGCCAGGGATACGTAGGAATCCTATCTCGGGGGAGTCCGGCCTGCGACCTATGCGGTCACACAATAGGACACCACCACGTCCTCACACTGACCTCCCCGGTCACTTCCTCTCCCAGCACGCGATCCAGATTAGGACCCTTATCTTATCGGCGACCCCACTTCTTTCATAAGTGACGTCGTCGAGGGGCTTCTGTAAGTACCCCAATCTGGATCACACCCTTTCACACACACGGGAAACACCGCAGACTCATCAACACAGTCTCGACGACCCCTCTCACTCAAAACCCTCTCTAAACCCCCAACCAAACCAAGGGAGGAGCCTTTCTGGGATAAAAAGGGACAAAAGGACCTTTCGGGAATTTTCAGGAAATTGGGAAAGCAATATTGGTCCGTACGGACCTCTTTGTTGTCATAATTACTGAATCTCCTTAAAGTCCACAATATTCCCTCAAATCCCGGGGAAAATGATTACTCCCCTGCAGAGTTGGTCCGTACGGACCTCTTTGCATGCAAGATGGTCCGTACGGACCTTATTGCTCAGGGGACACCATAATTGCAAATATTCCTCCATCATCACAGATTCCCTCAAATCGAGGAAAACCAAAAAACTGGATTACCAGGGAGGTCCGTACGGACCTCTTTGCACCTAATCTGGCACTATAAATAGAGGGCTCCCCCTCCTCATTTTCACACACCTCCCTCTTCTCTCTTCCTCCCTTAGCCTTCTGGCTTCCCCTCTAAGTCCTTTCGAGGCATTCCCGGCCCCTTTCGGATCCTTCCGAGGCCTTCCGAGCCCCCTCGTGGTGCTCCGAAGCCTCCCCGAGCGCTCCCGAGACGCTCCCGCGCTGCCTCGAGGCACTCTCGAGGTACTCTGAGGCCCCTCGTGGTACTCCGAGGCCTTGCCTGGTCTTTCCACGGTGTCCCGGCTCTTTCCGAGTCAAACCGACGATCCCAAACCACGCCGAAACTCTGCCCGAGTGACTCCTGCCACCATAACGCACGTCGAACCTCTGCCCAAGTGATCCCAACGATCCCCACGCACGCCGAACCTCTGCCCGAACGCAGCCTGCCACCTCAACTCACGCCGAAACTCTGTCCGTAGACAACCGACATCTCCCGAAGCAATCCCGATCCATACCGGAACGCTACTCCGACCTCAAACACTATTCCCCAGCGGAAGACAGACACGAACCAACATTGGTAAGGCTTCCTTCCATTACTATTTCAATACATTTCCATACATAGCATACAATGTAGACATCCTATACAGCATGCATTTTTAAAAAGCACACACACACACACACACAACATTTAAAGGATATTAGGGGTATCCGAAAGACTCGTTTTACGAGGCTACTTGGGTGAGCTCTAATATTCTAATATTCTCTTCCCGGGGAGTCATCTGACCTCCGAACTCAAAATCTCATCACACAAAAACAGTTTAAAATTATCTTTAAACTGATGCCCTCTTTCAATGTTCTGGGCTTAATAAAAACGGCGTGGCGACTCTACAAATGCGAAAACAAAACAGCGAGACTAAACCGCTCCAACGCGAAAGATTGCCAGATGCCGGGGCTGCGAAGCCTATTCGGATCCGGGCTATTTCAACTACGAACCTCTGTCACTGTAGAAGGCTGTTTCCAGTTGACTACAGCCTCATTCTTTACAGGATCCACGGTAATACCAGTACTGGATACCACGTGACCCAAGAAAGAAATCTGTGCCAGCCAAAACACACATTTGCTGAACTTTGCAAGCAACTGTTTCTCACGAAGCACGGATAACACAATTCTCAAGTGCCTCTCATGATCTTCTCTGGATTTTGAGTATACCAGGATATCATCAATAAAAACTATCACAAAACTGTCAAGATACAGCTTGAAGATCCTGTTCATCATGTCCATAAAGACCGCTGGTGCATTAGTCAACCCAAATGGCATAACAAGAAAGTCATAGTGCCCGTACCTTGTTCTGAATTTTGTTTAAGAAACATCATCTGACTTAGTTTTCAACTGATGGTATCCGCTACGTAAATCCAACTTCGAATATATAACAGAACCTTGGAGTTGATCAAATAAATCATCAATGTGAGGAAGAGGATATTTATTCTTAAAAGTAGCTTGATTCAGTAGTCTGTAATCAATACACAACCGCAAGGTACCATCCTTCTTCCTTACAAACAACACTGGTGCTCCCCATGGGGACACACTAGGATGAATAAAACATCTGTCTAACAACTCCTGTAACTAAATTTTCAACTATTTTAACTCAGGTGGAGCCATTTTGTAGGGTGCTTTAGAAATTGGTGAAGTACCCGGCAATAAGTCAATACAAAATTCCACATCTCTATCACGAGGCATAGAGTACTCAGTTGAGAATACATCACTGAACTCATTCACAACTGGAACACAAGATAAATCAGGAGACTTCTTACCAGAGTCTACCACATATGCCAAGTAACCTTCACACCCTTTTGATAACAACTTTCTAGCCTTTATAGCAGATATAACATGAATGCCAAATAAAGATTTATCATCATCAAATACAAACACAGGCACATCAGGCATAGAAAAGGTGACTCGCTTTCTGCGACAGTCCACCAAGGCATGATAAGAACTCAACCAGTCCATGCCTAAAATCACATCAAAATCTTGGATTGGTAACTTTACCAAATCTACTGGCAATACATGCCCACATATAATCACCTCACAGTCATGATAGATCAAAGAGGATTCGAGGTGCTCTCCCACAGGAGTAGAAACCTCTAACACATAAGGTAACAACTTAGGCAACTTATGCAATATAAATGCAAAATGAGATGCCACATAAGAATGAGACGATCCAGGGTCGATAAGAATACGAGCCCTGACCCATGAGATAGGGACAATACCTCTAATAATTGTGGTGGGATCTACCGCGCCACGATCCAAAGCAAACACTCTACCTTGGACTCTCTCTTTGGGTTTCCCCTCAACATCTCTCTTTACCCCACCTTTGGGCTGGTCACCCTGTGGTCTACCACCCGTAGCTTTACCCTTTTTGAACTTAGGACAATCCTTTTTGAAGTCCCCATCTCTCCACAACTCATACACTTTCCTTGATTACTCCAACACCTGTTTTCCTTCTTACAACAATTACAAATAATACCAAACTTGCTGGATACAGGTCAAGTAGAAACTGTAACTGTTCCTCCCTTAGCCACTTCAGAAGTTGAAGATTTAGGCTGACTCTTACTCTGACCTGAACTCTGGCCTGAAAACCTAGTCTTGCTTCCACTACCCTCAGATTTACCTCGATGTTCCTCAATGTCATTCTCAATTCTGTATGCCATATTAACTGCCGCCTGGTAGTTAGGAAAATCATGAGTCAACAATTGCTTTCTGAACTCCAACTTGAGTCCCTTGACAAACCTGTAAACCCTCCTGCTCTCATCTGGTACAAGATGTGGACAATACCTGGCTAACTCTGTAAATTTTGTAGAATATTGGGCCACTGACATTACCCCTGCTCAAACTTCAGGAACTCTACATCTTTCTTGTCTTTGGTAATCATAGGAATGAAGTGCTCCTTGAATTTTCCAATAAAGTTGTCCCAAGTCTGGGGCGTATGATTCCGCTCCCAGCTTTCCTAAAGGATTTGCCACCAATGTTCGGCAGGACCCTCTAACTTGAACACTGCACATCTAACATTTTCTTCATCTGTGCTCTCCATTGCAACAAAGATCTTAGTCATGGCTTCCAGCCATCTCTCAGCTATCAGTGGATCTGGATCTCCGTTGAAGCTTGGTGGAGACAATTTTAAAAAATTTTCTAACCCCTGTGTTGGCCTTGCCTCAGGTTGCTGCTGTGCTCTACCCTGAGCTGCCATATTCTGGAGGAATACCCGAAACATAGCCATCATCTCGGCATTCTGGTCTCCCCCAGCACCCTGATCACCAATGTTTCCCTGATCTCTCTGCTGGTCATCCCCAGTCCCAGCCATTACAATGATCCCTGCATTAAACACTCGGCGTCAGATATCACACACTCCCCCTTAGACTAGACATCTATCCTTGACTTCTAGCCAAAGATCTGATACCAACTGTGGGCTCCTCCCAACTATCGAGACCTATAAACTCGTGTCCCAGGATGGTGGGTCCGAAAATACCATTTCAAGAAAAACTTTTCTTTACTTTAACTTGAAAAGTGTACAACTCATTTTCAAAACAATTTCAAAATAACCTCTCTACATGGAGGCGATATATAAACCTGTTTGAAACCAATCACAACCTGTTTTTACAGTTTATACAACTGGTAAGGCTTACACAAGCCAACCATAAAACAAACCAATCCAAAACTGAATTACAACACAATACAACTGAAAACATGTTTATGAAAGTTTTAGATACAAAACCTTTCCCCAAAAGAATAACAATCATGACAATCCCAACTCCCCTAATCAACACATACCTCGACAACCAAAAGATGTCCAAACTCCTTTCCCGGCCTCACTGGCCCGGTCTTCCTGTCTCAGCGGGATCTAAAACAATAAAGGGAGAAGGGGTGAGATAAAATCTCAACAAGCTATTATGTATGCAAAAATGTGCCATACAAGATGCAACACATAAACAGGTTGCTCAACAAATAAGCAACACAAAATAGGTTACTCAATAACCATATTGAGAAAACAGTAAACACTTTACGTTACCGTTCCCTTTACCTTTTCCATCTGAATCATATGTAGTACTACAGTGGGAGTTATACTCCTCCCTTTTTGTGAACTGCTAGTGCATATCCACATCTTATACGACCCCTTACAGAGATCCATATAAGCTACCTTGCTATCTTATGAACGGTCGAGCCTATCCACAGAAGCTGAACCCCCTCTCCGTGGCCACAGAAGGGAGTGAACGGTTACAAGTACAAGGCAATCCAAACACCTTATGAAATATTTTCTCATAAGTGCAGCTGATACAACATATTCAAGCACATAACAGATACTTGAATTTAAGTCCACCCCTGGGACATCAACACATATATAAATAACATTATACTGCAACTCATGTTAAACCAGTCACAATAGTGCACATACATTTCAACACTATTGAATAACAACAATCCAATGACATGGTATTAATACTCATGCTCAACAAATGAAACAGTGCAACGCATATTTAAACACTATGTGCAAAAAAAACCATGAACACGTAAGCACTTATGGTACCAAGTATATCACATAAGACCTACATATTCATTACACAATATGGAAACCAGTAACAGGATACTACCACTCCTGTCCAAACCAAGTAAATAGTGCACTACACATTTTAGGCACTATAAGAACAAATAACCCTATACAGGTCATCACGTAAGGATACAATATCATATAAGTAACCCTACGCGTTCACAATACAACATTAAACACCTTCTCTTAGGTTCCAAGTTCAAATACCAAGTTTTACAAACTTTGGTTTAAGTTTCACGATTACCTCTCAAGCATTTTCAAGACATTATTTAAAGCATTTCCCATTATCCATTTGGACCATTTCAAGTTCCACATTGTAGTACTAAATTTGTACTAGAAGTTTAGTTAAAGAGTGACTTCATTCATACCCATTAGACTAGGTGTTCAAGGCCTAGAAAAAGGTTCAAAGGCTGCAGGGTAGGGAACGACTCATGCCCTAGGGCACGACTCGTGCCCTTTTACCCCCACCAGAATCCGTCGTCCCTTGCAAGGAACGACTCGTCCCAGCAGACATCAAGTGTCGCACGACTCCTAGAGTGCCCAGAACTGATTCTTGCTGCAACATCAGCAGCAACCAAACAACAACTACAATTTCCATTCAGCTACTGCAAAGTCACCCAATATAAGTATATAGACATGTTTTTATGACATAATATACTCTCTTCATACATATAACACATCTATAAAAAGTTTACAATCCAATTCAACCCATGTTATACCACTTTTAACATGTTCTTTAACCCCAAGTGAATGATCCAACCTTTACCAAACTGATTCACAACATCATAATAACATCATTAAACATGTTATGAACAGTTATTGAAAGGAACCATAACAACTTACCAATTGTTACCAAATTAAAAGGAAGATAAAATCGGATATTCTAGTTCTACTCAACTCCCTTAGCAAGAATTTGAAGTTGAAATCAACAACCAAGCAACCTCTAAATTTCTGGGATTTTTGGAAGTTAAACTAGGGTTTGGCTCTTCTAGAACGTAAAAACAATGGAGAGAAACTGAGGAGGTGAAGAATGGCTTCTTGAAGAAGCTAAAATGAGATTTATATAAACAATTTTACAACCAAGCTCCTCCAAGATTGAAAACCTACAAAACACTACCTTGAACTTAGAATTACAACTAAGCTCCTCATACTTTTCATAACACTTTCAAATCAAAATTCCAAGTGTTATCAATTAACTACACAAATTTTCCCTTTTCTTTTATTTAGACATTATATGATACATATCACTTTAATAACATCTACTTCACATAGTTCATCACAATTGCCAAAATGAACACGTAATCATTCAAATGCCAACAAGCAAAGGATGATATGCAATGCAACCCGACACCACGTGCTTCACGTGTGACCAAAATGTGCCTAGGTTTAGGGTCGTGACAGGCATTTATCAAAAACTACTTTTGAAAGATGGATATTAGAAAAAAATCACATATGTCAAACGACTGAAAGTTGCATTTATCAGTTATAAAATCTAATAAATGATTTTATCAGTTGTTTTAACCAAAAAAATAAGCACAAAATACTCTTTAAAAAATTGATAAATGAATTTATTAGTTATAAACAACTTGTAAATGAATTTATTAGGCGTTTAAACAAAAAATTAAACACAAAATACTCTTTAAAAACGGATAAATGAATTTATCAAGTTATAAACAACTGAAAAATGCATTTATCAGTTATTTTAACTAAAAAATCAAGCTCAAAATATTGTTTAAAAAACTGATAAATAAATTTATTAGTTATAAACATCTGATAAATGCATTTATCAATTGTTTTAACTGAAAAGAAAAAAAAATTATAATAGAAAAGTATTATTTTTTTGTAATATCATATCTTATATGTTTTTTTTTGTAAACAACATCTTTTTTAGTTAGTTTCTGCTAAAAAACTCCAAATTTTAAAATCTTAAATTTAAAATTTTAAGGTTTTTACAATTAACAGAAGATACAATAATACATATAGTATGGTTTTATAATTTGAAATTTTTTATTTTAAGAATACTACAATCTTTATTAATCTTCATGAAAAAAATGTAGAAATGATTTTTTATTTTTTTTACCTTTTTGTATATATATATATATATATATATATATATATATATATATATATATATATATTGATATTGTATTCTATAAATCAATACATTATTTGTATAAAAAGAACCTCCTTATTTTTACTCCTAGAAAAGATGAAATATAACGTATAATTCAATTGAGTTGTGATATTTTCTGATGCTGCAGGAAATGTGCTTATCAATCTTCCTCCACGTGGAAGGACTGATCACCTGGCTTCTTGACCTGAAAACAGAACCCACGACTAGCCGGATGTGTCTCCGGCGAAGACGCTCGGGCGTGAGAGTAAGATAACAGTTGTATAAAGCTCAAAATGTATTGAATAATGAACTCAGAATACAAAATGGCAGTTACCTTTCACCGTTTGGTAGTGATGAAGTATTTATAGACAAGAGTGGTGTATTTTTGGGGAGGCGACATGTGCTCCGAGATTGTAGCGGCAGTTACTTGGACGTGGGAACGTGTCCATAACGGTCCCTGATTTGTAGGGATGTGGTTATGAGGATTGTTCAACCAAATAAGCCGGCAAGTGTTAAGTCGACACTTGTTGATTTAGGTCGAGGTCGCCACTCGTGATATGGTCGACCTGACTGTCGGGTAGAGCATGGTTCGTACCCGAATTGTAATATGGATCATGAGGTCGGACTAAGTTAGGTCGGGACCTGTGGGTCGGACCATGGGCTTAGTCGATTGATACTTGAGATGGGCTTTGGGCCTTGTTTTGATTGGACCAGCCTTATTGGGAATGTGGAGACCAAGGCTGTCGGTAATTGGACTTTACTCGTTTGGCCCAACTCGACACTTTTGGTATGTTCAGTGGCCCCCAACTTTCGAGTTGACTTCGTCGACTTGGAAGTTAAGAAGATTTCTTTGCCAAAAATTGCTTTACTCGCAGGTCGATGCTAGTCTTTGAAGTAGGTCGACCATGATGACGTGGCAACATCCTGATCGTTGGCGATGAACGGTAGGAGATGAAGGAGCGCCGGTTTTAGTAATGATTGCAATTCTGACTCTTGGAACTCCTTCTCGGAAACCGCTTCGGTTTTTAATTTTGGAAAATTAATTTCGATTTTCCTTTCCCTTTCCAATTTTAGGAAAATATAAATAGCAAAATCCTCCTTCGTTTAGAACTTTTACCGTTTTCAAGCTCTTGAGAATCTCCGGCGAAAATAGCGAAGAAGCAGTTGAGTTAAATTGGGCTTCCGTCTTCGGCAACAGCTTCCTATTCCGACATTTACAAAGGTATTTCTCTCCCATTCTTCCTTTAGAGCTTTAATTTCTGTTCTATCTTTGATTTCTGCCATGGCTAGAACCTTTAGTAGCGAGCCAGGAGCTTGGTATGGGTACTGCACTGTTAACCGTAGGGTTTACAAGAATGTGAACGGTGAGTGGAGAGAGCTGTCTTTGGATGAATGTGCCTCCATTTTAACCAAGTGGGAACTGAATTTTAGTGAGATAGGTTTGCCCATTGTAGGGGACGTTGAAGACCTGGTAGTTGATGATTCAAATGTCGTCACTTTCCATCTATTCCATGAACTGCTCGACCATATTACTTTGTTCTATGTTAGGGATGTCCTCAAACCCTCCTTCCTTAGGAATAGGATAGGTTTTCCAGGGGAGTCTAGGTCGCCCTTAAATAGGTCGACTGAAATTATTCATAGGCCTCGACTCCCCGTTTCTCCTTCTTCTTGTACGTATATGGCAACTCAAGGCGGAGCTACAGCATCTACTTCCTCACGGTCCCGTAATCGTTGATGCATTTGACGATACAGCCATGCCAGGAAAGAATGAGAGAGGTTATGTTCCCCAAGGGCCATTACGTGGAAAGAAGAACCTGCCCTCTAGGTATAGCATGATTTGGGATTTCTGTGAGGTAAGTAAAGAAGATTATAGGGTGACCATTTATACTCAGAGGGAGTTTATGAAGTTGTTTAGGTCGTCATTTACTAAGGATGCCACTAGGGTAGCCTTCTTCTATGGTCAATTTGTAGCTGGCCTCAGGTTGCCTCTTGATCCCTTCATAAATGAGTTTTTAGAATGTGCCAATGCTCTTCCCCTTCAGCTCAGAGCCAATACTTGTAGGGTCCTTGTGTGCTTTGCTATGGTGTGCAGATTCTTAGGGTATGAACCTTGTATGAGAGTGTTCAAAGAATTTTTCAGTATAAAGTATAGTGGAGAGGACTCCGAGCATCGCACCCCCTCTAAACCTAAATCTCCCAAGCTCTTCACCAACCTCCCAAGTAAGCATAGTGGCCGGAACTCGCATGTTGTTGTGGTAGAGAGTAGACTAGGATGGGAATTCCCATTGCCCAATGATGAAACAAGCCATAGATGAGGGGAACTATTGGGAGCCGACTCCGGCATCTTAACTTGTATAGGGCTTTGTGTCGCTTAGTCGAGAGAAGACCCATTAGCCGGGAGAGTCTCGCTCACCACCAAGTATAACTTCGTCCAGCCGGGATGATGTCCGGAGATGGAGTGGTAGAGCCCTTGTCCCCGTGTTGAGAGGACAAATATATCCCGACCGGGTTACTCATTCTCTCGGGGAGGTTTGGAAATTTGTGTCCGCGTTGCAAGAAGACGTAAAACTATTGCAAGGATAACGGGAGCACGCCGGTGGTAAGATCTTGCTCTGCAACCTTTTACTCGTCTATTGCCTGCTTGTCGATCTGACAACATGATAGACCATTTGTATTGTGTCCCTTTCTTAGCTCGTCATTTGTTAGCTTGCGTATAAGATAATTGAGTCGTACATAGTTTGCTCGTACATAGAACTTGCGCTCGTATGTAGAACTTTCATATGTCGATCTAACACTTTGTTATTTTGATATTGTTGCAGTTCTGACTCCTGAGCAAGAAGCTAACATGGTTCGAATCGTTGGCGTTTCTGACAAGAAGAAAGCGAGGAAAGACCATGGAAAGGCTAATGCTCGTGCTCACAGGCAGAGGGAAGCCGCGTTAAGGACCAGTCTGCTTCCAAAAGACAATATTGGGATGGTGCCAATGGAAGGGGTAGATGAAGAAGATCCTTTGTTGAGCGTTAGCCATACCATGAGCGCACCGAGGAGGGTAATGAATCCAACAAATCTGCGCAGCCCGATGTGAGCTCCGACCCAACTACTGATGTCAATGTAGGGACCTCCGATGCTGTCAGAGCAGGAACTAGTCCCTTGGATGTCGTAAACATTGATGACGACGTCATGGAGACGGAAGTTGATGATCAGCCTCTGAGACTAAAGAGGTTGCGATCTGACAAGGGAATGCCGTTTCATCGAGCCAACCGCTTCCACCTCCTCCAAACCTTCTTCTTATCCCAACCAAGAATTCATTGAAGAAAGGATGCAGGCCGAGTGATGTTCCCTCTCTTGAAGGAGTTAATTGCTCGAGTCGCAGCCTACCTGCATGAACTTGGGCCGTGTGATTGTGAGAAGAGCCGTGGATGTGGGTCTGCTAGCTCACTTGGCTGATAAGGGCATGACACCCGAGGAATTCTCAGCTCGGTCTGAGCTGGCTCATTGCGAGGTAACTTCTCACTTTCTCTTTTATTTTTGTCGTCTGCTCCTTTACTCGATCCATTTGAATCTCGAGCTAACACTTCTTGGTTTCCTTTGGAATGCAGAATCTTACCATGATTGAGCAAGCGAAAAGCTCTTGGAGAGCTTCCATTGAGAGGGAGAGACAAGCCCTTCGAGATTATTCCAAAAAAGCTAAAGAGCTTGCGGATTTGAGGGAGAAGTACAATGATCTGGATAACTCGTGTGAAGCCAATGAAATGGTGAAGACGAAGGCCCTGTCCGATCTTGCAGCTGCTGAATCTAAGATCAAGGAGGTGGAAGCGGAGAAGGATGCAGAGAAGAAGGAGCTGGAAAAAACCAAGACTGAGCTGGCTACAGTCAACAAACTTCTAAAGGAGAAGGATGCCTTCTTGCTCGAGTTGCATGAACAGCATCGACTTGAGAGAGAGAAGAGTCAAAAAGACCACCAGGCTGCTATTGAGAAAACTGCTAAGGATGCCTCTGAAGCCGCGATTGAGAAGTTCAAGGAAGGGGACGAGTACTATGATGCCATCGTGTCTAAGGCCCAAGATTTTCTTGAGGTCGGCAAGAGACACATGGCCCGTCGTGCGCTTGTAGATCCAACGGCTACGGTTACCATCGAGCAATTAGCTCGTTGGTTTACTGAGTCTCAATATGATATGACGGCTCGTGGTGGTCACTCGCTCGTTCCTTACCTTGAAAATGATCTAGCTTTCATTGCCCAAGAGGATGAGGAGGATCACTGCGAGAAGTGGGAAGCTCCCCCTGTTCTTGATAGAAATTTTGATGTGGTCTTGGCGGAACTCGACGATGCTGAAGCCATGGACATTGAAACTGAGCAGACATATTCTGAATCGGGTAAGCCTATAGAGCTCCAGCAACAAGAAGATGGTGAAGGTCGAGCTTCCATAGACGACCAAGCTGATGTAGTTCAAGACCCTTGATTTTATTGAGTTGTAATGAACAAGCCCCAACAAACATTTTTTGTTTTTTGCTCTAACATTATCCGAATGCCTTGACCCAGTTTTTTGGGAGGCAAAATATTTTTGTAAGTTAATTTCTGCTCAAGTCTTAGCCCGTTTTGGGAGACTTATCTCTATCATAGCTGACTTTTGTTTTCAGAATGTTGTATGTTTTTCATTCCATATTGTATGTCGAGCTAGATGTAGATAACATAAATGAGTCAACTTGAGCCTAGAGGTGACTTGATCTTGTTGGTTTAGTCGACCTCGGACTTGGTTAACTTTTTGTGAACGAGGTTGACCATGAGTCGAACCTGTTCATACCATTGAAACTGACTCGAGGTCGAGTTAATTAGGACCAAGTTGATAAGGAATCATACTTGTTGAATAGGCAAAGCTGATTAAGAATCGAGCTAAGTAAATCAAGCTGACTAAGAGTCGAGTTTGTTAGGACTAAGTCGACTAAGAGTCGGACTTGTTAAGTGAACAAAGCTGATTAAGAATCGAGCTTGTTAGAACGAAGCTGACTAAGAGTCGAGCTTGTTAGGGTGAAGCTGACTAAGAGTCGAGCTAAGATGAACTGACTAAGAGTCGAGCTCGTTAGAACGAAGTCGACTAAGAGTCGGACTTGTTAAATAAACAAAGCTGATTAAGAATCGAGCTTGTTAGAACGAAGCTGACTAAGAGTCGAGCTTGTTGATATTAATGTAACACTATGTTTGATCGAATAAACTGCTCTTTTCATTGAAGTAGGAATCATGCTTACATCAATTTGAAACTAGCTTTAACACAAACTTGAACTTTGAAATTGAAAACTAGAAGTAGTATTTGATGAGGTGAGTAGCATGCCAAGGATGTTTCAACTCGTCACCTCCTGTGATGAGCTATCATGTAGGTTCCTTCCTTGACGACTCGAGTGACTATATAGGGACCTTCCCGCTAGGGAGATAGCTTGTTCTGCCGGGTCCTTCTACCCGTTGCCTCAATCTTTCTCAATACATAATCTCCAACTTGGAAAGACCTTGCCTTGACCTTCTTGTCGTGATAACTTTTAGTCCGCCGCTTGTAATTGACCATCTCTGAGGTAGGCCGTTTCTCGCTTCTCGTCGATCGTGTCCAAGTCGATCAACCCGTTGGTGTCATTCTCGCTCTTGATCAAAGAAGGTCACTCTAGCAAGAGGGAATCTCGAGCTCAAGCAGGTGCCATGGCCTCGACCCATATGTGAGAGCAAAAGGGGTTTCCCCCGTAGGCCCCCGAGTGGTTGTACGAACTGCCCAAAGAGCAAGGGGAAGTTCGTCCAACCAATTGTTTCGTCGACCTACGAGTCCAGTCTTGAGGGAAGATAGAACAAGTTTATTTGCTGCCTCAGCTTGGCCATTTCCTTGAGGATAGGCGACAGAAGATTTCCAATGTTTGATTCCAACTCGCTTCATCTCTCGCTTCGAAGGTCCGGGAGAATCCGTAAACCATTGTCGGACACTATAGCTCGAGGAAAACCAAACCGACACCAAATGAAGTCATGAATAAAGTTGATAGCATTTTCCTCTGTGATGCGAGCTAATGGTTTGGCCTCAACCCATTTAGTGAAGTAATCTATGGCGACGATCACATACTTGCAGCTTCTCAAGTGAGGGAAGGGTCCAATCGTGTCGACGCCCCACATGTCAAATGGCCAAGCCGCGATCACAGTGAGTCTGCTTCCGTTGTAGGCACATGGGGAAGGTTGGCAAACCTTTGGCATTGATCACATTGCCGAACAAAGTTGTGAGTGCCGCCTCATGTGTGGCCAGTAGTATCCCAAAGTGATTAACTTGTCAGCAAGAGTCCTGGCCCCCGGGTGTCCACCACAAATTCCACTATGTACCTCGTGTATCAATAGGGCGACCTCTTGAGGGTGGATGCACTTTAGTAATGGTCGAGTATAAGATCTTCTGAATAGGTCGCCTCCTTGAATGACATACCTTGGAGCTTTCTTTTTGATAGCTCGAGCCTTCTTCTCGTCATCTGGCAGCTCTCCATTTTCTATGTATGCCTTCATTTCCTCGATCCAACACTTCTCCTGAGTCCAATTTCTTGAGGGATCATCTATGCATTGAATTTTTACTCTTTCATAGGCTGGACTTTCGAGGAAGGAGAAAGGTTCATCATGTGGTTCATCCGAAGTGGCTAACTTCGAGAGGAGGTCGGCTAGCTCGTTGTCCTCTCTTCCAATCCTTTGAATCTCCCAGAATTCCAAATCCTTTATCAGCGCCTTCACCAGGTCGCAGTATTTAATCAACGTGGAGCTAAGTACCTCGTACTCGCCTCTGACTTGATTAACTATCAGTTGTGAATCACAGTAGGCCATGATCTTAGTCGCTCCAAAACACTTGGCGTATTCTATAGCTGCTATCAAAGCTTCATATTCGGCCTGGTTGTTGGAAGCATCAAACTTGAACCTTAGTGATTCCTCATACACAGCCTGCACTACGGTTCAATTAGCACTATCCCAGCTCCATCGCTATTCTTGGTCGCCGATCCGTCCGAATAGACCTTCCAACAATCGACGGTAAACCGATGGCGACCGGGACTCTAACTCCTTCCCTTTAGCCTTTTCTTTGGAGCTCGCCGCTCGTCGTCTTCCTTGGTGAACGTAAGCTCGACCAAGAAGTCGCCTAGAGCTTGAGCCTTCAACGCCTTTCGAGGTCGATACTCAATGTCAAATTCAAGAAGGGCAATTGACCAATTGAGAAGTCGACCCGAACTCTCCGCTTGTGAAGAATTTTTCTTAGAGGAGCATTTGTAAGAACCACAATTGGATGAGCCGTAAAATAAGCTCGCAGCCTTCCTTGAAGCCACGACTAGGGCATAGGCGACCTTCTCAAAGATTGTAGTATCTCGCTCTTGACATCTCGATAGAGCCTTGCTGATGTAGTATACCGGCTTTTGAAACTCCTCATCTTCTCTAACCAAAACCGCTGCCACTGATTTATCTCCCACGGATAAATACACAAACAAAGTTTCACCAGTGGTCGGGCTACTCAGGAGAGGTGGAGTAGCGAGGTAATCCTTCAGCTGTTGGAACGACGAATGACATTCGGTCGTCCATTCAAAACTTTTCGTCCCCCTCAATGCTTTGAAGAAGGGGAGAGACCTTTCTGCTGACTTTGATATGAAGCGACCAAGAGCCGCTACCCTTCCATTAAGTCGCTGCATCTCTTTGATAGTGGTGGGAGCCTTCATGTCGACTAAAGCCTTGATTTTTTCTGGATTAGCCTCTATGCCTCTTTGAGATACCATAAATCCCAAGAACTTGCCAGCTGCAACTCCAAAGACACACTTGCTGGGATTGAGCTTCATGTCGTTTGCTCGTAAATTGGCGAATGTCTCCTTCAGGTCGACTACGTGACTCCCGGTCTTAGTTTTAATGACCATGTCGTCAACGTAAGCCTCCATATTTCGACCAATTTGTGAGGCAAAGACCTTGTTCACCATTCTTTGATAGGTAGCTCCTGCATTTTTTAAGCCAAATGGCATCATGTTGTAGCAGTAAATGCCTCCAGCTGCTTGAAATGCCGTTTTCACAATGTCATCCTCGTGCATCTTTATCTGGTGGTATCCCGAGTAAGCATCCAGGAAACTGAGAGTAGAGTGGCCAGCGATGGAATCAACAAGCTTGTCAATTCTAGGAAGAGGATAGCTATCCTTTGGGCAAGCTAGATTGAGAGTAGTGAAGTCGACACACATCCGCCACTTGCCATTCGATTTCTTCACCATGACCACGTTGGCCAACCACGTTGTATGAGTGGCCTCCTTGATTATCCCTGCACTCAAAAGTTTTTGTACCTCAGCTTTGATAGCCTCTTCCTTGTCGCGAGCAAAACTTCTCAACTTTTGGGGTCTAGGTTTTATGGTCGGGTTGACTTCAAGTCTGTGAACAGCGACCTCTTCCTTGATTCCCCTCATGTCCTCTACCCTCCATGCGAAGACATCGTTACTTTCCTTGAGTAGCTCGATGATTTCTGCTCGCTCCTCAACTGATAGCTGCTTCCCAATCTGAATTTTTTGGTCGGGGTAGGAAAAGTTGGTGATTCGACTCTAACTCATCCACAGCTTCTAGCTCTGGTCCATCCCTGAATTGTAGAGTCTCAATGATTATCTCTTTGACCCTTTGTCTCTCCTCGGCCCTCAGGTGTGGAGCTTCTTCTGCTATCATATCATCTAACTTGTCTGCAACCTCGCTGGTGGTGGTGGTGGCCCCCGAGTTATTGTCGAACTGGAGGCATAGGTTGCCTATGATGACTTGGTCGACCATAACTACATCTGAATCGACCTCAGTGGTGTTAGAGTGACGTGTCGACTCAAGCATGACCTCGTCATTTGAGTGATAGGTCGACTCTTCCACGTTGGTGATTGTTGACAACCGGGTAGTTTTGGTGATCGATCGGGACGCCTTCAAGTAACCATCAGCAGTCTCAATCTCTAGCTCCCTTTTCTTTCTTTCTCTTAGAACATGATCCAGATAAGCACGAGCTGTGCCTTGTACGCATCCCACTCCAGCAGGTGTGGGGAACTTTACTCGCTGGTGAGGAATTGATGCTACCATTCCAAGAGCGACCTGTCCAGGAATTCCAAGGATGGCGGCATAGTCACTATTTACATCAATTACGATAAATTGTACCTTCGAGACAACCCTGAGGGGGTGCTGGCCTAGGTCGACGTCGAGCACTATCTGGCCTTTAGCATCAACTCGATGGTTGGTGAAGCCCTCCAACCTGCCATCATATCTCTCCAACTGTTCGTCATTAAGACCCATCTCCTTGAAAGTTTTGTAAAACAAAATATCCTTGCAGGCCCCCGTGTCGACTAAGAGTCTGCTCGTCGTACATCCATCAATGAGACCTGGGATGACGAGAACTTGCTCCCTAGCCGCCATATTAGTTGCCAATTCATGGGGGTAGAAGCTGATCGCTTCATCCCTGACTTCTCTCCTTGGAGGCACATGTGGGGCCTTATTGAGCTGGAATATCTTGTGCTTGATGGCCGTGTTGCTCGCTTGTTCAGTGATGACCCCCAGGTTCAGTCTAGGCTGCCTAGGTCCTTGTTGCCCACCTGCTGGCTGCTCACCTCCTCCAGCTTGAGGTCTCTTCACATACGCCTCGAGTCTCCCCTGGTCGACCATTCTCTGGATGATACGCTTTAATCCCAAGCAATCCTCTGTGAGATGACCAGTGTCTTTGTGGTAGTCGCAGTACTTGCTGTTGTCCCTCCTAAACTTGTTGCCTGGATTCATTGGGACTGGAGGAGCCAGTTCGACAGCATTCATAATCTCAGTTCGACTCACCGTGAGGGGAGTGAAAGCTTCGGGCACCTTCTCTGTTGCCCTAGTTCTGTTCTTTCCATTTTTATTGTTCCCCCCATTCTTGTTGGAGTCCTTTTTATCATCAGTGACTTCAACCTTGGGGCTCTTTCCCTTCTTCTTTTCTTTCCTTTCCTCAGCCAGAGCGACATTATACACCTTTTCAAACAACTCCTGTCGAGTTGTGACCGTTCGGACTGTGAGCTCGTAGTCCATGTCTTCCGAGGAAATACCACTTCGGAAGCAATTGATTACCTCCCTGTCTGTGATGTCCTCTTCAATCTTGTCGACCATTTCTTTGAACTTGGTGAAGTAGCTCATGGAGCTTTCGTTTTTGGCCTGCACCAAGTTGTTTAAATCAGTCACCGTCACTTTCCGAGCTCCAGCAGTCGAGAAGCGATCTAGGAACTTGGTCCTCAAGCATGTCCAAGTGGTTATGCTACCAGCTGCCAAACCATTAAACCATGTCAAAGCTGCTCCTGTGAGGGTACTTACGAGGGCTTTGCACATATTGTCGTCTTCATTGGCGACAAAACACATCGTGGCCTCCAAGTGTGCTATGTGGCTTCTTGCATTGGTGGAACCAGAATACTTCTCTAGAAGGGGCAACCTGAAACTAGGGGGAGGTCGACTATCTCTCAGTTCCTTGGAAAGTGGTCGAAGAGCAAAGTCAATTCGTTCGACCTTTCCAGCATCCTTTTTCTTCTCCTCCTCCCATTGCTCAAACTTCTTTTTCATCAACAACCATTCTCTGGCATCGGGTCTTTCATCTCCTGGAGGGGGAGCAGCATTTGACCTCTGGCCCTCACTTCTGGGGGGAGTCATCTGTCTACTCCTCCTGTCTCTATGGGAATTGGTCCTTTCTGATCTTATTGGAGATCTATGTCTGTTACTTCTTTGAGGCGACCTGCGCCTCTCAGCAGCAGACGGCGACCTGCGCCTGTTATCTCCATGTGGCGACCTGCGCCTTTCCCCTCTTACAGGCGACCTGCGCCCGTTCCTGTCTCTATGAGACCCTGATCTCTGCGTTCGCGCTGGAGAAACATGCCTGTTTCTGTTGGCTGTTAACTGAGTCCTCAAATCAGATTGAGCCTCCTGCTCCCCTCAAGCTTCGCTGAGGCTAGCCCTTAAATCGCATCGGGCACATGAACAATAGTGGGAGCTCGACGAACTATCCTGTCCTCACCATTTTGTCCCACACCTTCATATGGCCTAGCACTCCTGGTCTGTTGTCCATTAGAGACCTGAGTACGTGCCACTCTTTCAGAGCGCACGTCAGCCTGCTCTGCCTCCTCCATGGCTATCAAGTCGGCCAAAATCTGAGCTCGCTCCAACATCATCTCCTTCTTGCTCATGGGGTTGGTGGAGGGGCCTACCCTGTTTTCCACATTCACCTGAGCAGCGGGACGTTTTGGAGGAGGTGGAACTCCTTGCCCCTCCATATGCCTTTTCCCTCTCCTTGTGTCAGGCAATCCCCTGCCATCAACGACACTGGTAGAGCGTGTGGCCCTACCAAGGGGACGATTCGGTGGGGGAGGAGGCAAGTTAAGGTTCTCAGCGTTTGCGTTCATGTTGTTGTTGTTAACTTCTTCATGCCCAAGTGAAGCCTCGGATACGTGTCCTTCTGAAGTCACCATTGTTGTAGGTTGATAGAGTTTTCGAGGTCAAGTTTAAAGCACGTTTCCCGGCAATGGAACCAAACTGATGCTGCAGGAAAAGTGCTTATCAATCTTCCTCCACGTGGCAGGACTGATCACCTGGCTTCTTGACCTGAAAACAGAACCCACGACTAGCCGGATGTATCTCCGGCGAAGACGCTCGGGCGTGAGAGTAAGATAACAGTTGTATAAAGCTCAAAATGTATTGAATAATGAACTCAGAATACAAAATGGCAGTTACCTTTCACCGTTTGGTAGTGATGAAGTATTTATAGACAAGAGTGGTGTATTTTTGGGGAGGCGACATGTGCTCCGAGATTGTAGCGGCAGTTACTTGGACGTGGGAACGTGTCCATAACGGTCCCTGATTTGTAGGGATGTGGTTATGAGGATTGTTCAACCAAATAAGCCGGCAAGTGTTAAGTCGACACTTGTTGATTTAGGTCGAGGTCGCCACTCGTGATATGGTCGACTCGACCGTTCTGGGTAGAGCATGGTTCGTACCCGAATTGTAATATGGATCATGAGGTCGGACTAAGTTAGGTCGGGACCTGTGGGTCGGACCATGGGCTTAGTCGATTGATACTTGAGATGGGCTTTGGGCCTTGTTTTGATTGGACCAGCCTTATTGGGAATGTGGAGACCAAGGCTGTCGGTAATTGGACTTTACTCGTTTGGCCCAACTCGACACTTTTGGTATGTTCATTTTCATTTACTTAGAAAAGATATAATATAAAATATATAATTCAATTGAGTAGTGATATTTACATTTTAATGGTTGAAAAAAATATGTTATATAATTTAATTAGAGATTTTTTTTCAAGTAGTGGATTTTGAATTTGATGCCGAAATGCCTACGAGATTGACCGAACTATAGAGAAAGAGTTGATGTACAAACTTAGTTTCAGTCATAAACCAATTTTCATTCATTCCATGTCAAAAACTGCATATTTCATGACTCTCTAGCATTTCTATATACTATCTAACATGATTTAACAACTGCCCACTAAAATAAGAAAGCTACCCACTAACAATAAAGAAATAAAAAATAAAAATAATACTAAAATAAAATATAGAAAAGAGAAAAATGACATTTTCGTCCCTTAAATGATCCTGGATGGCTAAAATCACATTTAGTAATCTCGAAGCATTGATTCGATGACTAGAGCACGTTTTGCACGTTCATGCCTAATTTTCCTGACTTTCTGAGATCTTCACTTTTAAAACCAAATTACCTTTTATCAGAATTCCTGACCTAAACTCTAAAAACCACATGTTTGACCATTGTACCAATAATGTATATGTGTTCTCTTATTCAACTAAAATAGTTATTATATTCATATTCTTTTTCGGAGGCCATTTGCATTCTTATAGGTTAAATGTTTTGGAACTTGTTGTCCACCTCATGCCAATTTCACATTGTATCATTAATAATATGTTGATTTAATATTATTTATGGTATCAATTTTTAAAATTTAGGAATGTAGAAACTATAGAGTTACCACGTAATTTGAAGGATTAAGTTGTTAGATTACGGTTTAACAATATATATCTAGCTTTCACACTCCACTCACGTGTGACCCAGTCACACACGTGTAGATAATACAAACATGCCACATTATTTGGCATGCCAAATTTCAAACATGCCACATTTTGGGCATTCTAACATATTGCATTTTTGCACAAATAAATTTAAAATTTATGCAATGTACTACGAGTTTACCTTCTAATCATACATACTATTTATAATGGATATAAATAATGCAAAGTACTTGAATGTTTAGTTTAGCAAGTAAATCAGTTTAAACATAACAGATTATGGATATAAGTACAGATGTGAGTTACAACTGTCCACACATACAACAATATGCAGCGGAATAAAAATAAGAACACACATAATTAAAAGTTTACCGGTTCTTTCCCATCAAACAAGGCTTTAAGCCTAAAAAGTTTTTCACTATGAAAGATCTGGACTAAAACAGTAATAAGTGAAACAAAAATATTAAAATAATAAAGCAAGTTCTAAACAACTTAAGTTTACCGGTTCATCCCCATCAAACAAGGCTTTAAGCCTAAAAAGTTTTTCACTATGAAAGATATGATTTACATACTAAAACACTAATAAGTGAAACAAAAATATTAAAATAATAAAGCAAGTTCTAAACAACTTATAAATCAATAACAATATTTCTTTCCCAATGAAAGCCTATTATTAACAGAAGAATAACAAAGAAATTGAATGAAAACTAGATGTGAGTTTATATATAAGACACAACTGTACTAACAACCTAAATAGTTATCTCGAATCCGTAAAGAACGAAGTGTTTTCTTTTATAAAGAATTTTTGATGCTTAGTATTCTCTTGTGCCGTGTACTCTGTATTTATAGGCACTTTTTGAGATGTTTTTCAATCAATCTCTTACTACTTTGTAGAAATCCAAATCCTATAATGAAACACAAGATTATTCTAACAAGGAAAAGAGATTTGTTAGTAACATTATTCCTAATCTAAATAAGTCACAATATATTTATATAAATAAAAGATATTTACAAATATTAACAATATCGTTTTCCATATATGATTCTAAATCTTTGATAGAAAAGTAAAAAATTCACTTACCAAATTTAGAAATTTGTTTCAAATTAGAGAAATTAATAGTCCCTAAAACTCACTCTTTCGGTACTATTTCACAGCCTAATAACGTTACAAAAATTAACAAAAATGCCAAAGAAAACTAGAATTCGTTAAATTAAATAAAACCCGTTAATAAGAACATTAACCTCGTTTAATAGACAGTAGACACCAATTTCAACCTTCTTCTCCATCTTCCAAGCATAGCCTTCAAGCCAGCATTAATAATGCCAACGGAGGCTAGAGATTAGAATGACCGAACGATAATGAGAAGAATCAATTTATGAAAGCTTCAATCTTTTCTTTTATATTTCATAAAATCAAAGTCTACTTCAAACAATATCCTAGCAATTTTTAAATACTAATTCAAAAAATATTCTAGAACCCTTCCAAACCCTAATACATCTTTAAAATGAAATTACTAAAATAACCTAACTTAATATTTTAATAAAACCTTAAACCCAACCCTGTAGCCCGGCCTGTTTTTGTTGCTGATGAAGTTTCGCCCGGCCTGTTTCTGTCGCTGCTGAAGTTTCGCCTGGCCGATGCCCAGGTGCTCACCTGGCTAGGGTGAGGCTGGAGCCTCGCTTCCAGAGATGCCTCTGTTTCTCTGTATTTGTTCAACCTACATCATCCTCCCCTCCTTAGAAAAGACTCGTCCTTGAATCAATACCCTCAATAGGAACACTACGAGAACTCGAAAAATCCGAACTTCATCTGCAAAAGGAACGCTATGTCTTTGACGAACTCTAAACTTCAATGCCTTCATGACAACATCCTTCCAATTGCTCCATTGTGTTGAGACGAAATATTCAATGATCAATCTTTTGATGAACCAATGCAACTTCAGATGCCTGTTCAAATAAACAAACATCCTTTCCTCCATCATTAACCTCAGAATCCTTCTGGTTTTCAATTCCCATTGATATACCACTAGGGCTTGCAGCTTCAACTGAAAGAACACCATTTGGGACAGGTGATTGATATTCAGGATTCACAGAAACAGTAACAATAGGTTCATAATGTTCAATTTCTGCACAAATAGTATAATCTAGCTTCGAAATATCACAATTACACTCATCATAAATAGGTGGTTTCGATCAATCAATAAGATTTTCATGACTTGAAGATTAGATAACAAACCCCTCTTTAAACTTAACGGTATTAATCTATGAATCAATCAAATCTCCAGGATTTGAATCAAACAGAGGGGATTTTGACCAATCAACAAGATTTTCTTGACTTGAAGATTAGACAAAAAAACCCTCTTTAAACCCAACATTATCAATCCAAGAATCAAAGGAATCATCAGGAGTTGCCTTACCTTCGTTCTCCAGAATTTCGATCTTCACATCGACATTCCTAGAAGGGTCAGCTGCATGCCTGTTATGATGTCCACGATTTTGGGCGAAGGAATCTATCCCCTCTCGATACTCCCTATCCTCAACTGGAACAACTGGATCTAAACCTTTCTTCACTGGAAGAACCACGCAATCCATGTGGTTCTAGAGTATTTGAATCTGTCTTCAAATCTCTTCTATCTCGATATTTCGACGACCTCGTTTGCAATGGTGGTCATCTTCTAGGGGATCCGCTGCATGGCTGCTCCATCGACCACCTCGTCCACCACAACCAATACGTCCTCGTTAAGCCATTGATATTTACGACATGCACTCTGATACCAAATAATGCCAACGAAGGCTAGAGATTAGAATGACTGAACGATAATGACAAGAATCAATTTAAGAAAGCTTCAAGCTTTTCTTTTCTATTTATAAAATCAAAGTCTGCTTCAAACAATACCCTAACAATGTTTAAATACTAATTCTAAGAACATTCTAGAACCCTTCCAAACCCTATTACAACTTTTAAATTAAATTATTAAAATACCCCAACTTAATATTTTAATAAAACCCTAAACCCAATCCTGAAGCCCGGCCTGTTTCTGTTGCTGCTGAAGTTTCTCCTGGCCTGTTTCTGTTGCTGCTGAAATTCCACCTAGCTGATGCCCAGGCGCTTGCCTGGCTGAGGGTGAGGCTGGCGCCTCGCTCCCAGAGCTGCCTCTGTTCCGTGGAGGATGAACATTTAATGTGAACCCAGAAATTCCAACAAAACCCCATAATCAATTCCAAATCGAACTCAAGATTAAATCCAAATCGAAGCCAAAATCAAACAAAAATCTGAATTTTCGCGTTGAAACATTTCTGGCACATGTTGTTTGCCGAATTTTTGGTGATGCCGCATTTGTTTATGCACAAAGTCAGGGTTTCCAATACTACCTTGAACACCGTCTCTTCATTCGCTGTCCTCTGTGATATAATTTTTATAACAAACAAAAATTCACAATTTTACAAAAGTAATATGTGTTTATATGTAAAAAAATTAATTTATACATTCAATTTAGAATCCAAAAATCTCTCGAAAGAGAAAATGAAGAGGATTCTAGAGAGGGAAAGTGAGTTTGGTTAAAGGGGTAATTTACTCAAATCAAAGAAGAGTGTTAAGAATTAACTACGAAAACATTCAATCAAACCGGAAGGATCGTAAAATCTATAAGAATAAGATATGTTGCCGGACATTTGGTCTCGCAGAAGAGTCATCGTGACAGAATCATCGCCGGATTCTGGAATCTGGGTATCTAGTCCATTCTCAGCTCCGAACTACAATATAATCATTTATATCTGTTAGATCTTGTCTAGACCGGAGTATATGATTATGTGTGCTATTTTAAATGTGGTGTGTGTGTGTGTGTGCGTGTTTATGGGTGTTTATATGTGTGTTGAATTTTATTAAAGTGGGTTTCTCTAAATTCTTTGTTAAATCTTTAATGGACGTTAGTTTTTTAATCCAAATAATTTCCACTTTATCATTTCGTTAATAGAATTTAACGTGAGTTAGCGTGGTTTCATAAATTGTAACAAGTGATGAAAGTACATATCATTATGTGGTAAAAATGAAGTACGATGTATTTGCTGTAACCAAAGGATGAGTATGTTGCATATAGTGGTAAATTTTCGTTAGCTTTGGAGTTTGAGGATGTAGATGTAACTTTTGATTGTCTGAAAAACCCCTCCCAGATATTACGAGAGCCTCAATTCCAAGTTGAGATTTATGTTTCTATTAAGTTCAAATACTTCCGTGGGGGTTTACGGAAGCATACCATGTCCAAAACGTAATAAACTGGTCGGACCAATTCACTAAGCATCACATGTATCACATTAATTATTCAATCATCCATTTAATACAAAAACCACAATTTGTCAAACATCAAAGCTGAAAAACCAATATGAATTTGTTGGGTTTGATGCCATCTATTTGGATGCCTAATTAGGGGATTAAAATAATTTATTTCGGAATTCCTAACAAGCAGCAAAGGGGGCGACCGCCCACAAAACCAAGGGGCGATCGCACAATGTTTCTGCCTAAGGGGCGACCGCACCCAAAAGGGTGGGGGTGATCACACTTGTGATGATTTTGGAGTTGGGGCGATCACACCTATGGAGGGGGCGATCGGGCCATATGCCGGATTAGTCCAATTAATGGTGGAGATCTATTTTGGATTAAATCCTTCCAGGTTTAGGAGTAGGGCCTATAAATATAGCCTACCCCCAACCCTATGTTCTAAGTTCCTTTGCTCATTTGTTTCTATATGTCTAGGGTTTGCACATAAAAGAATTCCTTGCAAGGTTTCGTGCACTAGATTAGAGATTGTATTCGGTTGATTTTCATATGATAATAATATTTTCTTCCTCTGCCCGTGGACGTAGCCAAATTGGCATGAACCACATATATTCTTGTGTTGTGTGATTGTTGTTTGATTTTATATTCTACATAGATTCTGTTCTAAAAATTTGGTATCAGAGCCGGTCAGGTTGAGAAAGGTCTAGGGTTGTTCCGCTGCAGAAGAAGATGAGAGGAGGAATTAAATCACCGGTCGACAAGTTTAACAATAAGGATAGTGAAATTGTCTATGGCTTAGAACAAGTGAGGCAAAACTCACAAAGTGAGACGAAACTCACAAGTGTTGTCCTTAGTGTTGGCAACAATAACAACAACACACACCAACTCTAAAAAAACACAAATAAATAGAAATAAATCTAATTTGTAGCGAAAGAATAAAAACAATATACAAGAATATAATTTTTATCAAGTTATATAAATATATAACTTGATGGGTGCGAGGAGGGCAAGACCTTTCTATATATATATAAATTCAATACAAGGTCAAAGAAGTTCCTTTAATGATAAACACTCATTAACTTAAGGAACAATAAACAAAGAACTCTCTCTGAAAACAATCACTCAAAACCTCACGAAAATATGAAAATTTATGTGAAACTCTCGAGTGTCGGACTGAGTGTTGCCAACACTGAATGGCAACACTGAAGAGCAGAATTTTATTTCTTGTGCAGATTTGCATTTTCTAATTTGGATGATCTTCAATGAAGATCTACTACAATATTTATAGGCCTCCAAAACTTGGAGCCTACTCAAAATGATCAGTTAACAACCTTGAATTTGTTTCCTCCTTTTTAGCCTTCTCACCTCAATTGTAGAGGACTAAGTCTTCATGGCTTCTTTTGCTTGTACCTCTCAGCTGTAGATGCCTTGTACTCTGACTTGATCTCACCCTGAATAGCTGAATAATATCTCCTTTACTTGGTCATTAATTAATCATATAAACCACATGTTTATATATTAATTTTCTTCTCCTCTTTCGTGAATCACGCCTTGACAGTTTCTGATGACCTATTCAAGCTCATTTCAAGCAGACTAACAACTGATATCAAAACATTAATTTACACATTATTATTTGTGAAAAATACAGTAACTATTTTCGTGTTGCCAAATCCAAATGGCAACACTTGTGGCAACACCAGTGGCAACACTGGTTTACAACACTTGGGACAACATTCATGGCAACACATGATCTAACACTAACAATCTCCCCCTTAGTTACTGGTTTCTTCACAAAATACCAATGTGATGATCTTTACAAAACAGTTAGTCAAACTTAACCAAATTAAAAAAAATACAACGTGATTAATAGTGGCAACATCAACCTTCAGGCAATGTTGAAAATATTTTTCAATCAAAGTGTCACACTCCAAATAGTAGCAACATCAAACTTCAGGAAAAAAAAGTCACATAATTTCTAATATATCTCCCCCTTATTCACGAAATTAATAACTAACCAAAATAATTATTAAAATCTGAAAACAACCATCCAACCATTTAGCAAAAACCATCCACCAAAGTTTAAAGAAATTTCCAGCCGAAACAAAGAAAAAAAAACATAAATTAAAATTGTTTAAACATCACAAACCAAATAAAAATAAATAAAATTGTTTTTGTTACCAACCACCAAATCAAGTAACCAATCGAACCATATTCAACCTTCTGCTTTTCCAGCTCCTTCTTCACCTCCCTTAGCTGTGCCACTTGGTCCAGCTCCATCTGCTCCATCATCACGCCTTGGCCTTGATTGATCTCCCCCTATTTTGGAAGTAATCAATTCCACCATTTTCATCATATATGTACACATGTCCTGCCACCCCTGTATCACTTAGTTGATGTGCTTCACCTGACTATTGAAAAAATTAAGAACCATAGCAGCATCGATCATCACAGGTGCAGTGTTGCCTGAAGTGTTGCCAATTTCAGGGGCAAAACTTGGGGCGACACTTGAAGCAGGGGCAGCCAATGGAGGAGCAACTGAAACTAAAACCCATGGCAAATCTCTGTGCCAATCACCTTTTGTAAAATGTTTGCTAATTCTATAATAAATAGGCTTTTCAGAGATATTGTCCGCATTCCAACGTATGAACTTTTGGTGCAAAAGGAGATTATAACTGAGAGAAGGAAAAATGAAGGAGGAGGTTTTTCTCTTTTTGGCCCATGCGGAAAGGTGTGAAAATACCAACTTTCTAAAGTTGACTCTCTATTTTACCTAATTTGTACAACAAAGTGGCTTGCTCAAATGTCACCGTGTTTTCATTGGCCGTAGGGAGCCAATTCGTTATACAAATTTTGTGACGCACACTGAACAGAGATGAAAGGTGGGTAGATTTAAAATGGTCACTCCAAACAGATATTTTCCCTCCAGTCAGAAAGTTGGCTAATGCGTTAGGCTCGACATCTAAGCTCTCATCATCAATACTAGGGAGGCCGAAGGTTTTGTTGATGATCAAAGGATTAAAGTCATAAATTTTTCCCCTAACAAAAATATTTCCATAACGATGGGTGTTCCTATCATCAATATCCTCCCTAAGATGAGTAAAGAAATTCCTAACAACACTATCGACATAAGATGAGACTTTAGAAATCGTAGGCAAAAACTTTTTGTCCTCCAAAAATTGGTACACTCCTAACTCCTTGAACTGAGTCACAAACATGTTCCTTTCATTCAAAATCTTTTTATCTGAGTCTTGAACCCACTTATCTAAGTTGGATTCACTATAAAACTCTTTGGAAAGGAATGGGCGTTCGTAGTACCCAAAAGACTCGTAATCAGATTTGGAATCTTGAGAGGGATTAGAAGTGGTTACCTCTTGCCAGGAGATGGGAGACTATGAAGGTGAACTTGACTGGGCTTTGGACTTGGCAGCAGTTGTTGTCTCAGGTGTTGCCGTTGGATTGGCAACACTTGGGGCAACACTTGTCTGTACTTTCTGTCTCTTGGCAATTCGGATCTGGGCTTGAGCTAGCGTTTCTTCATCCTCCATCCATGCTTCCTCATCCTCATCAAACGTCGATGAGGGCTCCTTAGTTTCCTTGAAGATTGGGTCCTATCCTTTCTCAGACGAAATGTTGAGCGAAGAGCTTGAGCTATCCTCCACATTGACTGGATCATCAGAAGTATTACAAGGAATTTTGGACCTGAACAATGTCTTGATCCTCTCTTATTCACGTCGAACTCCACCCCTAAAAGTCGAAGTGGCATCAACCACTTTTCTTTTCTTTGATTTCTTTTGGGGAGCGCAAGTGAGTTCGATGGAGGGGGTAGCCTCAGGAAGACTCATAGGAATGGGGATTTAAGGTGGGTTGTAGACAATGATGTCTAAAATTGGTGAAGTTGTGGGTGTGGCTGAGAATGTCGCCGGTGATGTCTCCATTGGAACGGCGACATTAGAGGCGACACTCGAAGGGGCGAGTGGAGAGATTTCAATGGGGGATGAAATTTGTGGAGATTTACTAGGGCTTACCATGGAAATTGAAGGAAGAAGACGACGAGGAACAGGGGAGAGGGTTTTTCCGTCTAGAGAGAGAGAGACGAGGTGAGAGAGAGGGTTTAGGGAGGATGGGTTTTAAATGAGTGAATAATAAAGGTTTTTAAGTTGATTTGACAATTTCAAATCAACTTAAATCCCTTTTATCCCAACAAATTATCCCAACAAACTCCACACAGTTATCCGCCCATTTTAAAAAAATGATTTTTTTTAAATATAATAACTAAAAATAATTTTAGCAATATCCATATAATTTTGTTTTTCAAAATTCAAATGAATTTTTTAAAAAATGGACATTACGATATTACAATTAGTTAGACAAAAAAATAAATATTTTTGCTAAAAACCTTTTAAATTTCACAAACTCTAAATATAAGAAAATAGACTTTTGGAAATTCAAAATTTAATCAACAAAAACAAAAATAAGAAATAAAAAAATAATGTAGCATCTACACATTTGTTACTAGCAATGTTGCGTGACACACAAGGCAACATTTTAAATAAAATCCCCTTGATATTTTCAACATATATAACTTATCATTCCTTAGGCAATTTTAAGCAAACTTTACACTTTCTTTATTTACAAGGAAGCATCGTAGTAGCGAGCTCCGTGCCCCGAGTTTTTTATTAAAGTGTAAAGCTATATGTAGTAAGTTTTATACCTTTCAAGTAGGGTACACTGTAGTAGCGAGCTCCATGTCCCTAATACTTAGTATAAAACAACTACAGTATACTCCCGTTTTGGCATGGAAACATCGTCGTGCGAACGCCGTGCCCCGAGTAAATTTGGGAGTATATTAAGAATCCTTGCCTTTTTAAATATCAACAACAACATAAGTGACTTTGTCACTTTAAGCACAAAGGGGAATTTTATCAAAAATGTTAACCTTAAGTAGATACACATACTAGAACGAAAAGGTCAGTAAATGCCCCCCATTTGGGATTAGAATAACTATATATTTTTATTTTTATTTTAAATAAAAATCTACAACAGATACACATTGTTGCTCTCAGTGTTGACAACACAAGCGACAACACTTGAAACAGCAGATTTATAGAAAACACAAACGAAGAGATTTTTTCAAACATGAAAATCTCTCATGGTCTAGGGCCTTGGTCAAAATATCAGCAAGTTGATGTTTAGTATCAATATGCTCCATTTGGATCAAGTCCTTTTCTACTAAATCTCTCAAAAAGTGATGGCGGATATCTATATGTTTAGTGCGTGAGTGTTGTACAGGGTTTTTGGAAATGTTTATAGCACTCAAAATGTCACAGTACATGGTCAAGATATTACTATCAAGACCATAGTCGTCAAGCATATATTTCAACCATATCAATTGTGAACAACAACTCCCGGCTGCTACATACTCAGATTCAGCAGGCGAGAGAGAGACACAATTTTGCTTGCGACTGTACCATGACACAAGATTATTATCCAAGAAAAAACAACCCCCACTAGTACTCTTTCTGTCATCTATATCCCCTGCCCAATTAGAATCACTAAAACCAACAAAGTTGGTATTAGTGTCTTTGGTGAACCAGATTCCTAATTCACTAGTCCCGGACACATACTTAATGATTTTCTTAACAGCATTTAGGTGGGAAATTTTAGGAGCAGACTGATATCTAGCACACACACCTACACTGAACATAATATCGGGACGACTGGCAGTAAGATAAAGAAGACTACCTATCATGAATCTATACAGAGTTGGGTCAACATCCTCCCTGCATGATTTTTGGTTACCTTAAGAGATGATCCCATAGGTATTTTTGAGCTCTTTGCACTCTCTAATCCAAATCTTTTCACCAGACTCATAGCATACTTGCTGTGAGAGATAAATATTCCATCATTTGACTGCTTCACCTGCGATCCTAGGAAATAATTAAGTTTACCTATCATGCTCATCTCAAAAGTTGATGTCATAGCTTCCATAAAATTTTGTAAACACGTTTTAGATGTGGAGCCATAAACTATGTCATTAACATAGATTTGAGCAATGACAAGCTCTTTATTTTCCCTAAGAATAAATAATATCCTATCGGCTTCTCCTCTAACAAATCCATATTCAAGAAGAAAACTTGTTAGACGCCCATACCATGCACCAGGAACTTGTTTCAAGCCATATAAGGCTTTATCAAGTCTTTATACATGATCTGGATGGAATGGGTCTTCAAACCCTTTAGATTGCTCAACATAGATCTCTTTATCTAAGTAACCATTCAAGAAAGCCGCTTTAACATCCATTTGGTGCAATGTGATTTCAAGGTAGCAGGCTATAGCAAGAAGAAGTCTTATTGACTCAATTCTAGCCACAGGTGCAAAGGTCTCGTCAAAGTCGATTCCTTCCACTTGTGTATAGCCTTGAGCCACAAGACGAACTTTATTGCGAACAATAATACCCAATTCATCAGATTTGTTTTTGTAAATCCATTTAGTTCCAATAATATTTGTATGTAAAGGACGTGGAACTAAACACCAAACCTCGTTATGGGTAAATTGTTCAAGCTCTTCTTGCATAGCTTGTATTCATAAATTATCATTTAAAGCATCAATCACATTTTATGGTTTAAGACAGGAAACAAAGCAGGAGTGTTTTACCTTAGAGTATGTGGAGGACATACACACATACCTAACCATATCTCTGTAGTCAACTGGCTCCTTATTTCTTGTTCGAACCCCTTCATTAACATCACCAATTAACTGAGTAATGGGATGATAATTTCTAATTCGAGCTGGGGGATCTCTCCTGCCTTAATGGTACACGAATCCATCCTCTTCTTCTTAGTCACCGCTCACAGAATTTCCAGCCACTGTTCTGTTCTCATGTGTTGCCTCAGGTGTTACTGTTTCAGGGGCAACACTCGGGGTAACACTTGAATCTGTGGCTGTACTGGTCAAACCACTTTCTGTTCCAGCCCTCTATTCAACTTCTTCCAGTAGGGTCAGAGGTATATCATCAGCTGGTTCTCCTGTAGCACTCAAGTAATCGTTAAATTCAATATTTACCGATTCTTGAATCACTTTTAACCTCAAATTATAGACTCGATAAGCACGACTGTTTTGAGAGTAGCCAAGAAAGATGGCTTTGTCACTCTTAGAATCTAGTTTTTCTAAGTATTCTCGATCATTTAAAATATAGCACAAACACCCAAACACGTGAAAGTAGTGAACCATAGGTTTCTTTCCATTTAAAATCTCATAGGGTGTCATAGTTGTACCTGGTCTTAAGAAAACTCTATTCGTAGTGTGACATGCTGTGTTTAATGCTTCGGCCCAAAAACCTTTGGAAATATTTCTAGCAATTAGCATAACACGAGCCATCTCTAACAAAGTCCTATTTTTTCTTTCAGCAATACCATTTTGTTGTGGTGTCTTAGGTACTGAAATTCATGGGGTATCCCCTTTTTACTACAAAATGTAGAGAAGGAGATGTTTTCAAACTCTCTACCATGATCTAACCTTATTCAAAAAATAGGAGAACAAAACATGTTTTTAATTTTAAAAACTAAGTGAGTAAATTTATCAAAAGTTTCAGATTTTCCCTTAAGAAATTTACCCATGTAAACCTAGAAAAATCATCAACTATAACATAAACATATTTCTTACCTCCCAAGCTTTCTACCTCAGTAGGACCCATCAAGTCCATATGTAAAAGCTGAAAACAATGAGTTGTTTCTGAGTGTTTCTCATTGTGTTGTCCAACACTGAGAGCAACACGAGTTTGCTTACCCTTTTGACAGTCACCACACATCACGGTGTCTTTGAGGTTTAGTTTAGGAACACCTTTGACGGCATTGAGTTTGATAATCTTCTCAAGATTCCTATAATGAGAATGACCTAACTTTTGATGCCATAACCTTATATCATCTAGTTTTGTCAAATTGCACACCGATTTATTACCAACGAGGTAGCAATTATCACTTGATCTTATTCCATTCATGACAAAAAAGTTAGTATTAGCAAACACTTCATAGGTATTTTTATTGAATTTTACCACCAAATTGTCATCACATAATTGGCTAATGCTAAATAAATTATCAAGAAGGCCATCTAGATGCAAGACATTTTTCAAAGGAGGAAAACCAACAATATCCAGTGTTCCTTTTCCAAATATTTCACTCTTGCCTCCACCACCATTTTCAAATGAGGAAAACCAACAATATACAGTGTTCCTTTTCCAAATATTTCACTCTTGCCTCCACCACCTTAAGTCACTGAGCCTCCTTGAATAGGTTGGTGCTCCGTTAGAAATTATCTTGTTCCCATCATATGACGTGAACAACCACTATCAAAGTACCAAGCTCCTGAAACGTTAGTCCTTAAAGTTATGTAAACAACATAGCATTTCAGTTTTTCTTTGGGTAACCAAGCCTTTTTTGAAAATCTGGATTTCTGTTCACCAGTGTTGTCTCGAGTGTTGCCCTGAGAATTTGGTGGCACTTGAGGCAACACTTGTAGACAGGACATTTTCTTTTGAAGAATAAAGCAATCTCATTTTTCATGTCCAGATCTGTGAGAGTATCCACATTCAATGGATTGATCAGAAGTATCACTAGGAATACTACCCTTTTCCTTGACACGCTCTTTTACAAAACAATTTTTAGTTTTAACATCAAACAAGAAAGATGTAATACTTTCTAGTGATTCTTGGAACCCAAGACCAGCTTTCAGAGGCTTACTCAATTTGATTATTTCATCCAAATTGGATGAACGTGTGTTTAGTTTTCTGAAGGTGGATTCGGTTAGGTTGAGTTTGGCCTTGAGTTTATCAAGATCCAAATCTCTCCTACTGAGTTGAACCTCCAGCCGAGTCAAGGAGTTTTTAAGATCATGATTTTCCTTTTTCAAGAAAACCACCATCTTATTCTCCTTTTTCCATTTTACGAGGAGAGACTTATAGAGTTTTTTTAATTCATGAATGAGCTCATCTTTACAAATATCATCCTCTATAGACTCCTCTGAATTTAAACAAGCAAAACCATGCAAGAAAATATCAATTAAAGAATCATACCTGCTGAGTGTTGTGTCAAGTGTTTCCATTTCATGGACGACACTTGAGGCAACACTTTCTGGAGAAGTCACAAGTGTTGGTTCAGGTGTTGTCATTTCTGGGACAACTCTTGAGGCAACACTTTCTGTCGAAGGCAGCTCCTCTACTGTGGCCATCATGACAACTTTCTCAGCCATTTCGTCTTTCTCCGTTCCTTCCTCCTCTCCGTCACTAAGAGACACCCACATATTTTTGCCCGCCTTTCTCAATGTATTAGCAAATTCATTGGCATAGTGACCCCAACCGGAACAAGCATGACATTGAATGGATTCAATGTATTTAGGATCGGACCGGATCTTTTCTGAGGAAGCAAGTCTAGGTGGGGTATATTTTGGATTCGGAGGAGGAAATCTCCTTGGCACAAAACTGGAAGTTTTGGCCGATTGGTCCTTAGCTTTTACCTGCACACTGTTAAATTTCCTAAGCATGGAATTGTATTTCATTACAAGTAAAGCTACACTAGTATTTTCATCTAATTCCACGAAGGCTTCATCTTCATCATCCACACATGTGTCCGAAGATTCGACTTTTAAGGCAATGTTTTTGCCTTTTGAAGCCTCGGTTTGCTTATTCAAATTCAATTTGAAATTCTTTAAAATACTCATCAAGGAATTAATTTCCATAGTTGAAAGATTATGGGCCTCTTCAATGGCTGAAACTTTGATATTAAAACGTCCGGGAAGAGTACGAATGGATTTTGAAACAAGTTGTTTATTAGTAAAAGGCTCTGCTAATACTTGACAAGCATTTAAAATATCAATCAACTTTTCGAAATAAGACGAGATGTCTTCGTTTATACCCATTCTTAATCGTTCAAATTTACTAGTGACACCCCTAAGCTTTGTTTCTCGGACACTACCATCTCCTTCACAAAATCTTTGTAAAGTATCCCAAGCATCTTTTACAGAGGGACTATTTTGAATGAGTTTGAACATATGCATGTCAACCCATTCATAGATAGCATTTAGTGTCTTTTCATTGAAACTGGCAAGATTATTTTCTTCAATTGTCCATTCAGGTTTGACTTGAACGTCACCATCTTCATCTTGAAGAAGTAATGGAAGAGAATAACCATTTAAAATAGATCGCCAAGATCGAAGATCAATTGATTTGATATGCGAGCGTAGGCGAATCTTCCAATAAGCATAATTTTATCCGTCTAAAACCGATAATCTCTTTTGATTAGGGTTAGCAGGATCATAAGCCATGACAAAGGGATCAATACACTTAGTATATCAAGTTCTAGGCTCTGATACCAATTGAAATTGTCTATGGCTTAAAACAAGTGAGGCGAAACTCACAAAGTGAGACGAAACACACATGTGTTGTCCTTTGTGTTGGAAACACTAGAGTCAACACACACCAATTCGAAAAAACACAAATAAATAGAAATAAATCTAATTTATAGCGGAAGAATAAAAACAATACACAAGAATATAATTTTATCAAGTTATATAAATATATAACTTGATGGGTGCCAGGAGGGCAAGACCTTTCTATATATATATAAATTCAATACAAGGTCAAAGAAGTTCCTTTAATGATAAACACTCATTAACTTAAGGAACAATAAACAAAGAACTCTCTCTGAAAACAATCACTCAAAACCTCACGAAAATATGAAAATTTATGTGAAACTCTCGAGTGTCAGACTGAGTGTTGCCAACACTGAATGGCAATAATGAAGAGCAGAATTCTATTTCTTGTGCAGATTTGCATTTTCTGAATTGGATGATTTTCAATGAAGATCTACTGCACAATTTATAGGCCTCCAAAACTTGGAGTCTTCTCAAAATGATCAGCTAACAACCTTGAATTTGTTTCCTCCTTTTTAGCCTTCTCGCCTCAATTGTAGAGGACTAAGTCTTCATGGCTTCTTTTGATTGTACCTCTCAGCTATAGATGCCTTGTACTCTAACTTGATCTCCCCATGAATAGCTGAAAAATATCTCCTTTACTTGTTCATTAATTAATCATATAAACCACATGTTTATATATTAATTTTCTTCTCCTCTTTAGTGAATCACACCTGGGCAGTTTCTGATGACCAATTCAAGCTCATTTCAAGCAGACTAAAAACTAATTTTAAAACATTAATTTACATATTATAATTTGTGAAAAATATAGTAACTATTTTGGTGTTACGAAATCCAAATGGCAACACTTGTAGCAACACCAGTGGCAACACTTGTTTGCAACACTTGGGGCAACATTCATGGCAACACATGATCGAACACTAACAAATAGTTTTTCTCTATGGCAATCAAGATGAAAGCCTTGTTGAGAGACAAGAGCTTGTGTGCTCCAGTGGCTATTGTAATCGGGGATCGCCAGGATCCAAAGGGCAAAGCAAAAGTCATTCCCACTGGTACTGGCGTGGATGCAACAGCAGAAGGTTCAGAGAGAGAGAAGAAGATAGCAGAGAAGGAAGAGGCAGATCTGGTCGCACTAGATGCGAGGGCCCACTCTAAGATCATCAGGTGTCTTGATGATGATGTTCTTGCAGATATTCCAGATACTGATTCTGGAGGTATTTTGTGACTTGCGTTGGAAGACATGTATTTGACACGATCATTGACCAACAAGCTATATCTGAAGAAGAGGCTATATTCTCTACGAATGCAAGAGGGTACGCCTATTAGGAATCACCTAGATAGATTTACATATTTATTACTTGAACCGAGTAATATAGATGCTAAAGTTAATGATGAGGATGCTGCATTAATGCTTCTTAGTTCTTTACTTTTATCATATGAGCACTGCGTTGACTCTAGCATTGGTAAGGTGACGGTGACTCTGGTGGAGGTGAAATCCTCGCTCAAGACAAGAGAGTTACATCGAAGGGTAAGCGGTAATAGTGGTACAGATAATCAGCTGGCATGATTGGTTGCAGTAGGCAATAGATGTTCTAGCAGTAAACAGAAGAAGAAGAAATCTTCTTGCAAGAGGGGCCCTTAACCGAATGATTTTTGTAATTACTTCAAGGGAAATGGGCACTGGAAGACAGTTTGTCCTAGGAAAAAGCAAGGCGAGATTCCAAATCGCAATGAAGCTAAACCTGCTGCAGTTGATACTGGCAACTCTGATGGGGATTATGCTCTAGTGGTAGAAGAATCTAAAAAACAGTCGGATGCGTGGATTCTTGATTCTGGGGCTTCTTATCATATTAGTCCGAGGAGAGAGTGGTTTACAACTTATGAGCAGGTAGTTGGTGGTAATATTCATATGGCTAGTAGTGCTACTTATAGGATGGTTGGTATTCGCTCGATCAAGCTACAGACTCATGATGGTAAGTTCTGCACTTTGAACGAGGTGAGGCATGTTCCACATATGACTAAGAATCTGATATCTCTTTGTCAGCTCGACAGCAAAGGGTACAGTTTCAAAGATAAAGGTGGAGCAGTGTATATCTATAAAGGTTCTGAAGTGATTCTGAGAGGCCTTAAGCGGGGCTCCTTGTATTTCCTCCAAGGAAAGACACTTTCTAGGTCGGTATTGGTTGCATCATCTGAATTGGTCAAGAAGATATGACAAAGCTGTTGCATATTAGGCTTGGGCATATGAGCATCAGAGGGATGCATATATTGGCTAATCATGGTCTTCGGTGTGGCGATAAGGTCAAGGACCTTATGTTCTGCGAGCACGGAATACTTGGGAAGATGCAACGAAGCAAGTTTCCTGAGGGGGATCATAGAACAAAGAGTAGTCTGTATTATATTCACTCGAATTGTTGGGGACCTACACGTCAGGAATCATTGAGGGGCTACAGGTATTTCATGTCTATGATTGATTACTACTCGAGGAAAACATGGGTAATTATCATGAAGCACAAGAGTGAGACTCTCATCAATTTTAAGCAGTGGAAGACATTAGTGAAGAATCAGACAGGGAAGAAGATCAAGCGACTCCGAACAGATAATGGGTTGGAGTTTTATAGTACTGTGTTTGATGAGTTCTGTAAGCAAGTGGGAATTTCTATACATCTCACTATCATTGGTACACTACAGCAAAATGGTGTAGCAGAGTGCATGACTCAGACATTGTTGGTTAGGGCAAGGTGCATGCTCTCCAATGCATGGTTGTCTAAGCGGTTCTAGGCAGAAGCGGTTAGTACAACATGTTACTTGATAAATCACGGACCACATACAGGTATCAGTCTCAGAGTTCCCAATGAGGTATGGTCAGGTAAACCTGTTGATTATTCTAATTAAAGGGCTTTTAGTTATACTGCTTATTATCATGTGGATGATGGGAAGCTGGAGCCGAGGGCTAGAAAAGTGGTCTTAATGGGTTATGGAGACAGTGTCAAGGGATACCGGATATGGTCTCCATCTGAGGGAAGGGTAATAATAAGAAGAAATGTTGTTTTTGATGAAAACTCTGTGCTTAACCCTATTATGACATCTATGGTTGTATCAGGTATTGGTAGTGTTGATAAGCAGGTGGTGCTACAAGATACTTCAGAGTTTAGCAGTTCACAGTCAGATGTTCATCAGGATCTACCGACAGAATCAGAAGCACCAAAAAGTTCATCACCAGTTTCCGAGGAACATGGGTTAGCTCAAGAGAGGTCTGGACGGTCTAATTTCGGGAAGCCTCCAGTGAGGTATTATTTTGAAGATATGTTGTCTTATGCAATTCAGGTTGCCGAGGAAGTAGGGCCTGATGCTTCGGAGCCAACTACTCTCAAGGAAGCAGTTACATGTTCTGAGTCCGCTCAATGGCATGCAGCTATGGGGGACGAGATGGAGTCACTTCACAAGAATTCGACATGGGAGCTAACCAAGAGGTTAGAGAGCAGAAAGATTGTGACTTGCAAGTGGGGTATTAAGAAGAAGGAAGGTATGTCACCATTAGAGGGGGTCAAGTACACCATTAGAGGGGGTCAAGTATAAAGCTCATATAGTTGCAAGAGGTTTCACACAGCGGGAGGCGTTGACTATAATGAGATTTTACACTAGTGGTTCGTTACACTTCAATCATGGTGCTATTAGCAATGGTGGTGCATCATGATTTGGAGCTCCAGCAGCTAGATGTGAAAACAATTTTCTACATGGAGAGTTGGATGAGGACATTTATATTACACAGCCAAATGGGTTTCAGGTTCTGGGAAAAGAAGACTACGTGTGCAGGTTGAAGAAGACCTTGTATGGACTCAGGCAATCGTCTAGGTAGTGGTACAAGCAGTTTGATAGCTATATGACAGAGATTGGTTACACAAGGAGAGTGTATGACTGTTGTGTATATCATAATAAGTTAGTGTTTGGTTCGATCATCTATTTGGTTCTATATGTTGACGATATGTTGATAGCGGCTTTCAAGAAGTCGGATATTTAAAAATTGAAGGGTCTACTGTCCGTAGAGTTCGAGATGAAGGATTTGGGTGCAGCTAAGAAAATTTTGGTTATGGAGATCTATAGGGATAGAAGCCAACTGAAACTATTCTTATCCCAGAAAGGTTACACCAAGAAAGTTTTAGAGAGGTTTGGCATATCTACAGGAAAACCGTTAGATTCTCCGAGTGCAGAAAATGCACGTCTGTCGGACGCTTTCGCATGCATGTCTGATGAGGAGAAAGAGTACATGGCTCGTGTACCTTCTGCTAGTGCAGTTGGTAGTTTGATGTATGTTATGGTTTGGACAAGGCCAGATCTTGCTTATGTGGTTAGTGTTTTAGTAGGTTTTGGGGAATCTTGGTAAGGAACATTGGCAGGCAGCGAAGAGGATCTCTTCAGGTACCTTAGGGGTACATCAGATGTTGGGCTCATTTATGGAGGTGGTACAGAATATGCAGTTGATAATTATTGTGATTCAGACTACTCTGGGGATGTTGACACGAGGAGATCTATGACCGGGTATGTGTTCACTCTTAATGGGTCAGTTGTCAATTGAAAGGATACTCTACAATCTACGGTAACATTTTCCACTTTAGAGGTGGAGTACATGGCATTGACAGAAGCTGCTAAGGATGGGATATGGCTAAAGAGTCTGATTAGCGAACTTGGGTTACATCAGGATCAAGCTGCAATATTTTGAGACAGTTTGAGTAAATGTTTGGACAAGGATCAAGTTCATCATGAGAGGACCAAGCATATAGATGTGAGGTATCATTTTCTGAGAAGTGAGAAGCGGATCAAGGTGAAGAAAGTGGGTACTGCAGACAATCCCAGTGACATGTTCACGAAGTTCGTTCCAACTAGCAAGTTCGAACATTGTTTAGAATTGATGAATGTTCGCAACTATTAGAGAGCATCTGAGGCAGAGGGGAGTTCTGTTTATGTTCGGAGGTTAGATGTCAAGGTGGAGATTTATTGGGTTTGATGCCATCGATTTGGGGATGCCTAATTAGGAGATTAAAACAATTTATCTCGAAATTCCTGACAAGCAGGAAAGGGGGCGCCCGCGCCCAAAGCCAAGGGGAGATCGCACGAAGTTTCTGCCTAAAAGGGGCAACCGCACCTAAGGGGGGGGGGGGCGATCGCACCTGTGACGATATTGGGGTTGGGGCGATCACACCCAAGGAGGGGCTGGATCAGGCCAATCATGCGGTGGAGATCTCGTTTTGGGTTAAATCCTTGCAAGGTTAGGAGTAGGGCTTATAAATATAGCATACCCCCAACCCTATGTTCTAATTTCCTTTGCTCATCTGTTTCTCTAAGTCTAGGGTTTGCACAAACAAGAATTCCTCACAAAGATTCGTGCACTAGATTAGAGATTGTATTCGGTTGATTTGCATACGATAATAATATTCTCTCCCTCTGCCCGTGGACGTAGCCAAATTGGTGAACCACGTATATTCTAGTGTTGTGTGATTGTTATTTGCTTTTATCTTCTACATAGATTATGTTCTAACAATGATGATGCTCAGAATGTTTAGCTATCATAATCCTCATGGTATAAGGACTTAAAGAATGAAGATTGCTTGATCTTCGAACATTTCCTGACCCAATTTTTAAGGTTTGGATGATTGATTTGAGTTATTTAGGAGAGAAAATTTATTTAGATCTTGGAGAGAGAGAGAGAGAGTGCTTGGACAAAAAATGGCAGCAAAGCCCTTGTTTCTAATACCAATTATCAAATCATTTACTTGTTGAAGAGGTATGTTATTAATAGATAAAAACAGACTGATGGGACTTGTAGTACGACAGGGAGGATGTCGTGTAACATTCACATGAACGTTGTTAGAGATATTGTCACAAATTGGAAATTGAAAAACATTATCAATAACATATGATGATTTTGGGCCACTCCCCTTAACACCAATTGTTTTTAAAGTGAAAATATGATATCAGTGTTGGGAGTGGAGTCCTAAAACAACATGGAGACGGAATAGAAAAGGAATCCTAAATCATTAATGAGTTTGGATTGAGATCGAATTGTAAAACAAGGAGGAAAAGACACTGAAGATCAGTTTCTTGGATTTACTGAGCACGACCTTGCACCAAATAGGCACACGACCATGTCAATATGTGATGAAGACTACAGTCAGATTTGTTGCCTATTTCAACGAGATCTTTTCTACGAATATATTTAGAAATTCCTTGTACAACTATAAATACATAGACACGACTTAGAACACATTGTAGCACATATTTGAGAGAATAATTAGTTTATTCCTGGCTTATCATTGCCCCTGGACGTACTTGATTTGCTCAAGGAATCGAGTTAACAAATCTTTGTGTTTGTGTGTGTTCTTCCATATATTGTAGCAAATATTTGAGAGAATAATTAGTGGATTTTTGGGTCGCGTTCTCGGGAATTCTCACTACCAGAATCTGTATCTTTAGCGACGGAATAACAAGCGTCGAAATCATTCCGTCGCTATATAGCGACGGAAATTATACTGTAGTGTAGCGACGGAAAAATTTTGGCGTCAATTTTACCGACGGAATTGAATTCCGTCGCTGAGTTCCGTCGCTAAAAAACGAATATTCGTCGAATATTCGTTTCATTACCGCCACTAGATTGGCGCCTAGACTACCGACGGATTTTTCCGTCGCCAATACTTTCTCAGCGGCGAAATTATTCCGTCGGTGAAAATTAAATATTTTTTATTTTTTTTTAAATAAACAAGTGACGGAATAATTTCGTCGGTGATATATTAATTTTTTTTATTTTTTTTATTTATCAGCGACGGAAATATTCAGTCGGTGATTATAACATTTAAGTTTTAATTATTTTTAATTAAACAGCGACGAAATTATTCCGTCGGTGGAAATTAAATATTGGAATATTTTCGTCGGTGATAAATTAATTTTTTTTTAATTTATCAGCGACGAAAATATTTCGTCGGTGACTATAACAATTAATTTTTAATTATTTTTAATTAAACAGCGACAGAATTATTTCGTCGGTGGAAATTAAATAGTTTTTAATATTTTTTTAAATAAACCAGCGACGGAATAGTTTCGTCGGAGATAAATTAATTTTTTTATTTTTTAATTTATCAGCGACATATTTATTCCATCGGTGATTATAACATTTCTTTTTTAATTATTTTTAATTTAACAGCGACGAAAATATTCCGTCGCTGGTTAATTTAAAAAAAAATTAAAAAATATTCAATTTCCAGCGACGGAATTTTTTCCTCGCTGATTATAGCAATTAATTTTTAATCATTTTTAAATAAACAGCGACGAAATTATTCTGCTGGTGGTAAATTTTTTTTGTTTGTTTATTTTTTTTAATTTATCAGCGACGAAAATATTCCGTCGGTGATTATAACATTTAATTTTTAATTATTTTTAGAACAAATTAACAAAAATAACTAACTGAAAACATTAAAAAATTAACTGAAACGTTAGAAAATTGACTGGAATTTCAAAAAACTAACTGAAATTTTGAAAAACTAACTGAAAACGTTAAAAAACTAACTGAAAATGTTAAAAAACTAACTGAAATTCTAAAAAACAAACTGGCAACGTTAAAAAAACTAACTGAAAACGTTAATAAGCTAATTGAAATTCTAAAAAACTAACTAGAAACGTTAAAAAACTGTTTGAAGTTCTAAAAAACAAACTGAAAACGTTAAAAAATTGACTGAGATTCTAAAAAAATAATGGAAATGTTAAAAAAATGGCTGAAATTCCAAAAAACTAACTGGAAATGTTAAAACATCTTGGAATTTCAAACGATTATAACCGGTTAAATAACCGACTATTAGGGGTATAAAGTATATGATTTAGGGTTAGGGGTTGGGGTATAAGTATATGATATTTGAAATTTAGGGTTTAGGTTTTAGGGGTTAGAGTTTAGGGTTTAGGAGTATAAGTATATGATTTAGGGTTTAGGGTTTAGGCTTAGGGTTAGAGTTTATGGGTATAAGTATATGATTAAAGGTTTAGGGGTTGGGGTATAATTATATGAGATTTGAGATTTAGAGTTTAGGGTTTAGGGTTTAGGGGTTAGGGTTTATGGTATAGGGTTTAGGGTTTAGGGTTTAGGGTTTAGGGTTTAAGGTATAAGACTTAGTGTTTAGGGTTTAGGGGTTTGGGCCTGCACCTGGCTCTCAGCGATCTCATCTCTCTCTCTCTCTTCCCTTACTCTCACACCACCGTCGTCCACCCTCTTCGCACCGCCTTTAAGCTTCGCCGTCCACCCTCTCCACCATCTCCATCTCGAGTTCTGCCGCCGTCCTCACTTGCACAATGGCTGGAAAAATCACAACGCCGTCCCTCAACTCCACCGCCACCGCCCACTACTAGAAACTTTCTATTACCGACGGAATTTTACCGACGGACGTTGTCCGTCGGTAATACCGACAGACATAAAAGGGTTACCGACGGAAAAATAATTTTCATTTGCCGGCTTTTTTTTTTAAATTTTCATTTTGGTCCGTCGGTAACGCTATTATTTCCGTCGGTAAAAACTGCAGTCGGCTATACCGACGGACTCCGTCCGTCGGTAATAATACGTATAAATACAATCCCTACGCCTTCTCCGGTCATTTAGTTCTAAATTAAAATCACGAACACAGCAGCAAGCAGCGCCGTTGCCCCCGTTCTCCGGTCATTCCGTCGTCGTCTCTTACTGGTGAGGTTAGTAATTCTCTCTCTCCCTCGTTTTCTCTATCTCTCTCTCTCATTAAATCCTTAAAAATCACTTCCAGCGCCGTTGATTCGCCGTTGATTCGCCGTCGCCGTCGCCGTTGCCGTTGCCCTTCCAGTGCCGTTGCCGTCGCCGTCCACCCTCCCTCCGTTCAACTTCCGCCGTTTAAAATCACTCACGGTAAATTCAATTGGGCGACTGAATTTTTTTTTGTTTGCTACTTGAAGTGAGTATTTGACAATCCCACTAGGAATTAAAATGCTAGCAATGTTGGGTACTTATAATTGAAATTATTTGAACGCTTGGTTCTACTCTTTAGTTTCTATTACTCTTATTTGTCTCAAATTGTTTGTCTCAAAATAAATACGTGTATATTTTTGTTTTGATATAAAAATAATATACATTTATTTTGGGATGAAGTTGGTATGAATTATTTTGTTTAGGGACACTATGACTTTGTTTTTGGGTACCTTTTTCGGTACTTTAGTGTGTTATTCATTTTATTTTTAATTTTTTTTAATTATCGTAATATAAATAGTGATGCCATTTTAAACTAATTTTTTTTTTAATTGCACTAGTTTTTGTAGTTTAGTATTTTGATTAAATAAAAAAAATCTCAAGTAAAATTGAAGCAAAGTCCCAAATTACCGATGAAAAAATTGGAGTTTTCCCCTTATTTTTTCTTGGTATATACCCTCCTCTCTCTCTCTCTCTCTCACCCGACTTATTATAATTCGTTATTTTTGACATTTCACTCGACTTTTCAAAGTGACAAGTTTATATTATTTTGATATTGGAACCCATTTGTAATAATTACAATAACAATCACCTTACTATTACTGTCTCTCATTCTCTTTCATATTTTATTTTTCATACTTATAATGCCTTTTCCACTCATTCCATTTCCTTTTGTTATACTGTATTAGTATTTTTTTGATTCTTATTTAGAAAGAGAAATGTTAAGATGAATAAGACGAAGTATAAAGTGAGTAGGAATTGGATTAAAGTTCTATACATATCATGCTTTTACCCTTTTTTTTAAACATTTTTTATTTACTTAAACATAATAGCAAGATTTTCGGGATTTCAACACACAATTTCTCTCTCTCACTTTCTCTCTCTCTCATTTGTCACAGCCATTCGCCCCCGTTGCCGCCGTTTGCCGCCGTTGCCGCCGATTCTTTCCTAATTTCTGGTAAGGATTTCTCCTATCTATTTCTCAAAGACCATCACAAGATTTCTCAAAGGACTTCAGATAGCATATTAATTTAGGCTCAGTTTTATGTTTGATTGTAATATAGATAATAGAATATGTGCTTATTGTTATGAGCTATTTGGTTTGTTTGTCTCCTCTGTGCAAACTGTAACCATTGTTTATCAGGACAAGGATTTGTGATTGTTTTTATAAATGTTTATATGCTTCATGTCCATCTTTGTTCTTAATTTGTATTAGATGGCTTGTGTAAAGTCAAAGGGGGAGTGAGGGGGGTGAATGTCTAAAATTAATAAATAAAAAATAAAAATAAAAATACCAAATAAAATAATTAAATAAATAAGTAAAAAAATGAAATAAAAAATAAATAAAATAAATAAAAATAAAATAAATAAAATAAATAAATACATAAAATAAATAATAATAATAATAATAATAATAATAATAATAATAATAATAATAATAATAATAATAATAATAATAATAATAATAATAATAATAAATAATAATAATAATAATAAATATAATAATAAAAATTAAAAATAAAGTAAAAAATAAAAATAAAAAAAGCAAAATAAATAAATAAATAAAATAAATAATAATAAAATAATAATAATAATAAATAATAATAATAATAATAATAATAATAATAATAATAATAATAAATAAAAAATAAAATAATAATAAAAATAAAAATAAAAATAAAAATATACATATATGTATATATATAAATAAGATGAGAGTCTTTCTCACCACAGCTATCAAAATCCGTCCATCTTTGATCAAAAAAGATAGAGCAAATAAGTTCTCCACTGTTTGAGTAAAGGATTTTCTGTTTAATAAGAGTTTTTCCAGTTTCACTGTTCTCTTCTCTCTAAAGATCTTAAACATCACAGCCATGTTCTTGTTAGTGTCTGTTTTCTCTTGCTGGTGGTATACGGTCACAAGTAAAAACAAGGTAACAGTATAACACCAGTGAAGAGAAAACAGAACTTTCCTCCAATTTTTTCAATCTCCACCTTCCATTTACCCAAGATCCTGATTGCAGAACCTTCCTCATGAGCATGAAAGCTGGCGGTGTTGCTCTCAATCTCATGGTTGCTTCGCAAAACATGCAAAGCAACCGTGAGATTGAGGGCAACACCGCCAGATTTCAAGCTCATGAGGAAGATTCTGCAATCAGGATCTTGGGTAAATGGAAGGTGGAGATTTAAAAAATTGGAGGAAAGCTCTGTTTTCACTTCACTATTGTTATACTGTTACCTTGTTTTTACTTGTGACCGTATACCACCAGTGAAGAGTAAAACAGGCACTATCAAGAACATGGCTGTGATGTTTGAGATCCTTTGAGAGGAGGACAGTGAAACTGAAAAAACCTATATTAAACAGAAAATCCTTTGCTCAAACAATCGAGAACTTGTTTGCTCTGTCTTTCTTGGTCTAAGCTGAGATAGGGTTTTGATAGTTGTGGATGATAATGACTCTTATCTTGTTTATAAAATTAATGTTACGACGTGACGTTGTGACGGTAATGATTGTAAAATTATATATTTTACAACAAAGAATTAATATTTAAAATTATTCACAATATTAATAAAAATTATGCACGATTATATGATTTGTAAATATCATTATTGTCTATTAAAATTGCTTGATTTTCGATTATAAAGCAAGTAGACAAAGTTATATTTGCAATTCATACGTGTATTTCGGGATGGGATAGAAGCTGACCCCAATTCTAAACCTAATGGACATGAATTGTCCTTTCACCCTAGAGAATGATATACTTTACAACAAAGAATTAAATATTAATATTTAAAATTATTCACATCCACCTAAACCGACAACCGAGACCAATTTGTGTTGAAAATTCTGAAAATTCTGATGTTCCAGAAGCCTGTGTGAATTAGGGTTAGGGTTTGATATCAATAAACCTAAATGAAGTGTCTTTTTATTTGTATATATATTGATATATTGTTTTTATTTGTATATATAATATACTAGTTTAGATATGTCGGGTCGAGGTGGCAATCGTTCAAAGAGAGGGAAGGTTGCGGGTTTTGTCCATCGTCTTGTTTCACCAAGGACGGGAGGGAGGGGCTCTACGTCTGGTTCATGACGTAGTGATGATGATTTGAGCAGTCCAGGTAATGTAAGCTCTAGTGTTCCAGTTAGTGAACCATCCGGGCGGGTTAATTTGGACGCAATTATTAATGAGGAAGGAAAAATGGAAATATCTATCTCTCCCAGTGGCCGGTAAGTATTATTTAATTGTAAATGTCATATATATAATGTTTACATTTTATTATTGTCTTTTTATTTGTATATATATTGATATATTATTTTTCAATTAATATCTTATATGTTTATACATGGTGGTTGTCAAGATCCTGCTAGATGGTTTGGGGATTTATTCAGTGGGTATAATTTTGAGGAATTTTATCCCAACTGAAACTATTCTTATCCCAGAAAGGTTACACCAAGAAAGTTTTAGAGAGGTTTGGCATATCTACAGGAAAACCGTTAGATTCTCCGAGTGCAGAAAATGCACGTCTGTCGGACGCTTTCGCATGCATGTCTGATGAGGAGAAAGAGTACATGGCTCGTGTACCTTCTGCTAGTGCAGTTGGTAGTTTGATGTATGTTATGGTTTGGACAAGGCCAGATCTTGCTTATGTGGTTAGTGTTTTAGTAGGTTTTGGGGAATCTTGGTAAGGAACATTGGCAAGCAGTGAAGAGGATCTCTTCAGGTACCTTAGGGGTACATCAGATGTTGGGCTCATTTATGGAGGTGGTACAGAATATGCAGTTGATAATTATTGTGATTCAGACTACTCTGGGGATGTTGACACGAGGAGATCTACGACCGGGTACGTGTTCACTCTTAATGGGTCAGTTGTCAGTTGAAAGGATACTCTACAATCTACGGTAACATTTTCCACTTTAGAGGTGGAGTACATGGCATTGACAAGTCGCTAAGGATGGGATATGGCTAAAGAGTCTGATTAGCGAACTTGGGTTACATCAGGATCAAGCTGCAATATTTTGTGACAGTTTGAGTAAATGTTTGGACAAGGATCAAGTTCATCATGAGAGGACCAAGCATATAGATGTGAGGTATCATTTTCTGAGAAGTGAGAAGCGGATCAAGGTGAAGAAAGTGGGTACTGCAGACAATCCTGTTGACATGTTCACGAAGTTCGTTCCAACTAGCAAGTTCGAACATTGTTTAGAATTGATGAATGTTCGCAACTATTAGAGAGCATCTGAGGCAGAGGGGAGTTCTGTTTATGTTCGGAGGTTAGATGTCAAGGTGGAGATTTATTGGGTTTGATGCCATCGATTTGGGGATGCCTAATTAGGAGATTAAAACAATTTATCTCGAAATTCCTGACAAGCAGGAAAGGGGGCGACCGCGCCCAAAGCCAAGGGGAGATCGCACGAAGTTTCTGCCTAAAAGGGGCAACCGCACCTAAAGGGGGGGGGGGGGCGATCGCACCTGTGACGATATTGGGGTTGGGGCGATCACACCCAAGGAGGGGCTGGATCAGGCCAATCTGCGGTGGAGATCTGTTTTGGGTTAAATCCTTGCAAGGTTAGGAGTAGGGCTTATAAATATAGCATACCCCCAACCCTATGTTCTAATTTCCTTTGCTCATCTGTTTCTCTAAGTCTAGGGTTTGCACAAACAAGAATTCCTCACAAAGATTCGTGCACTAGATTAGAGATTGTATTCGGTTGATTTGCATACGATAATAATATTCTCTCCCTCTGCCCGTGGACGTAGCCAAATTGGTGAACCACGTATATTCTAGTGTTGTGTGATTGTTATTTGCTTTTATCTTCTACATAGATTATGTTCTAACAATGATGATGCTCAGAATGTTTAGCTATCATAATCCTCATGGTATAAGGACTTAAAGAATGAAGATTGCTTGATCTTCGAACATTTCCTGACCCAATTTTTAAGGTTTGGATGATTGATTTGAGTTATTTAGGAGAGAAAATTTATTTAGATCTTGGAGAGAGAGAGAGAGAGTGCTTGGACAAAAAATGGCAGCAAAGCCCTTGTTTCTAATACCAATTATCAAATCATTTACTTGTTGAAGTGGTATGTTATTAATAGATAAAAACAGACTGATGGGACTTGTAGTACGACAGGGAGGATGTCGTGTAACATTCACATGAACGTTGTTAGAGATATTGTCACAAATTGGAAATTGAAAAACATTATCAATAACATATGATGATTTTGGGCCACTCCCCTTAACACCAATTGTTTTTAAAGTGAAAACTTAGACTTTAATATGATATCAGTGTTGGGAGTGGAGTCCTAAAACAACATGGAGACGGAATAGAAAAGGAATCCTAAATCATTAATGAGTTTGGATTGAGATCGAATTGTAAAACAAGGAGGAAAAGACACTGAAGATCAGTTTCTTGGATTTACTGAGCACGACCTTGCACCAAATAGGCACACGACCATGTCAATATGTGATGAAGACTACAGTCAGATTTGTTGCCTATTTCAACGAGATCTTTTCTACGAATATATTTAGAAATTCCTTGTACAACTATAAATACATAGACATGACTTAGAACACATTGTAGCACATATTTGAGAGAATAATTAGTTTATTCCTGGCTTATCATTGCCCCTGGACGTACTTGATTTGCTCAAGGAATCGAGTTAACAAATCTTTGTGTTTGTGTGTGTTCTTCCATATATTGTAGCAAATATTTGAGAGAATAATTAGTGGATTTTTGGGTCGCGTTCTCGGGAATTCTCACTACCAGAATCTGTATCTTTAGCGACGGAATAACAAGCGTCGAAATCATTCCGTCGCTATATAGCGACGGAAATTATACTGTAGTGTAGCGACGGAAAAATTTTGGCGTCAATTTTACCGACGGAATTGAATTCCGTCGCTGAGTTCCGTCGCTAAAAAACGAATATTCGTCGAATATTCGTTTCATTACCGCCACTAGATTGGCGCCTAGACTACCGACGGATTTTTCCGTCGCCAATACTTTCTCAGCGGCGAAATTATTCCGTCGGTGAAAATTAAATATTTTTTATTTTTTTTTAAATAAACAAGTGACGGAATAATTTCGTCGGTGATATATTAATTTTTTTTTATTTTTTTTATTTATCAGCGACGGAAATATTCAGTCGGTGATTATAACATTTAAGTTTTAATTATTTTTAATTAAACAGCGACGAAATTATTCCGTCGGTGGAAATTAAATATTGGAATATTTTCGTCGGTGATAAATTAATTTTTTTTTAATTTATCAGCGACGAAAATATTTCGTCGGTGACTATAACAATTAATTTTTAATTATTTTTAATTAAACAAAATGGCTGAATTATTTCGTCGGTGGAAATTAAATAGTTTTTAATATTTTTTTAAATAAACCAGCGACGGAATAGTTTCGTCGGAGATAAATTAATTTTTTTATTTTTTAATTTATCAGCGACATATTTATTCCATCGGTGATTATAACATTTCTTTTTTAATTATTTTTAATTTAACAGCGACGAAAATATTCCGTCGCTGGTTAATTTAAAAAAAAATTAAAAAATATTCAATTTCCAGCGACGGAATTTTTTCCTCGCTGATTATAGCAATTAATTTTTAATCATTTTTAAATAAACAGCGACGAAATTATTCTGCTGGTGGTAAATTTTTTGTTTTTATTTTTTTAATTTATCGACGGAAATATTCCGTTGGTGATTATAACATTTAATTTTTAATTATTTTTAAAACTAATTAACAAAAATAACTAACTGAAAACATTAAAAATTGTAACTGGAAACGTTATAAAATTGACTGGAATTTCAAAAAACTAACTGAAATTTTGAAAAACTAACTGAAAACGTTAAAAACCTAACTGAAAATGTTAAAAAACTGACTAAAATTCTAAAAACAACCGGCAACGTTAAAAAACTAACCGAAAACGTTAATAAGCTAATTGAAATTCTAAAAAACTAACTAGAAACGTTAAAAACCGATTGAAGTTCTAAAAAACAAAGCGAAAACGTTAAAAAATTGACTGAGATTCTAAAAAAATAATGGAAATGTTAAAAAACTGGCTGAAATTCCAAAAAACTAACTGGAAATGTTAAAAAACATACTGGAATTTCAAACGGTTATAACCGGTTAAATAATCGACTATTAGGGGTATAAAGTATATGATTTAGGGTTAGGGGTTGGGGTATAAGTATATGATATTTGAAATTTAGGGTTTAGGTTTTAGGGGTTAGAGTTTAGGGTTTAGGAGTATAAGTATATGATTTAGGGTTTAGGGTTTAGGCTTAGGGTTAGAGTTTATGGGTATAAGTATATGATTAAAGGTTTAGGGGTTGGGGTATAATTATATGAGATTTGAGATTTAGAGTTTAGGGTTTAGGGTTTAGGGGTTAGGGTTTATGGTTTAGGGTTTAGGGTTTAGGGTTTAGGGTTTAGGGTTTAAGGTATAAGACTTAGTGTTTAGGGTTTAGGGGTTTGGGCCTGCACCTGGCTCTCAGCGATCTCATCTCTCTCTCTCTCTTCCCTTACTCTCACACCGCCGTCGTCCACCCTCTTCGCACCGCCTTTAAGCTTCGCCGTCCACCCTCTCCACCATCTCCATCTCGAGTTCTGCCGCCGTCCTCACTTGCACAATGGCTGGAAAAATCACAACGCCGTCCCTCAACTCCACCGCCACCGCCCACTACTAGAAACAGCCCTATTACCGACGGAATTTTACCGACGGACGTTGTCCGTCGGTAATACCGACAGACATAAAAGGGTTACCGACGGAAAAATAATTTTCATTTGCCGGCTTTTTTTTTTAAATTTTCATTTTGGTTTGTCGGTAACGCTATTATTTCCGTCGGTAAAAACTGCAGTCGGCTATACCGACGGACTCCGTCCGTCGGTAATAATACGTATAAATACAATCCCTACGCCTTCTCCGGTCATTTAGTTCTAAATTAAAATCACGAACACAGCAGCAAGCAGCGCCGTTGCCCCCGTTCTCCGGTCATTCCGTCGTCGTCTCTCACTGGTGAGGTTAGTAATTCTCTCTCTCCCTCGTTTTCTCTATCTCTCTCTCTCTCTCATTAAATCCTTAAAAATCACTTCCAGCGCCGTTGATTCGCCGTTGATTCGCCGTCGCCGTCGCCGTTGCCGTTGCCCTTCCAGTGCCGTTGCCGTCGCCGTCCACCCTCCCTCCGTTCAACTTCCGCCGTTTAAAATCACTCACGGTAAATTCAATTGGGCGACTGAATTTTTTTTTGTTTGCTACTTGAAGTGAGTATTTGACAATCCCACTAGGAATTAAAATGCTAGCAATGTTGGGTACTTATAATTGAAATTATTTGAACGCTTGGTTCTACTCTTTAGTTTCTATTACTCTTATTTGTCTCAAATTATTTGTCTCAAAATAAATACGTGTATATTTTTGTTTTGATATAAAAATAATATACATTTATTTTGGGATGAAGTTGGTATGAATTATTTTGTTTAGGGACACTATGACTTTGTTTTTGGGTACCTTTTTCGGTACTTTAGTGTGTTATTCATTTTATTTTTAATTTTTTTTAATTATCGTAATATAAATAGTGATGCCATTTTAAACTAATTTTTTTTTTAATTGCACTAGTTTTTGTAGTTTAGTATTTTGATTAAATAAAAAAAATCTCAAGTAAAATTGAAGCAAAGTCCCAAATTACCGATGAAAAAATTGGAGTTTTCCCCTTATTTTTCTTGGTATATACCCTCCTCTCTCTCTCTCTCTCTCACCCGACTTATTATAATTCGTTATTTTTGACATTTCACTCGACTTTTCAAAGTGACAAGTTTATATTATTTTGATATTGGAACCCATTTGTAATAATTACAATAACAATCACCTTACTATTACTGTCTCTCATTCTCTTTCATATTTTATTTTTCATACTTATAATGCCTTTTCCACTCATTCCATTTCCTTTTGTTATACTGTATTAGTATTTTTTTGATTCTTATTTAGAAAGAGAAATGTTAAGATGAATAAGACGAAGTATAAAGTGAGTAGGAATTGGATTAAAGTTCTATACATATCATGCTTTTACCCTTTTTTTAAACATTTTTTATTTACTTAAACATAATAGCAAGATTTTAGGGATTTCAACACTCGATTTCTCTCTCTCACTTTCTCTCTCTCTCATTTGTCACAGCCATTCGCCCTCGTTGCCGCCGTTTGCCGCCGTTGCCGCCGATTCTTTCCTAATTTCTGGTAAGGATTTCTCCTATCTATTTCTCAAAGACCATCACAAGATTTCTCAAAGGACTTCAGATAGCATATTAATTTAGGCTCAGTTTTATGTTTGATTGTAATATAGATAATAGAATATGTGCTTATTGTTATGAGCTATTTGGTCTGTTTGTCTCCTCTCGTGCAACCGTAACCATTGTTTATCGTGACAAGGATTTGTGATTGTTTTTATAAATGTTTATATGCTTCATGTCCATCTTTGTTCTTAATTTGTATTAGATGGCTTGTGTAAAGTCAAAAGGGGAGTGAGGGGGTGAATGTCTAAAATTAATAAATAAAAAAAAAAAAAAAAAAAAAAAAAACAAAATAAAATAAATAAATAAATAAGTAAAAAAAATGAAATAAAAAATAAATAAAATAAATAAAAATAAAATAAACAAAATAAATAAATAAATAAAATAAATAATAATAATAATAATAATAATAATAATAATAATAATAATAAATAATAATAATAATAATAAATATAATAATAAAAAATAAAAAATAAAGTAAAAAATAAAAATAAAAAAAGCAAAATAAATAAGTAAATAAAATAAATAATAATAAAATAATAATAATAATAAATAATAATAATAATAATAATAATAATAATAATAATAATAATAAAAAATAAAAAATAAAATAAAAAATAAAAATAAAAATAAAAATAAAAATATACATATATGTATATATATAAATAAGATGAGAGCCTTTCTCACCACAGCTATCAAAATCCGTCCATCTTTGATCAAAAAAGATAGAGCAAATAAGTTCTCCACTGTTTGAGTAAAGGATTTTATGTTTAATAAGAGTTTTTCCAGTTTCACCGTTCTCTTCTCTCTAAAGATCTTAAACATCACAGCCATGTTCTTGTTAGTGTCTGTTTTCTCTTGCTGGTGGTATACGGTCACAAGTAAAAACAAGGTAACAAAGATAACATGAAGAGAAACGAGAACTTTCCTCCAATTTTTTCAATCTCCACCTTCCATTTACCCAAGATCCTTATTGCAGAACCTTCCTCATGAGCATGAAAGCTGGCGGTGTTGCTCTCAATCTCATGGTTGCTTCGCAAAACATGCAAAGCAACCGTGAGATTGAGGGCAACACCGCCAGCTTTCAAGCTCATGAGGAAGATTCTGCAATCAGGATCTTGGGTAAATGGAAGGTGGAGATTTAAAAAATTGGAGAAAAGCTCTGTTTTCACTTCACTGGTGTTATACTGTTACCTTGTTTTTACTTGTGACCGTATACCACCAGTGAAGAGTAAAACAGGCACTATCAAGAACATGGCTGTGATGTTTGAGATCCTTTGAGAGGAGGACAGTGAAACTGAAAAAACCTATATTAAACAGAAAATCCTTTGCTCAAACAATCGAGAACTTGTTTGCTCTGTCTTTCTTGGTCTAAGCAGAGATAGGGTTTTGATAGTTGTGGATGATAATGACTCTTATCTTGTTTATAAAATTAATGTTACGACGTGACGTTGTGACGGTAATGATTGTAAAATTATATATTTTACAACAAAGAATTAATATTTAAAATTATTCACAATATTAATAAAAATTATGCACGATTATATGATTTGTAAATATCATTATTGTCTATTAAAATTGCTTGATTTTCGATTATAAAGCAAGTAGACAAAGTTATATTTGCAATTCATACGTGTATTTCGGGATGGGATAGAAGCTGACCCCAATTCTAAACCTAATGGACATGAATTGTCCTTTCACCCTAGAGAATGATATACTTTACAACAAAGAATTAAATATTAATATTTAAAATTATTCACATCCACCTAAACCGACAACCGAGACCAATTTGTGTTGAAAATTCTGAAAATTCGATGTTCCGTAAGCCCTGTGAATTAGGGTTAGGGTTTGATATCAATAAACCTAAATGAAGTGTCTTTTTATTTGTATATATATTGATATATTGTTTTTATTTGTATATATAATATACTAGTTTAGATATGTCGGGTCGAGGTGGCAATCGTTCAAAGAGAGGGAAGGTTGCGGGTTTTGTCCATCGTCTTGTTTCACCAAGGACGGGAGGGGAGGGGCTCTACGTCCGGTTCATGACGTAGTGATGATGATTTGAGCACCCAGTAATGTAAGCTCTAGTGTTCCAGTTAGTGAACCATCCGGGCGGGTTAATTTGGACGCAATTATTAATGAGGAAGGAAAAATGGAAATATCTATCTCTCCCATTGGCCGGTAAGTATTATTTAATTGTAAATGTCATATATATAATGTTTACATTTTATTATTGTCTTTTTATTTGTATATATATTGATATATTATTCTTCAATTAATATCTTATATGTTTATACATGGTGGTTGTCAAGATCCTGCTAGATGGTTTGGGGATTTATTCAGTGGGTATAATTTTGAGGAATTTTATCCCACCCCAAAGTCAATATCAAAAGATGTGTACGCTATCTGGTATTGGCAGTTTCGGGTAAAATTATTTAATTCTCTTTCCTTTGTAAAGTTTGTAGACTATTCCCTTGTTTATTTAACTACTTTTACTATTTTTGTAGCACATATATTCATGCCCTGGGTTTACCGACGTTCAAATCGAGGCGGCTTTCAAGAAATTGATTGCTAAGCGGTACGCTGGGAAAGTGTACGACATGAAAAGAAAGTGGCTAAATGATGGTTTGCCTCCAGCTAATTTCTCCACTAGTGCGTAGGAGCAGTGGGAATCCTATAGGAACTCACAAGAGGGGCGGGGGAGTGTGCACACTGGAGGATCAATTAACTTCAGCGAGACTTGGTCCAGAATGGTAAACTTACTTCACTTATTATCCGTTTGTAAATTAAGCAATACTCTATTTGATTCATATATTGTTATTATTTGATGAAATTTTGAAGTTTTAATTTTTTTATATGTTAAGCGTAAGAAACACGGAGATGATGAGGCTGATGCTGCTGCTGTGTTTCTGGCTACACATACTGCGGAGGCTGCTGATGGCTCAGGGCAACAATGGGTCAACCCTTATTACCAGACCCTTTATGTAAGTGTTAATAGTATTTTCTATTAGTAAAATATAAGTTATTTAGTTAAAGAAATATTATTTTCTGAAATTGTCACGGCCTGGATCACAAGTGATATCCAAGGTGATAACAACACCAACGATAGCACTTGGGATAGCACACACACACTCCGAAATAAAACAACTTTTAAAAGAGTTTTGCAGCGGAATTAAAAGACACAAGAGTTAATTTTCTCAAGTTATATAATTATATAACTTGAGGGTGGCTCAAAAGCCAAGACTTTATCTTCACTATATAAATGATTACAAAGCCGAAAGTTTCCTAACTCTATTACAAGTAGAAAACGAATAGATCAAAACACAAACCCTATTCTACCCAAAACACAATCAAGTCCAAAGTACTTGAGAGTGGAAAGACAAAGTATGGGAGAAAGAGCAAACGGAACCAAAGATGTGTTTTGTCTCTTGTGCAAGGAGTGTAAAAGATGTGTGTAAATTGGTATGTCTTCAAATTTCCACACCTTGCCTATTTATAGTCTTCAAATATCTTGAAGGCTACTCAAAATAACAGCCTTGGGGCTGTTTTGGACATTGAGGGAGAGTAGGGAGAGTGGTTGAGATTGTTTCCTCAATTCTAGCACAAATATCCCATTTTTGTAGCAACCATCTACTTGCTCTCCAAGTCCATGCTATACGGCCTTGTACTCTCTTGCTTCCTCAGCCTTGTACTCTCTTTGAATCAGCAACAACACCTTTGAAATAGTCTTCCCACGTTTTTAATGTTTGCTAACTCAAAGAAGGTCTTGGACGGTTTATGCATAAAATGTTATTTATGCATAAATCTTTCTTTTCTAAATTCCCCATGTTTCTAGCTCATTCTCCAATCATATTGCAACCTGAATTATGGACATACACCATATACTATACAGATCATATTAGCACATTAGTACATAAATAAATAATCAAGAAATGTGCAACTATATAAATTCCAGCACAGGAAATCATCTACGATATCATCTACGATATCATCTGGGAAATCATTCAGGATATCATCTGCGTTTTACACTAACAATCTCCCCCTTAGTTGGATATTTCTTCTCAAACCTAATGTGCTGCAAACCTACAAATTATCAGTCCATAATAACATAAACAGAGCATAGAGCATAGAGTCAAAACATAACATCTCCATGTAGATTAACTCCCCCTTAATTAGAGGAACTAACCGAAACTTATGTTTTATCGAAAATACTAATTATAAAAACATGTTTTCACAAAAACAAGTTTTTCAAATAACTAGTAATTAAACCCAAAGATAAAACATAGAGAAAACAGAAATTGTTTTTCCAAACCAAATAAAAAATACCTTTCCGAACCAAATACCAAATACCTCAAGTAATATCCGCAGCAGCACCACCACAGCACTATCTCCCCCTGTTTGGGAAGAAATTAGCTTGAACTTTTTTTTTTCTTGGTGAGTTGTGCCGTAGGTTAGAAAGAGGAAGTAACTTTCCTTTTGATTTTATTGGTTGGAGGAACGGGTGGTAACCAATGGAGGTTCAACAATGGACATGGCCATTCTAGGTGAAGCCATCTCAGTCAACACAGAAGATATGTCAATGGGATAGGTAGCACTTGAGACAACACCTGGTGATCGTTCCAATGGTGCAGTAGAAGTTTTGAATGGAGAAGCCATGGTTGGAGATTTAGGAAAGGTTACGAGGAAGAGAGACACGGTGAAAGAGAAAAGTATAACCATGTAGGGAGTGAGACGATTAGAGAGATAAGAGAAAATAGAGAGAAAATAGGGAAATTAAACAACCACTACAATTAAGCTCTCATATTTAAACTTAACCACTCATCCTATTTATCCCCAACAACCAAGAAACAGTCCGACCATTATCCCCTTTTTTTTTTTTTTTTTTTTTTTTTTTTAATTTGTACGAAAAATAAATAAAAAAATGAGTAAACAAAATATTTTGCAACTAAACCCGAAAATTATGAGCACAAAATAAAAATAAATATGGGTTAGTTACTCAACAATGTTTACCAAAAATAAAGGAAACTTGTTGAAGTCGTTTTCAAAATCGTAAACTCTTTAATTAAAAAGACTTTCAGATATTGAGAAATTAATCAACAATATTTCAAAAATAATAAAAAAAAACTAATATAGCACACACTAATGTGTTAAGGCAATGATGGCAACACGTAGGATAACACATATGATATAAAACCCCTTGATAAATAATTTTCAGTTTCAAACACTTGAGGCATAATAAGCTTAGCCTTTTTAGACACTTCAGGCATAACAAGCTGAGCATTTTTCATGCACTTTAGGCATTATATGCCTATATTTTTTTTTAAGTACATTGCTTGTTAAACACGTCTCAATACACTTCTTTAAACAAGAAAGCATCGTAGTAACGAGCTCCGTGCTTCAAGTTATATTTCAAGTGTAGAGACCAAGTGATCTATGCCTTTCAAGTAGGGTACACTGTAGTGGCGAACTCCATGTCCCTAATACTTAGCATACATCACCTCATACATTCTCATTGGCAAGAGTACATCGTTGCAGCGAACACCGTGTCCCGAGCTCGAGAGAATAGTATGGATAAATGCCTTTGTCTTTTATTTATCAAAAAGAAAATATTAGTGACTTTGTCACTTTAAGCATATGAAGGGGAATGATATCAGACGTGCTAACCTAAATAATAACCTACCATAACAAAAAGGTCAGCATGTGCCACTTTTAGAACTAAGCTAACCAGATTAAACAAATAATAAAGCATTTTTTTTTTTAAGTAAATAACCAAAGAGAAAAAAAATGCACTAATATACAAGTGTTACCCTGAGTGATAACATCACCTGGGGTAGCACAGAAAAACATTGTTTTTTTTTTTTAAATAATAAGAAAAATTAATGAAACATAATATACAACAAATAATCCAGGAGTTTTTAAATGAAACAAAAATCAAGAGATTTTTTCAAACTAGAAAATCTCTCGTGGTTAAAAACTTGAATCAAAAAATCATTTTTTAATTCATTAACAACCCTTTTAGATTCAAGTTTAGATACAAAACAAGAATGATTTACCTTAACATATTTTACCATGTCTCGGTAATTTACCGGTTCCTTGTGTCTTGTTTGTATCCCATCGTTCAAATTCCCGATCACTTGGCTTATAGGATGATTCTTTTGAATTCTCAAAGGGGGATCCCTCCTCACTGGATCATTAACTCCATTGGAGTTCTTATCATCTTCATTTTTTGCACTTGGATAGATTTTTGGTGTTATCTCTAGTGTTGCCGTATCAATGACAACACTTGGTCCAACACCAGACTTAACACAAGGATCAACATTTGAGGTAACACTTTCTTCAGCAACTTCTTCAAGTTGTTCAACCCAAATTATAGGAGTGTCTACAACTGATTCACCTGCAATGCTAGCCAAATCATCAAACAAAATATTTGCATACTCTTGAACGATTCTCAATCTCAAATTATACACACGAAATGCAAGACAATTTTGAGAATATCCAAGAAAAATGGCCTTGTCACACTTAGAGTTAAATTTACCTAAATGATTTCGATCATTCAATATAAAACAAACACACCCAAAAACATGGAAGTAATGAACATTAGGTTTCTTCCCATTCAAAGTCTCATAGGGTGTCATTGTTGTACCAGGTCTTAGAAAAACTCTATTAGAAATGTGACAAGCCGTGTTCAATGCTTCAGCCCAAAATCTTTTCGAAATACTTTTGGAAAACATCATGGCACGGGCCATTTTCAGCAAGATCCTATTTTTCTTTCAGGCCACACAATTTTGTTGGAACGTTTTAGAGGTCGAAAATTCATGGTGAATTCCCCTTTTTTCACAAAAAGTAGAAAAGGAAACATTATAAAATTCTTTTCCATGATTAGATCTTATATGAAAAATAGGTGAGCAAAACATATTTTTGATTTTGGAATGTAAGAATTTAAACTTATCAAAAGTTTCAGATTTTTCTTTTAAAAAATAGATCCAAGTAAACCTAGAAAAATCATCCACAATGACATAAGAATACCTCTTACCTCCCAGGCTATCTACCTCAATTGGACCCATTAAGTCCATGTGCAAAAGTTGAAAACAATGTGTTGTTCCAAAGTGTTGCTCTTGGTGTTGGACAACACTGTGGGTAACACAGGTTTGCTTATATTTAAGGCAATCCCCACACACAAATTTATCTTTAAAAATCAATTTGGGAATTCCTTTAATAGCATCAAACCTAACAAGTTTCTCCAAATCTCTGTAATGGAGATGTCCCAATTTTTGATGCCACAAAAGTGTGTCATCAATTTTTGCCGAATGGCAAACCTGTTTGTCTTCAACAAGATAACAATTGTTACTAGATCTAGTTCCTGTCATCACACAATTGTTAGTACAATCAAAGACTTCACAAGTATTTTTGTTGAATTTTACCTCTAAGTTGTCATCACAAAGTTGGCTAATACTAATTAAATTAGCTACAAGCCCATCTACATGCAAGACATTCTTTAAAGAAGGAAATCCAGAGACATTAAGTGTTCCTTTACCAATTATGTTACTCCTACTACCACCACCGTAAGTTACACTACCACTTTGAATTGGTTCATAATCTTTTAAAAACATTTTTGTTCCCGTCATATGGCGTGAACAACCACTATCAAAATACCATGAACCTTTCACATTTGTTTTCAAGGCAGTATAAACGACATCACACCTCATATTAGGCTTAGATTTACCTGACTTCTTACTTGGATTTTTAACCTTCAGACTTTCTGTGTTATCTCGAGTGCTGGGTAACACCTCGGGTAACACGAGAGGTACGGGACTGTTTTTCAAAAGAGTTCGACAGCTTTTCTTAACATGTCCAGGGGTGTGACAATACTTGCACACTTTCTTTTTGTCTGAGGTTTCATTAGGAGAAAAATGTTCATTGTTAACTTGTTCTTTAATAAAACACATTTTATCATCCTTATTAGCCAAAGTAGAAGTGATTGCTTTTAAAGACTCTTGGAAACCAATACCTGCCTTGGGAGGTTTACTCACACCAAGGATTTTATCCAACTTGGAAGACCTCGTGTTGAGCTTCTTGAATGTGGCCTCGGCTAAAGTTAGTTTGGCCTTGACTTTGTCCAGCTCTGCATCCTTCTTGGTAAGTTGGACCTCTAGCTTAGTCATGCCCTCTTTCAACTTCTGAACTTCGTTGGTCAAGAACACCACCTTTTTGTTCTCCTTCTTCCATTCTACAAGCAATTCCTTATAGAGGTTCTTCAATTCAACAATGAGCTCATCCTTACCAAGCTCATCCTTTTGCTCATCTTCACGTGAGCTTCCTGCATCCATGTTAGTTGAAACCATAAAACAAACAACATTAAGAAAACTGAAATTTTTATACCTGCTGGATGATATCTCAGGTGTTATCCCAGACCGGGTAACACTCGAGATATCATTTTCAGTATCCGAGTCACAAACAGTGACAAGCATAGCCGTTTGGTCTGAATCTTCAGATTGGTTGGTTCCATCTTCTTCATTGTCACTAAGGTACACCCATATATGAACGGACTCTAGTTGTTTGAGAACCAACTTGGTTAGATTTAGGGCTGACCTCAATGAGAATTCTATTAGAAGAACATTAGGAATAGACTTTAATGCCCAAACATCAATTAATTTGATGCACGGACACAAGAGAGTCTTTACATATACATAAAGAATAAAAAGTCTTCCTAGAGATGGATTAGCAAGATTCAAAGCCATGACAAAAAGGACCGAACACTTAGTATCGTCAAGTGATAGGCTCTGATACCAATTGAAATTGTCACGGCCTGGATCACAAGTGATATCCAAGGTGATAACAGCACCAACGATAGCACTTGGGATAGCACACACACACTCCGAAATAAAACAACTTTTAAAAGAGTTTTGCAGCGGAATTAAAAGACACAAGAGTTAATTTTCTCAAGTTATATAATTATATAACTTGAGGGTGGCTCAAAAGCCAAGACTTTATCTTCACTATATAAATGATTACAAAGCCGAAAGTTTCCTAACTCTATTACAAGTAGAAAACGAATAGATCAAAACACAAACCCTATTCTACCCAAAACACAATCAAGTCCAAAGTAATTGAGAGTGGAAAGACAAAGTATGGGAGAAAGAGCAAACGGAACCAAAGATGTGTTTTGTCTCTTGTGCAAGGAGTGTAAAAGATGTGTGTAAATTGGTATGTCTTCAAATTTCCACACCTTGCCTATTTATAGTCTTCAAATATCTTGAAGGCTACTCAAAATAACAGCCTTGGGGCTGTTTTGGACGTTGAGGGAGAGTAGGGAGAGTGGTTGAGATTGTTTCCTCAATTCTAGCACCAATATCCCATTTTTGTAGCAACCATCTACTTGCTCTCCAAGTCCATGCTATACGGCCTTGTACTCTCTTGCTTCCTCAGCCTTGTACTCTCTTTGAATCAGCAACAACACCTTTGAAATAGTCTTCCCACGTTTTTAATGTTTGCTAACTCAAAGAAGGTCTTGGACGGTTTATGCATAAAATGTTATTTATGCATAAATCTTTCTTTTCTAAATTCCCCATGTTTCTAGCTCATTCTCCAATCATATTGCAACCTGAATTATGGACATACACCATATACTATACAGATCATATTAGCACATTAGTACATAAATAAAGAATCAAGAAATGTGCAACTATATAAATTCCAGCACAGGAAATCATCTACGATATCATCTACGATATCATCTGGGAAATCATTCAGGATATCATCTGTGTTTTACACTATCAATTTCTACCATAGTGTATAATGTATTTTTTTTCAGGAAGAGTATGATAGGCGGGCTCGTGAGGAGGCTATTGAAGAAGGAAGTATGGCGCCTGATAGCACCGAGCGGCCCGCCTTTCGTGAAAAGCTTTGGGCGGCCATTGTCCTCCGAGACAAGCAACCAAAGGGAGACCGCTTGCCTGGATTCGGAGGACATGGTGCTGGGTATTTTAACATGCCATTCCGCAGCCCTACTACGCAATACTTTTCATCTTCTTCCTCTGGCGGCAGTCATCATGTGGATCAAGAAGAGTTTGATGATCGGGTCAACAGAGAGGTTGAGAGGCGAGTGGAGCATATCCAGAGCCAGGTGCAGGCCCAGATGCAGGCCCAGGTGGAGGCCCAGGTGCAGACCCAGGTGGAGGCCCAGGTGCAGAGTATATTGGAGCAACAGCTTGAGCAGCGCATGCAACAATACTTGGCTACCATGAATTTTTAACCACATCCACCGCCACGTAATAGAGGTAATGCTTCTGATGAGTCAGTCGGTCAATACCTTAGGCGAAGTGGCGGTGGTAGCGGTAGCGGTAGCGACAGCGCTCGTGGTTGGGGTCGTGGTAGTTAAACATTCATTTTATTTGGCATGTAATCAAACAAATATATTTTGTTTCCCTTTCCCTTTCCCTTCCCTCACTACAAGAAAGGAGGCTTTTTACGGCGCTCATATACGGCGGTGAACACGCGTCCGCTGTATATACTTATATATACGGCGGTTTTAACAGCCGCCGTAAATAAATAATATATACGGCGGACAAGGCCACCGTAAATAAGTAATGTACGTACATTTGGTATGTATGTATACGAGATCAAAGTTATATACGGCGGTATATTAGTAGCCGCCGTATATAGGTACTTATTATCGGCGGTTGATACGCGTCCGCCGTAAATAATACAATTATTTACGGTGGTGTAAGATTTCCGCCGTAAATGTCATTAAATACCGGGAAACCCAATTTCCCTATTCAGTTTCGCGCTCTCTATCTCTATGTCTCTCTTTCTCTCCTCTACCTTACCTAGGGCACGAATCCTACCGCCGGTGACCGTGAAAAATGAATCAGGCATGCGCTTTTACTGATTTACTTTTAATTTCTAAGTTTTTTTTTGGTTTTTGTTGTTCTTGGTGTGTTCTTGGTGTGGTTTTGATGATTCACTGTATCTCAGCAGTCTCTCTTTCTCTCCTTAGCTTGGGCACGAATTGAATCGAAATTGGGTCAGCTCCAGTTCACTTAAGGTAAGATTTTTGATTCTATAGCAGGTGTTCAAGCTTTTGCTTGGAAGTATGGTTTGGGCGTCTCATATAACTGTGCAAGGGTTTGGTGCCCAAGCTATCACATTCTTAATACTCCCCTCTGTCCCTTCAGGTATGTCCAAGTTTCACTTTGAGAGACATTTGAGAAAGTTGAAATTTAAGCATTTTTAGTAGTACAAGTACATAAAACTCCTTATTGATCTCACCATATTGCATCATGAGTGTAAGTATGAACTAGAATTTGTTGTTTGATGAGGGGAGATTTAGTACCTTCTCCACAAATAGACTTTCAGTTTTGGACCTGTTTTTTTTTTTTGGGAAAAATAGACATTCATTTAGGAAAGTACATCATTTGGTGTGATAGTTGACAAAACTTGTAGGCTCCTAGTATTACGCAAGGATCTTTTATATGAGAAATTTTAGCATGAAATATAAGCAGATGAATTGATGCATGCATGTTCAGTTTTCTTAAGAACCTAAAATGGATGTTATGCGTTGATATTAATTAGTGTTATGGATGCCTATTATCTTAATAGCACCGTTCACTGGTTGTGCCTATTAACTAGTGAATCTGTACATTTTCAATTTCTATACATTTGTATGCTCTTGTTGCAATTTTAGGATTGTTTGGGATTTTATGAAGATTGTTGTTAGTGTGATTAACAAACCCTATAACCATTTGATGTTTCTAGTGTTGATGATTTTCTAGTTAGGTTTTTTTTGGGGTTTGTATTGAGGCAACTCAAGTATATGATTTCCGAGTTAAATACGACAACGATATTTTCGTATCAAATTTCTATATGATCTCTTTTATTGTAAGTTCTTTCGTTTTTGGGTGAAGATGACTATTATTTAATGAAGAGTGGATGGAATTAGATGTTGAATTAAAAAGGTTTCTTGACAATTTATTTTTGAAATGATTTTATATTCAAGTAGTAACTTTATAGGACCACAAGTATTCATTAATCATGTAAGTGTATGCATGCCACATTTTGAGATGGAAATTGTGTAAGTATATAACAACTGATGATTAAATCTAACTTGAATATAGGCGTGTCTCATTTTCTAGTAGTTTGGACCACAAATTTCAACCTAGTTCCTTAAATTAGCTTCTCAATTAGGGGGGGGAGGCTTGTGAGAGAGAACGAATGAATGTTGTCATAGGGTTATACTATATCATGGGCCCAAGTTTGACTAATAGGCTAGGCTCCAACAATGTATATTATCTATATTTGGACAAAAGTTGTACATATTTAGATTATGTTTGTTTAGAGTTTATTTTTATTCTAAAATTTGTGTCTCTCGGTCTTATATATAGGTTGTATTTTAACGTTAAAAATATCAAGTCAAGTCATATATGGACAAAAGTTGGATTGATTTGGATAATCGAATTTCAAATGAGTATTTGTCTGGGGTTGACAACTTTCTCGATTTTGCATTCTCAAAAAAGTCTGTTGGTGTTAAAGAAATATATTGTCCTTGTAAAAAATGTGCAAATCGTTACCAAAAAGACCGTGCAACCGTGATATCACATTTTATTGAAGTGGGATTTCAAAAAGATTACAATAATTGGATTAGGCACGGGGAAGAGTACATTTCGGCGCGTAAGAATGATAATAATGATAGGACAACTGAAGATGGCATTGAAATTGAATTGGGCGTGCAAGATTGTATGAGGCGAATGGTACATGAAGGGATGGGTATGCCGGATAGTAACCAGCCAGGAATTGAAGAAATCTTACAATCAGATGCATCCACCGCAAAGTTTCTTAGACTTTTGAGAGATGCTGATCAAGCCTTGTGGGAAGGGTGTGATAAGTTTACAGTACTCTCATTTATTGAAGAACTTATGCACTGGAAGGCTAATTATCGAGTGGCCGATAAGGGATTTACTTCTTTATTAAAAAATTTCATTAGGGCATTGCCTCAGTCAGCGAAAGTGCCAAGTTCCTATCGTGAGGCGTACAAGATGACTGCGGATTTGGGTTTTAGTTATAAAACGTGGGACGCGTGCATTAATTATTGTATGTTATTTCGAAATGAAACTGGAAAACTTACTAAATGTGAAATTTGTGGAGCCTCTAGATATAAGCAACAAGAAGAAGGGGGTAGCGGTGAAGGTGCGGAAACAAGTGGCAAGAATAAACTTCCCAAGCAGGTAGCGATGAAGAAAGTATGGTATTTTCCTTTAAAGCCAAGGTTGCAAAGGTTGTATTGGTCATCTAAGACCGCGACACTCATGAGATGGCATGCCGAGAAAAGAATAGACGATGGTGTGCTGAGGCATCCTGCAGACTCTCGTGCGTGGAAGGAATTCGATGAACGTTATCCATTATTTTCAAGTGAAATTCGGAATGTTAGATTGGGATTAGCATCTGACGGATTTAATCCTTTCAGAACAATGACTATATCTCACAGTACTTGGCCGGTTGTGCTTATGCCATACAATCTTCCACCTTGGTTATGCATGAAACAACCATATTTCTTCTTATCGGTGCTTACTCAAGGCCCAAAAGGGCCGGGCAACAAGATAGATGTGTATCTCCAACCGTTAATTGATGAGTTGAAGGAATTGTGGGAAGATGGTATATCAACTTATGATGCATCATGGAACGAGTTGTTTACTTTACGAGCTTCACTATTATGGACAATAAATGACTTTCCTGCATATGCAATGTTGTCTGGATGGAGCACTAAAGGTGAATATGCTTGCCCTTGTTGCAATCTGAGACCTCAAGCACGATGGTTGGATCATGGTGGCAAGTATTGTTATATTGGTCATCGACGCTTCTTGCCTAGGAGTCATGCTTTTCGTAAGGATAAAGGCTCTTTTGATGGTACTCATGAAGTGAGAGATAAGCCCAAGTTATTGTTTGGAACAAAATTGCTTAAACAAGTTGAAAATATGGAAACAGAGTATAAAATAGAAGATGTTATTAAAAAGAGGAAAAGAGAAGAGGGTGAGAAGCAACAAGCCAAGTTGGAGAAAAGAAAGGTTCCTAAGTTGTGTCACAATTGGAAAAAGAGGAGTATCTTCTTTGAGTTGCCATATTGGGCAAATAATCACGTTCGTCATAATCTTGATGTTATGCACATTGAAAAAAATGTGTGTGATAATGTGCTACATACTCTGTTAGGTACTGCGGGGAAATCAAAAGATAATGATAAAGCAAGAAAAGACCAAAAAGAGATGAACATTCGGAAACCATTGCATATACAAAAGCTTCCATCTGGTAAAGAAATTATGCCTCCGGCTCAGTTCACAATGAGTAAGAAGCATAAAGACACATTCTTGAAAGTTCTAAAGGGAGTCAAAGTCCCTGATGGCTACTCGTCAAATATTTCTCGTTGTGTACATCTAGAGGAAAGAGCTATTTGGGGTCTTAAGAGCCATGATAGTCATATTTTGCTCCAACAACTACTCCCTTTAGCTGTTCGAAAAGCGTTGCCTGCTTCTGTTGTAAAAGCCATCATTGAGTTGGCAAATTTCTTTAGGCAATTATCCTCAAAGGTGAATACACTTGCTGATCTCGAAAAGATACAAGATCGGATGGCTGTCACACTATGCGCTCTCGAGAAAATATTCCCACCAGCTTTCTTTGATGGTATGGAGCACTTGCCGGTGCATTTAGCCGAGGAGGCCTTGCTAGCAGGCCAAATACAATTTCGTTGGATGTATCCGGTAGAGAGGTACATCCATATTAAATTTACTTTGAAAAAAGTTAAATTCCTTTTTACATTTGCTTTAGCATAAGTAAATGTTTTTGTAGGTTTCTACTTACATTAAAATTATATGTTCGAAATCGAGCCCATCCCGAGGCCTCCATAGCTAAGGCAATTATGGCCGAAGAATGCATGACTTTTTGTACGCAATATTTGGATGACATTGAGACAAAGTCCAATCTTCCTAGAAGAAATGATGATGAAGGTGATGAGTTAGGCCGCTTTGTAGGAAAAGAAGAGGTAATTACCCTTGATTACATCACATGAGTACAAGCGCATAGATATGTGCTTTTCAATACTGAAGATGTTGAACAATACCTAGAGTAAGTGATTCCTTACATGAGGCTTACATTCCTTATATCTTTTATATTTCAAATTAATACTTAATTCATATTTTCAATATGCTCAGAATGCATCGTGTACATTTGAGGGAGACACTACCTCGTAATCAACGACATCTTATAGAGAAAGAACATAATGATAAGTTTGTTAGCTGGTTTAAGGATTATGTAAGTATGAAACCACCTTCATATAATAGTTTCAATTTATCATTTTAAATATTTTCTTATTAAATTTTGTTTTTTATAAAAGGTATGCACGACGAAAGATGTAGTGCCCGAAAGAATTACGAGTCTTGCATTGGGTCCTCATATGGACGCGAGGCGGTATAAGTCTTACATAATAAATGGTTTTCGATTTCGAGTGAAGGATGTCGATAGACGGAGGAAAACTAAAAATAGTGGAGTCATGGTGAATGCATGTGTGACAAGTTTTGCAAGCCGAAAGGATAATAATCCCATTGTAGGGGATGTTAACTTCTACGGGGTGTTGATTGAGATCCTTGAAATTCGTTATAGCAACTCAATAAGATTTGTATTGTTTAAATGTGATTATGTTGATAACCGGATAGGCAAGATGGAAGATGAGCAAAAATTTACTCTTGTAAACTTCAATCACAAGTTGTATAAGGATAATCGAGTTGGTGATGAACCATTCATATTAGCATCTCAAGCTGAGCAAGTTTGGTATGTTAAAGATCCTATAGAAAGTGATTGGAAAGTTGTGATGAGGATTACACCAAGAGATAGTTTTGACATATATTCAAATGATGATAAACAAGTTTCAGATTCGATTCCACAATTGGTACCATTTTGCTCACAAAATCTGGATGAAAATGTTGCTAACGAAGAAGCATCGTGGGTGCGAGAGGGAGTTGATGGGGTCGAGATTGAAACTACTAATATCAATGATGTTGATGTTGATATGACCGATAATGATGATGTTGATATGACCGATAATGATGATGATTAGTTTGAGTAGTATTTGTTTAGATCTTATTTGCTTACTATTTACTAAGACAATGTTATTACTTAAGTTTCATGTTTCAATCAAACTTGTTATTTTTGTATGGTTGAATATTAATATTGTTACTTCTATATAATATGTATTTGTTTAGATCTTATTTGCTTACTATTTACTAAGACAATGTTATTACTAAAATTTGTGTCTCTCCTTCTTATATATAGGTGGTTTTTGTGTTGAAAATATGCCTCCTAAGGAGAGAGTAATTGGAGGGGGTAGCAACAAGAGGGGTAGACAAAACCCGCCGCCCGTAGTCCCAAATGATCACACTTCCCCTAATGCATCATTGAAGCAGTTTATGGGATTGACCCAATTGACCGCCGCTCAAAAGAAAAAATGGCGGAATTTGGAGGGTAGGAAATTTCAAGTCACCACTTTCCTTCATTTGCCGGTGTTGAGCGATTTGGGTTTAGAGACGTTAGTAACAGAATTGATGACGCGAGCCGGGTTAGGTAATTTCCTGGGGAAGACTCCATCTACGTATTTGAGATATTTACTTGAGTTCCTTTCAACTTTGGAGGTAGGCAAGGGGTCACAAGAAAATTCTATTAGGTTTCCTATGAATGATGAAGCCAATCGAGTGACATATGATGAGTTGAGGGAAATCTTTGGGGTTGATCAGCCGAGGGGAAACTGGGTCGAGGCTGATGGGGGGACTTGTCATTTCTTTTCGGAGCTCACAGGATTGCCCTGCAAAAAAAAATACCTTAGGGCTTCCTCTCTTTCTCACCCGGCTTGGAAATTATTTTACAGAGGTCTATCTATGTCTTGGTTGGCAAACGGAGAGCCCGCTCAATTGAATGTGGCTATGTTAAACCTTTTGCGAACAGGGTTGAGGAGTTATCAGGTGATTCCTGATTGGGTTGATATTTTTGTTTGGAGATGTGAGGCATTTGCCCTTACCAAAAAGGGAAACATATCAATAGGGGGGATGATCACATTGATTGCTCAAGCTTGTGTGGGTGAACCAAAACCCGAGGCGATGAGATTGATGGGGGGCACGAGTTTTATTACGGAGACCGGCTAGTGCGGTATGACAAGTTTGTGAGGGACCGGAGGGCGACGGACAACGTGTCTTTATTGTTTGAATATGGTACTCCCAGGAGGACGGTCCATTGCGGGGGTAGGGGCCACGTTTCCGAGTGGTGAACGGGCCGAGCATTGGCGTATGCCCGGTGTTGATGATCAAATGGATCCCGTTGATGAGGAGGATGATGAGGAGCAGGAAGAGGAGGATCGGAGAGACAGGGGTGGTCGGGAGGAGAGCGTAACCGAGCCGGCGGGGTTCTTTTGATCGGTGGGATACCATGAGGGCATTTTGGAGGAGCGGAGCGATCAAGGATCGCTCGGGAGGCAGAGCCGACATGCTTTGGAGGATGCTAGATGGGGGAGGTTATCGCTCGGGAACAGTAGTCGACAGACTTTAGAGGATGCTAGATGGGGGGAGGTGCAGGATCGTTTTGAGGGGTTGGAAGATGAAACTGCCATTTTGGGAGCCCGGTATACACAGCTGGAGGCTTGGGCGATGCAGACAGAGCCCCGGAGTTACGAGCCAGTTTCAGAGGATTATTTTACTATGATACATTAGAGAGCCACTGCTCGTGCACAGAGGCGTTCTTCCCGTCAGACCTACTATCAGGGACAAACCTCCGACTCTCATCAGTGATGTTATTATTGTGATGTTATTATTAATGTTTCATGTTTCAATCAAACTTGTTATTTTGTATGGTTGAATATTAATATTGTTAATTGTAATATGTATTTGTTTAGATCTTATTTGCTTACTATTACTAAGACAATGTTATTACTTATGTTTCATATTTCAATCAAACTTGTTATTTTGTATGGTTGAATTGAATATTAATATTGTTAATTGTAATATGTATTTGTTCTGCTTCTTTTGATTAAACTCTTATTTCCTACAGGATCTTGTTGCAGCAGCTCTCTTACTTTTCACCTCCGTCATCTGCTACTCTAGGTACTCCTTTGATGCCTGTAGAAATTTGAATATATTAAATGAATATCCAATTTTTACTTTGGGATGTCCCCGCCCCGCTTCCCCACCGATTTGGTACCCGCGGGAGCCCCAGCCCCCCCCCCCCCCGTACTATTTTATACTTTTTCTGTATCAAGCAAGGCTTGCCCTATAGTGTTATTGTTGTTCCTTGTTGTTGTTGTTGTTGTTGTTGTTCCCCCTGCCCCGCTTCCCCACCAATTTGGTATTTGTTTTTTGTTAAATGTGACATATAACAAATGTGTCCACAACCTTTCAATGTTGATTTTCCATGGTTTATGGTATTTGTTTTTTTTTTCTATTTTTTGTTGATTCATAGGAAATGTTAGTGTAATGTCATGTTTGTTGTTTCCCCTGCCCCGCTTCCCCACCAATTTTTTTGTTTTTTTGTTGATTCGTTGGAAATGTTAGTGGAAAATAGTTTTTTTGTTAACACCCGTTAGCTAACGGAGAGGGAAGTAAATAAGGAATTAGAACATTTCCCAAAGGTTTATGGGTTGTTTGGTGTAAAGAATGTGATGAAGATCTTGGTTGGATGAGAAGCTATCAGATTAAAGGAAGCTGTTCAAAACCATGATTTGAGACCCAAGATCGGACTAAGTTTTTATGGTGAACATTAAGCTCTTCTATAAACTGAAGCCAATCTTATTTTTTTTATTTTTTTTCTCGGAGGCAAATTGTCAAATAGTTGGTGTTCTCTAATGGTGATCGAGTTTCCTATGGCTCCTTTGCCTGTAGATTTACCCTCTGTCAATCCTTTGTGCACTGTTAAAAGTCTGCTGCATTATTAAATCTACAGGGAGAGAGTTTTATGGCAGACACCAAGACTAAGAATCATAAAAAATTTCGAGAAAGAAGTGAAAAGGTAGTACAACTTCTAATCAAGAGTAAGAAAATATGCAAAATTGAATACCCTTGAAGCCTTTGATTGGCATGAAGAAGAAGGTTTTCTTCCGGTGGATGGAGAAGAGTCGGACTGGAATTTTAGAGAATACTCAAGTTAGGAAATCATTTTAATCCATATTTACTTCTCGCTCCGTTAGCTAACGGGTGTTAACCCTCCAACGAATCAACAAAAAAAGGTTGTGGGAAAACGAAGGTCAGGCCAGGGCAAAACTGATTGTGGGAAAATAGTTTTTTTTTTTTTTGTTGTGATTGTGGAAAATAGCTTAGCTTAAATGAAAGAAATATATCATCTCTTGTGAACTCTTCTTAGTAGTATGTAAGAAGTTAAGTGTATTTTCATATATTTATGCATATTAATTCTACTTTTTGTTGCCAAGGCAATGCTATTTATTTTTCTGAGGAATTTCTCACAAGCATCTTCCATCTTGAATACATTGAAAAACAGATTTTGCATTTTTCTTTAGTGTCAATTTTATGTTGGGGTGTCAACCCATATTCTACATCGGCAATTGAAAAAAGATTAGTGCATTGTTGATGTAATTTTTGCTTCTTGGTGAATCTTGTTCAGCAATAGACTTGCTTTAAATCTGCTGTATATGATTTTCAAACTTGCTGAAACCTTGATCTGTAAACTCAGTGCAACCGATCTGTTCACTTTCTGGACAATTTAAATCTGCGGTTTACCATATCCTAATTTTAAGACATGTTTTTTTAACTTGTTCCAGATTTCGAGTGAAGATTCTATTGAAACGGCAAAACAGTTGGCACTCCAAGAAGGCTTGTTGGTCAGTGCTTTGTCTTTATTCCTGAAATCACGTGAACGTTTCTATAGCATCAAAGTTGGTCATATTATATATGTGTGTGTATGTGTGTATATGTGTGTGTGTATACTGCAATTTTAGTTTAGATTAAATTTTTGCTTAAGCTGATGAGGAGTCTGTTATGCCCCTATGACAATTGCAATGCATAAGGAAGTGGTTTTCTTGATTGTCCGATTGCTGTTTTAAACTCTCCGTCATCGTCTAATTTGTTAGATTTTTTTTTTTGATAAGAGATTTGTTAGAATAATGGTCTAATGGTCTGGGGCTAAGGAGTAAACTAGTAAATTATAGAATTCTAACCGTTATCACATCTTCTCCTTCAAAACCTCTTAAAGCAGTGCGCATAAACACTTCTACTATGTCGAAGAAGGGAAAAACATGCTTTCTCAATTGCATATACAAGATGTTATAATGTAAAAGTTTATGATTGCATTTAAGCATTTTGGAATTAAAAAGAAACCAAATGCTTAGTTATGAATATGATCTTTAATGAGTCACTGTTGTTGGCCACGGTTGAGCATGACATTTGTAGCGACATTTGTACAACACATATACTTTCTCAGTTTGGTGTTTCAGCTAGCCTTATTGTGTTTTTGAATAGTATGAAAATTAATTTACTCAAAATGACTATTTTGTTCAGATTAATTCTTATCTAGTGTTTAGCGTGTATGTTACACAGCATTGCCACTATGGTCATATATATGATATTGATTGACATTTTCATACCCCCTCCGTCCCAAAATGAATGACATTTTCATATTTAAGGGGCACTTTAAAAAGTTTGACTTTTAATAGTAAAAATTCATAAATCTTCGTCTTATATAAGATACATAAGACCTATAATAAATTTATAGGTCTTATACATATATTATAAGACTGTTTTTTTGGGTCCTTTACTTGGTTTATCCAATTTTTGTGCTATAATTGAATTGTCATATGACAGATATGCCGCCAAAGAAAAATTTATTAACAGGTCAGGGCTCGAACCCTAATGGAAGAGGGCCGGCAAAACCAACCAGCAAATGGGGTAAAGAGAAATTGGATATAATATGGAATAAATATGGTCAACCAGTTGGTGGGGAAATGGCAAAACTAGCTACTCAGATAGGAATTTTTGCTAGAAATGGGGAACATTTCCCATTAACTAGAGAGTGGCCTCAGATGGACCATGAGTGCATAAATTTCGTATGGAATGACATTTTGGTAAGTTGTAATCCATATTTCATACATAAATCTCTAGTACGTAGTCAAAAGTCTTATGACTCTCTAACAATTGTTTTTTTTTCTTTGTTGAATTGTGTATAAAGGATAATACAAATGCGCCTCCGGAGTATTACCCGGTTATGAATCTTTCTCTCAGTAAAGCGTGGCGTGACTGGAAATACCTGGTGAGACAAGCATATAATAAGTATTAATCAGTTATGAATATTACTCAGTTATGACTTTGTTATGAATTTTATATCAGTTATATGACTCAGTTATGAATATTACTCGGTTGAAATCTCATTATAAGATGTATGAATCCGACCAAGACGCATTGGCTAACCCACCCCGTGGGTGCATTGCGGATCAATGGGCTGCACTTGTTGCGATGTGGGGTACGGACAAGGCTCGGGTATATTTCAAATTAATCTCAATCTATTATCGTGAATGTCTTATATAAGTAGTCAAATTAATACTAATATTATCTTTTTTTTTCCAGGAAATATCAGAAACAAATAAATTGAATCGAGAAAAGCAAGTGTGCCTGAACCGGACCGGAAAAATGTCCCATCCCAAACTCATAAAAGTGGTTTGTCATCGTTCAATTTAGTTCTCAGTTGTCAATTAATGTTTCTTTTTGTATCGTATATAAATATATTTTTTTGGTCAAATGATTCTATTATAAATTGTAGAGAGACGACAAGGGTTTACCAACTGATCGCGTAAGCTTGTTCATAGCTACGCGCACGGGCAAAACACCTGCAGATCAAGAAACCACTCAAATGATTGTAAGTTAAAGTTTCAACCTTTTCTGTTTCAGTTTTGTTATTCTATAAAATACTTTTTTCATTTCTAACTTTATTTTCATAATATTAATTAAAGTTAAAATATTTATATTGAACATGTTGTTTTTGTTACAGCAAACGCTTAATGATGCAATTGATGAGCTGCCAGAGGAGCAACAAAACTCTCCCACGGCGCGTGAAAAGATTTTTGTTGGTATGATGGGCACTGATGACCACGGGAGAGTGCGATGTATGGGATGCGGTGTTAACAAAATTAAGGTGTTTGGTAAATCCCCAACTACTCAGACAGCTGTATTGGAGGCGGTGGCATCCGTCAGAGCAGATGTTGAAAGACAACTTCAGGAGGAACGCCGACAAAATGAGGAGCAACGACAACAGTTACAACAACAGTTACAACAACAAATTGATGATTTGAAACGTTATTTGATGGAACGTGGAAAAGACGGTAATCAATAGGTGGTGAATTTGGTTTTTGTGATAGATTCAACATTAATGGTTATTATGTTTGGAAACGACAAACGTTATTTGTATAATGGTTATTATGTTTGGATACATTCAACATTAATTTTGTGTTAATATGTAGATTGTAAACATTGATTGCATTTGTGTATTTTTGGTTATATACAGGTTGCATTTGTGTGTGTACAGGTTGAATTTGGTTTTTGTGAACGTATTTTTGGGAAAAGTGAATTATACAGGCCTGGGAAAAAAATAGGCTTATTTACGGCGGAACCCTTCATCCGCCGTAAATAAGTCTAGACGACTCGTGCCCGAAGGGGGGACGAGGGAACCAGTAGGGGGTGCAAATGGGATGACTCGTGCCATGTAGGACGAGTCGTCTCTATCAAGTTATTTACGGCGGTGACTAAATCCGCCGTATAAAATGGCCATGGACGACTCGTCTACAAAGGGGGGACGAGGGAACCAGTGGGGGGTGCAATTGGGACGACTCGTTACGGAGCGGACGACTCGTCTCTTATTTACGGCGGTTACACCTACCGCCGTATTAAGATTACTCAAATACGCCTTAAAATACGTATTGTATTACATTTATATATGGCGGTGTTATTTCCGCCGTAAATACTATATTTATATACGGCGGTGGTATTTCCGCCATATATAGAATTTACGGCGGTTATACCGCCGTATATAGTATTTACGGCGAGGCTTTATACGTTGGACTATTTACGGCAGAAAGTCCGCCGTATATACTATTTACGGCGGGGCGCGTTTTATATACGGCGGATTTTAACCGCCGTAAATAGTCCTTTTCTTGTAGTGCCTTTTCCCAAAGCGAAACAATTTCCTTTTCCCCTTTCCCTTTCCCTTTCCCCTTCTCCCCTTTTCCCCTTTCCCCTTTCCCCTTTCGCTTTAGGTTGTTTGATACAGTTTCCCTTTATTTGATGTTCAAACAAAATATTTTCCCTTTCCCCTTTTTCCCTACCCCTTTTCCCTTTCCCATTACCCCTTTTCCCTTTGTTTGTAGGTTGTTTGTGTTTCTTTTATGTTGGGATTTGTTTAAAACAGGTTTGACAGGTTTACAGGTGGTTTAATAATAAAATAGATTTTTTTTAAAAAATCTGGTCAAATTACCGACGGATATTTCCGTCGGTAAATAATTAAAAAACAAAAAATAAAATTAATTACCGACGGAAATTTCCGCCGGCAAAGTTCCAGATTACCGACGGATATATCCGCCGGAAATGTTTCAAATTGCCGTCGGACATATCCGTCGGTAAATCATAATGTTTCCGACGGATTTAACCGTCGGTAAGTGGTTATAATATTTTATTATTTTAATATTTACAGACGGAAATGTCCGTCGGTAACCTCCGGCAAACCGGCCGGCGTACCTGCTTTCCGACGGACAATTTCCGGCGGAATTTTTTGTTTTCCGACGGACTATCCGCCGGTATCACCGACGGAAATGGTCCGTCGGTATTACCAATGTATTATTTCCTACGGAATCCGACGGACTATTTCCGTCGGTAATGTTCATTTACCGACGGATATGGAGAATTACCGACGGAAATTTCCGTCGGTAAGAGGCCTGATTCTAGTAGTGGCCACCGCACCGCCGTGTTACTTCAAGGTATGTAAACCCTCGATTACCACTGTATTTGTTGTATTGAAATATTTTCAGACATTTCTCTTTCTTTTTTACGTTCAATGAAGTTTTCGAATTTGTTGTAATTACATTGATTGGACTGTGCAATTTGGTGATGTTAATCAAAGTGGTGATGTTAATTTTTGCTAATTAGTTTGAATTCATGTGTTATAAACTTCTGGAATGGTTCAGCTGTGATTCCATTATTTCCATAATTTTTGGCTGCTTCAAAATTTTTTCGGGTTTAAAACGTTTTTTAGGACTTGGTTTTTTTCAATTAAATTTTCGTTTTTTTCCCCATTATTCCATTGCTCCTCAATAGAAGTACGTGAATCCTGTCTTTATGAGTTCTGTGGCTGAGTTCCAACTGGTATCTCAACCTTCACTAATGGAATAAATCATATATTTAATGGATTTGCTTATTCTGATTAATTTTAACCTGGAAGGCAAAATAGGGTAAAGCTGCTATAAATTTATGAAGGCAGATATAATGAATGAATGTTGTTAGCTCAATGAGAGAAACCCCTTTTATGTGATTAACATTCCTCTGATGGTTGAGGCGACAAATTGTAGCATCATGGATGCTGATTAGGGTTCATGTGTGGAAATGTATATGCATGTAGCCATTTTATTCAAGGCCTTTTGCCCCTTTCCTTGTATGGAGATTGGATTTAGTTGTAATATTTGCTTTTCGTTTATGCTTATTCTTTTCTCTCACTTATGCTACATATGATTGTTGATAAACTTATTGTCTAATCCTCCCCCGTTTTGATCATATATGTGTGTATTTATGGATACTTAGGGACCTTGAAGTTTTTCAAGAATATTCATCACTCTGTGGGTAATCGATTTCCATGAATCGTAGACTAGTCTCCGATTACAGCATAATCAGACATTGGTCTCCGATTCATGGAAAACAATTACCCGAAGAGTATCAATTAAGCTGTCGACTCATAGGTCACGAGGACGAGGAAGATTTCTCGCACACATTATTTCAATTCAATTTAATTTTTAATCCAATCCATCGTGTTAATTTTTGTTTTTTCTTGAACATTTAATCTCAAGGAGCTATATGTATTGTTAATATATTGTTTCCTATTGTTAAAGTTGTATATTTTAATATTTTTAGTGTATTTAGATGTGAGTTCTAGTAGAGTGGGCAGGAAGACACGCCCCGTGTACACATCTATTACTGGGACGTAACCGTCCCGATCTGATACATGTACTGATGATGTCGAACCTACACATAGTAGTACCAGCTCCTCCTCTGGGGCCGATACTACTAATAGTCCTACTCCTGTCGATTCTAAGGGGAGGACGTTTCTCCAGATATCGTCACATTATGCACTGTAAGTAACTCTTCATTAATTTGATATAAGTTGGTTCCTTTTTCTTTTATATGTAATTCATTAATTAAGTTAAAATGTTATTGTATAAATATACTTGGCAGGCTTATAGGTGCAAACCCTACCCCCGGGACAAGGATTGGGCAGTATTGCCAGTCTCGGGTCATGCCAGAGTTTTGGCCCAACTGGAAATTATTGCCATTGGAGGAGAAGGAGAATGCTTGGGAGGAGTTTAAGGTAATGTGTTAATGGTTTTTATTTAAAAATTAAATGTTAGTATGTTATTAAAATGTTATAATTAATAATGATTATACTCTTTTAGTTTTGTAATGTTATCATTATATGTTGTAGTTGAAATTTACATGGACGCCGGATTTCGACGAGGCGTCGGTTAATTTTTTTTTTCAAGAAACAGTGTTCGAAGTTATTTCGGGATCGTATTGGTAACATATTTATCTATCCTTAATTAGTTTAATTAACAATGATTATACTCTTTTAATTTTGTAATGTTATCATTATATATTTACGAGATATTCATATTTTTATAGGTAACACGAAGTCTAATTATTATATTAAGCGGCGGGATCAGCGCCCTTGACACCTCCTTGGATGACCGAGGAGGTGTTTCGTAGCTTTTGCGAACATTGGTCGTCGAATGGGGCGATAGCTCTCGCCCAAATGGCTCGGGCAAATAGAGCAGGCTCCTCGGGGTCGGCGATAAAGCATACGATGGGGATGATACCAGTCGGCGAGCATCACTACCGTATGGTATGTATCTTAGTTTAAATGTAGTGTATGCATGCTTTGAAATCAGTTTATGTACATATGTTAGTTGGGAGCCATTTTGAAGCTATGAAATCCATTGTTTTAGTTTAATTGAGTTTTAAACCAAACAGGACAGTTGAATGCACGTTGTTGGTGGGTGTTAGTGTAAATGATAAGAAATACATGGGGTGTTAGTTTAAATGTAGCTTATGCATGCTTTTAAATCAATTTATGTACATATGTTAGCTAGGAGCCATGTTGATGCTATGAAATCCATGGTTTTAGTTTAATTGACTTTGAAACCAAACAGGACGGTTGTATGCATGTTGTTCTGGGTGTTAGTGTAAATGATAAGAAATATATGGGGTGTTAGTTTAAATATAGTGTATGCATACTTTTAAATAAGTTTATGTACGTATGTTAGCTGGGAGCCATGTTGATGCTATGAACTAAATGGTTTTAGTGTAAATGTAGTGTATGTTTTCTTTTCTAGGATTACCCCTAAATCCTTATGAAAGTAAATATTATACTCACAACTTTAATGATTAAAGATAACATTTTTTTATCACAAGGATAATATGGGAAGCTAAATGTTGCATTTATACCATTTCAAAATAATAATCTAGCTTCTTTTATTTATAGGAAAAGGAACATGACCCGGATGTCAGTTTTTTGGATATTTTCGTTAGCACCCATGTTTGACCTCCTACATCGCCCGATCAACCTCCGCAATGGGTTGACGATCACTCTGCATTGGCCTTTGTAAGTAAACTATCATTAAATGACTAGATTTTGAATATGTAAACTTATTTAGGTACATTGTGTACATGATTATATTTGTTTGTTTTATTTTGACAGAGTACATATCAAGCCGCCGTTGTTCCCGAAGGTACTCCTCCCAACCAGCCCGTTCCTTTCCTGCCTGAAGTTTGGAGCTCGGTCACCTCGGATGGACATCCAAAGAGAGGAGACCGAGTGATAGGGATGGGGGACACGGGCTGCAATGCCCATCGACGTCGATCGGCCGTCGACCAAATGTTTTCACGCCCGATACTTGGTATGCTTCGAGGATCGATACTCTGGAAGCTGAGGTAGCTGAGGAGAGACGCGTGGCTGCAAAGGCTAGGGCACAGCTTTTGGTGGCTTTGGAGGCTCAGGCACAGTGTCAGGCGGAGAATGATCGAAAATTTGCGATGTTGATGGCCCAGATGGAGAATCTGCAGCAGCAGGGTAATAATTTCCAGCCTTCCTAATCCCCCCCCCCCCCGAGTTGATTTCATACTATTTTATACTTTTTTGTAATAACATTTGTGATATTTGTTAGTAATAACATTTTGGGTACTGGGATGTCCTCGCCGCGCCTCCCCACCGATTTGGTACCCGCGGGAGCCCCAGCCCCCCCCCCCCGATTTGGTACTGTGATATTTGGTTTTTAGATTTATAGTTTTAGTTTTATCAATTGAATTGTTATATCAGGTACAAAAAAAATTGGTTAATTGAAATTTTAATTTTTTTTTATTTTATTGCATTATCAGCAACGAAAATTTTCGTCGCTGTATTATCTAATTTTAATTAAATTTTTACTCCAGCGACGGAAATTTCCGCCGCTGTGTCATTTTATTTTGATTAAATTTTTATTTTCACCGGCGGAATATTCCGTCGCTGGAATAAAAATTTAATTAAAATTAATTAATACAGCGACGAAAATTTCCGCCGTTGTATTAATTAATTTTAATTAAATTTTTATTTCAGCGACGGAATATTCCTCCGGTGTATTAATTAATTTTAATTAAATTAAATTGACACAGCGACGGAAATTTCCGTCGCTGTATTAATTTAATTTAAATAAATTTTTATTCCAGCGACGGAATATTCCGTCACTGAAATAAATATTTAATGAAAATGAATTAATTCAGCGGCGAAAATTTCCGTCGTTGATATCAAAAGATCAAGATGGGTAAATCAACTATTGAGAAATTCAACGGTGGGATTTTCACATTTTGGATGACAAGGATCACAGACTATCTCTATAGTAAGGATCTTCATCTTGCCTTAAGAAAGAAACCTACAACCATGTCAAAGGAAGATTGGGAGACGCTAAATCGAACGACGATAGGTGAGAGTGAGATGCATATTGATAGATGATATGGCCAAAATACGTTGTAGACCAAGACAACGATGGAGATGCTACAACTGATGTCCGATAAATGTATGAGAAACCTTCCAACATCAACAAGGTTCACTTAATTAGGAGGATGTTCAACCTGAAGATGTCTGAGGGTATAATGGCAGTTTCAAAGGTATGGTGGACCCATTGAGAACCCTTTTGGGATCCAATTGTCATGGCGCCAAGTGCGTCAATAAACGAGGCACCGTTGAACTACTCGCAAGTCAGAGATTTCGTCCTTGGCATGGAGTTGCGAAGGAAGGGGAAGGGAGGGACTTCAACACAAGCACTAAGGGTGGGAGTGGTAAAGGGAGGAGGGGAGGACCGAGATCTAAGAAGCATCTGGTCAAATTCTACAAGTGTGGTGCTAAGGTTCATACCAGTTATGATTGCCTGGATAATTCTAACATAGCTGACGGTCAAGCAGGACTCGTGGAGGAGTACATTGCAGATGCATTGTTCTTTAGAAAAAAGATGTCGGATGAGGCTTGGGTATTAGATTCAAGTGCATCGATTCATTCATATAGTGACTTAGATTAGATAGAGCAATACACCTCTGGCGATTTTGGGGGGGGGGGGTCTAACTTCGTGATGATCAACCTTTAAAGATCGTGGGAAAAGAAGATGTACAAATCAAGAAACAAAGTAGGGCTGTTTTGTAGTTGCGTGATGCAAGGTACATTCCTAGCCTGAAGAGGAGATTGATTTCTGTTGGAAAGATAGACAATGAAGGTTATGGAGTAATGTTTAATGGTGGGTCATGGAAATCTGAAAAGGAGAGGAGGTTGTAGATTTAGGGAGAAAGTAGAAGATGTTGTACACTACCTTTAACAACATTATTCGCTCGGGTGGGAGCAAGAGGCTAGCCGAGTGGCCTATTGGTGAAAAAGGGAGAGCCATCAACAAACGACATGTTAGGGGGAGGATGATTCAAAGTTGATCATCACGGAGAACAAGTCATGTGGAACTAACAAAGAGAGAGGAAAGATCACAAGTATTCAATGCAAGAGACCAAGGGAGATTGTGTTTAATGGAGGGGATTTGTGAGGAAGTGGGTTTGAAAGGAGAAGGCGATGTTGGACTTGCATTGAGGAATCAAAGGAGAAATTGGTTCAGAGAAGCAAGAGGAACCCAACATGGAGAGGTTGAAGAGTCGCTTGGCTTCAACTCGCCTTAGGACTTGAGCGAGGAGGCTCGGTGATGTCAAGTTAGTATGGGAGTCAAATGTGTTCGGAGGATCATTCCATGGTGCGAGTTGACTGTTAGGGTCTATGGTTATGCTTTTAGTATCCAGGAGGGATATTGTTGGGAGTGGAGTCCTAAAACAACAAGGATGGTGGAGGAGAAAATGAAGCCTAAATAATGAAGGAGTTTTGGTTGAGATTGAATTGCAAACCAAGGATGAAAAGGAAAGCGAAATTCGTTGGGAGGGGTGACACGACCATGCTATGGAGGCATACACGGTCGTGCTACTGATGTTCCATTTCTTGGATTTTTCCGAGCACGACAGTGCACCAAATAGGCACACGATACGTGCATAACACTCCAGCCAGATTTATTTCCTATTTCAACGAGATCTCTTCTATGAACAGATTTATGACTTTCTTGTAAAACTACAAATTCATAGACACGACCTATAACACATTGTAGCACATATTTGAGAGAATAATTAGTTTAATCCTGGCTTGGTTTTGCCACCGGACACTCATTTTGTTCAAGGAACCGGGATAACAATAACTTGTGTTTGCGTGTTTCTTCCATATATTGGAGTGGGTGTGTTTGATTGTTGTCATTGATTGCGTGAGTATCACTAAACTTCCTAACAATAAGAGTATATGTGTTACACGTACAGGCAGGGGTGGGCAATTGCACACCCTTGCTTTTCCAAAAAAAATTACCGAGTAATTTTTTAAAAATATAAAATAAAAATAGGGGGGCAAATTGTATTAATTGAAAGGTAAGGGATGCAAAGTATAATAGCAGAAATTCAAAAACCCTTCTTAGCCTTTTAATATTTTTGAACAACTTATATTTACTTCAATTGACCCTCAAAATATGTATTTATGTTTTATGTTCCCTCCGTCTCAAAATAAATATTTATTTTCTAGAAATTTTATTCTATATAAATGTCTATTTTATAAAAAATATGGTCCCTACACATTTTTACCAGTTTTTTCAAATTTCATTTTATAATTACAAAATCAAAAGTTTAAAAAGTGGAAAGCAAGAATATTCATACATCTTTGTCATTAAATTTTATAAAAGCTTCAAATTTTTAGGATGTCTCTTAGATTTTGTTAAATAATTACAAAACTAGATTTGATAATTAATTACTATTATTATTAGTGTTGTTGTTGTTGTTGTTGTTGTTGTTGTTTGAACTTAGACTAAGAAAAAATCGGTTATACATGCAATATTAAAATTTAGGTTTTGAATAGTGCGATTTTCATTTTTTTCGTAGCCTTAAAATTTGACCCCCCTCACTTAAATTCCTAGATACGCCACTGCGTACAGCCCAACGGCCTACGATATTGCTCTGCGTCACCCGAATAATATGTCTTTTAGAAAACTTCAGCTTATCTTAGATCCTTGTAGCCTTGTAGGCTTTAAAATGAATTACAGAAGAATGATCCATGGAAGACCCTAAATATGTCTAGGAGTTCTCCAGATTGTAGAAATAGATGATTTCCGGGATGTGGTACTTATAGGTTTGCTGGTCGGCCGTTAATTAACGTAATCTCAGTGGTTGATTGCGGGCGTTGTCAATAACAAAGTGATCAAAAAAAATATAGAGGACCCACATGACAACTAACGTTTTAGATTTTAATATATTGGAGTACATAAATGTTTCTGCAATGATCCCAAAATGAAATTCAAACACCACATGTTTCAGGTTTAAAGAACAGGGAATTTTCATTAAGATCGTAGACGAAACGCGTATCCTGTTGCTGCAATGATCCCAAAATGTTAGGCCAATCACTCTTGGCTTCCAGTATATTAAGGCAGAAAGTTTTACCTTCCGGATTGAAAAGGTACACACTTGTCACAGGAAAATTAAGTTCAGCAGAGTCCTCTAAATGAAACGTAATGGTCTGCAAGTAGTTCATTATATGTCGACGGGATAGCAGGTAATAGCGATAGCAGAGATCTGACTCGCCAGAAATTTGAGTGAAGTATCCAGATGAGAGATGCGTCTGAATCTTGGATTTGATTCCAAGGTAAGCAACACTGGTTAAAAACGTGAATGGAGAACCAGTGTCGAGGAGTAAACCCCCGTTACCACCATCAGGATTTGGAGCAAATGTCCCTGGAGGAAGATTAAGGCGCTCTTCTCCAACCGAGATATCAAGTAGATTGATAACCCATCCATGATCATTGATGTGTTCAACAATAAAAGGGACCGTTTGAAGATTTCCTTCAGGGACGTTCGGAATATCATCTCCAAACGTGACCAAGTTAACCACACTTGGAGCTGTGTTGACATCAACGAGGCAGTAAGAGAATCGGCCTTTTCCGCCATGTTGGCTCAACTGGCTGGCAAAAGAATCTGCGTGCCTACTCATTCCTAAGACTCCAGATATTATCGTGTTGGAAGGGTATCCCATACCGGATGACACCAATGAGCACCCGAAACGTATGTTGGAAGCCGTTTGGGCTGGATTATTATCCAAGGAAGAAAAAGTGTCGTAGGAAGCAATTCCCTTGGTATACTGTTCGGTTATGTATTCAAATTTGTACTGGCATTGACGTCCTTTTCTGGTGTAAAAGGGGGCCTTACAGTTGATATCATAAGAAGACATTTCACGATAGGTGGTGGATAGTTGGGGATTGAACTTGGCTGTTGATTGGGGGAAACATCTGGTGCAAGAAGCACACTGTGTCCACGATTGAAGACCCCCAGTGTCAAATATTAGGAATACTTTCTGAGCTGGGGTTCCTATCCTCATTTCAACCACGATTCTTTCTCCCTCCTTTGTGAGAGGAGGCTGGATCACATCGGTATGAATGGTTTTGTTAGCAGGTAATTTATTAAACGAAGTCCAGTAAGAAGCTCGGGCCATTGAGGCATGGACATAGGACTTATACCTCTCACGAAATGTACCATTTCTGTGGGAGGCACGAATGAGCTTTAGGCTAAAGCCAGCAGGTTTAGAGGAAGCTTTTGGGATATGAAAGAAGGATATTAGAAAGAGTAGAAGAATGACTGCAAGTAAGGCTTTGATTCCAGCCATGTTTGGGGGATGAATGGATCATTTAGTCACCTCTCCTTTATATATATTCTTTGGAAGGACGAAAGGACACACTTTTCTCTAAACTCGGATATTGAAAATTTTTAACTGAAGAAATACATCTTTGTCAAAGTAAATTACATAAATAAGTAGAGCATTATGTATATATACATTCTAATTCCTAATATTTCATATGATTTTGGAAATATAAAAAAGAAAAAAAAGTCTGACCATGTTAATCAAAGAAGATTATATATATATATATATATATATATATATATATATATATATATATATATATATATATATATATGTGCTCAAATGAGAACCATAACAAAATGAGAACCGTGAGAACCACTTGTATACACTTGTTTACAGTAGATACTTAGCTACTGTATACATATACAGTCTAATGTATATATATACAGTAGTTAAATATCTACTGTATACAAGTGTATAACCACACGTATATATATATATTTATATGTAATACTTACTGTTTCCTAATTAATTATTTTTTACTTCAGGTGATTTTCTTCCATAACAATTGAAATCTACTTAATAATATTTTATAACTTATTTATTTTTACTTTCTACAGAACTTATTTTTATAAGTAGTTGAATCTCATTGGTTATATGTAAAACTATATGGCATACTATTGAAGAAATCTATGTAATACTATTTCATGTATTTCACCTTAAAACTGCACGAGTTTGACAAGTTAAATATTGTAAATCTGTTTTAATAAGGCCTCATTTCTAATTTAAAAAAAAAAATCATTTCTCAGATAGACTAAAATTTTATTGTAATTTCAAATATTACTTAAGAATGAGATTATCTTCATCATGTGTTTTTAAATTTTTTGGACCAAAGCATAAATGTTACCTTTTATTTATTTACTTATTTATCTATTTTATATATTTTATGTATTTTTAATCGAAAACGGCAAAGCCACCTAAATTTTATTAATAGAATAAGAAATAAAGTGAAAGTACAATGAGGGTGAAATAAAGCCTTACCTCAAAAATCAAAGAAAAGAGAACAACAAGCAACGAGATTATCTTCATTTACCCATTTATCTTAAATCCAACTTTGAAAATCAGTTATTTTTGGGTTGTTAGAAAAGATAGGCGGAGAAGAATACAGGTTTGGAGAAATTTTCCATCGTGTTATTTGTATTAAAAGTAATTACAATATATGGGTTACAAACGTGAGACTTCCTACCAACGTTATTTACGAAAACGATATCTCTTAACCTAAGCTAGATTTCTAAGAATATTCTGTTACAAAAAGATAAACACAATATCTACAAGATCAGTGTTTGATTCTAATCAGTATGTGGAAATCTTATCTGTAATATGTACATCCTGTAATCTTGACTAATACCCCCCTCAAGCTAGACGTTCATAAGGAAGGCACAGTTTGACCGACAACGCTTGAAAGCGTGGTTTATACTAATCTTTTATGAATACTTCAGTCAGTTGATCATTGGTAGATACGTAACGCAACTTCAAAAAACCACGAGTGACTAATTCTCAGATGAAGTGATAATTGATCTCTATGTGACGAGTGCAAACGTTAAATACAGGATTTCGGGCCATATGAAGAGCCGAAAGGTTAGCACCAAACAACGAAGGCGGAGAGAAGGTATCCTTAGTTCATGAAATAGATAAGAGAACCATCGGAGCTCTGTAGTGGTGATAGTCAAAGCCCGATACTCAGCTTCACTACTAGACCGTGAAACAGTAGATTGTTTATTTGCCATACAAGAAACGATATTTGGTCCAATGAAGATGCAAGCACCCATTTGGATCGCCTGTCCAGTCAACATCAGAGTATGCTTGTATGGCAAAACTCGAAGAGCAATGAAAAGGCAATGTCCAGTATGGTCAACGTTGATTCATAAACTCTTACAAGGTTGGTTCATAAACTGACAAACCTAATCAACTGAAAAGGCAATGTCCAGTATGGTCAACGTAAGATACTGGAGTCCACCCGCTAGGCTGCGATTTGTGGTAGGATCTGGGAGCACCTCATTATCATGAGAGAGAGACGTGAGTGAGGAACAATAGGGGGTCGAAGATGGTGTGCATTCCTTCATATTGAACAGAGCAATTAGATCCAGAGCATATCGTGATTGACTAAGGCACAGTGTGTCTCAAGTGCGAGAAGCTTCAAATCCCTAATACGATTCTGAGGCTTAGCCCCTGCTTCGGCCATCCTCAAAATCGAGCCGTTAGGGTAATCAACACCCAACAGCTCACTCCTTCTCCATAAGATGGACATCTGTGTCTCCCCCATACACTCTTCGTACTAGTTCAGATACTGCATAGACAGAACAGTGCCCCCTCTCCGGTGAAAGAGAACCCTGGCAGGAAAGGACGTGTATTGCCACAACCGCATAATAAGCAATAACGTCGAAGGATCTTTATCGAAAGAGATCCCACCTCGAAGGTAGCAGCATAACTCAAACCCGTCAATGGCACCTGCTCCAGCCCGTACTGTCGCAGCACCAAGGATGGAATGTAGAAAGCAGTCTGGGATAGCCCCGACACTCTGACAACCAAAAAACCCTCCTGAGCGGTCCGACAAGTCTGTAGCTTCCAGTGAGGAACCCACCATCGCAAGTGATGTGTGCGGAGTCTGGCCATCCAGAGCTCCAGTTCAGCCTGATCGCCCCCTATCACCAGAGGACGTCGAGAAAAGGACCAAGCGTCACAAGACACTGGCACCTCGGGCATCATCTGCAACCTCTCCCTCAACCACATGGTGAGCATAGCGGGACTCCCTCCCCACATGTATCGGCTGCCGGTCGCCATCCGACCTATGCCCAGGAACGTCTCGCCCAGGATCAAAGGCACGATGTCTCCCCCGTTTCGGCACTGCCTCACCAGGTCCAGTACGCTGTGATGGCACACACCCGGGGACGTGAATGTGAACAAAGTAGCAATCGCGCACAGAGAAAATGCGTCCCACGCGAAAATGCTCCCCTCAACACCGGCAAATTTATCGGGCAGCCCCAAAATTTCGACATAATCTGTGTTCAGTATTAGCATCCCGTATGCTTCTTCAGCCGAGATACCAAGTAAAGACACTATCTTCTCAACAGTGGCCATGCCACCCGCATAGGGAAGAACTAGCTGTTCCGTCTCAGGTCCTCCTAAAATGGCCCATAAATCTTCGAACGTGGGAGTGATTTCGTTGTACGAAAAGTTGTCCACGTGCCTCCGTACGTCCCAGAAACGAGCCGCAGCTCTCAAAAGATCCCAATCTGGCATGAGCTCCATCAAAGCCCAAATAGATTTCATCCCATAACAACCCTCAAATAAACCCTTGTTTTGCCTCGTGTGGTTCCGTACCCACTACTGGAAATTGTCCAAGTATCGCTCTTGCATCTGAGACGATAGCCTAGGAAATGGAGCCATGAAAAAAGCAAAGAAAACCTTCAGGAATTTGAGAGAAAATCAGCTGATTGATCAAAGCAAACGCGTAGTTCTTACAAATTGCAAAAGCTGAACTGTAATTTAAAAGAATCTGGAAATTGAGTCTTAGTCCGGCCAGACTATTTTTCAAGTTGTATGGGTCAACTCTACAGCCAGCTGCTTTCAAATTGGAAACATTTCCAAGCCAAGCCCTGTTCAAGCCTCCTTGATAGGGATGCAAAGTGTAACAGCAGAAAGTCAAAAACCCTTCTTAGCCTTTTAATATTTTTGAACAACTTATATTTACTTCAATTGACCCTCAAAATATGTATTTATGTTTTATGTTCCCTCCGTCTCAAAATAAATATTTATTTTCAAGAAATTTTATTCTATATAAATGTCTATTTTATAAAAAATATGGTCCCTACATATTTTTACCCGTTTTTTCAAATTTCATTTTATAATTACAAAATCAAAAGTTTAAAAAGTGGAAAGCAAGAATATTCATACATCTTTGTCATTAAAGTTTATAAAAGCTTCAATTTTTTAGGATGTCTCTTAGATTTTGTTAAATAATTACAAAACTAGATTTGATAATTAATTACTATTATTATTAGTGTTGTTGTTGTTGTTGTTGTTGTTGTTGTTGTTTGAACTTAGACTAAGAAAAAATCGGTTATACATGCAATATTAAAATTTAGGTTTTGAATAGTGCGATTTTCATTTTTTTCGTAGCCTTAAAATTTGACCCCCCTCACTTAAATTCCTAGATACGCCACTGCGTACAGGCCCAACGGCCTACGATATTGCTCTGCGTCACCCGAATAATATGTCTTTTAGAAAACTTCAGCTTATCTTAGATCCTTGTAGCCTTGTAGGCTTTAAAATGAATTACAGAAGAATGATCCATGGAAGACCCTAAATATGTCTAGGAGTTCTCCAGATTGTAGAAATAGATGATTTCCGGGATGTGGTACTTATAGGTCTGCTGGTCGGCCGTTAATTAACGTAATCTCAGTGGTTGATTGCGGGCGTTGTCAATAACAAAGTGATCAAAAAAAATATAGAGGACCCACATGACAACTAACGTTTTTGATTTTAATATATTGGAGTACATAAATGTTTCTGCAATGATCCCAAAATGAAATTCAAACACCACATGTTTCAGGTTTAAAGAACAGGGAATTTTCATTAAGATCGTAGACGAAACGCGTATCCTGTTGCTGCAATGATCCCAAAATGTTAGGCCAATCACTCTTGGCTTCCAGTATATTAAGGCAGAAAGTTTTACCTTCCGGATTGAAAAGGTACACACTTGTCACAGGTAAATTAAGTTCAGCAGAGTCCTCTAAATGAAACGTAATGGTCTGCAAGTAGTTCATTATATGCGACGGTGTTGGAATTTGGTTTTGTAAATGTGTGGTTTGACCAACTTTTGACCAAGAATTCCATTGGGTTCCATTATAGGAAAATGGAAATTGATTGCATATTAATAATCTACATTTGGAGTAGATTAATTTGATATATTTACTTTCTCAAAACCAATTAGTGGTGAATGAGAAATTAATGCTCAAAGTATGCAAAATGAAATAGGTTTATGAAGAGTTTATGGGATATGGAATAGTTATCCCACATTGCTTTAAGATGTAAAGCAATGATAGTTTATAAGTGGATCTATCCAAGGAAGGAAACATCAAGTTAATCTCCTTGGGCCAACCTAGTTGGGCCATTGGGCTAACCATGCAAGGTGCAGCCCAATTGTGTCAGTTTTATATTAGCTCAATTTGGACCACACCCGCGAAGGGCGGAATGGGCGGTTTAGGGCGCACTTTGCACTTCGCATCGTCGCTAGGAGCTATTGGAGCCTTTGATTTTTAGCAAATCAATCAAGGTTCGTGGCTCGGGTGCAGTAGTTCGGTTCAGCTTGGCTCGGACTGGACTGGGGCGGTGCAGAATAGGTGCTGGCAGATCCAGCAGATCTCCACCCTGCTAGGAGCTATTGGAGCCTTTGATTTTTAGCAAATCAATCAAGGTTCGTGGCTCGGGTGCAGTAGTTCGGTTCAGCTTGGCTCGGGCCCGGGCGGGCGGCGAATAGGTGGCCGAGATCCAGCAGATCTCCACCCTCCATCAAGATAAGATCCAACGGCCAGAATCCACCAGGTGCCAATAATGCCTATTACCAAAAGGCACCCTAACTCTTCATCTACTATAAATACCCCCCACTAGTTTGTCAAAATACACATCAATTATTCTTTCACTTCACATATTCCTTTCTCTTCTCACTAGAAGTAAAGGATTACTTATCCAACAGAGTTAACTAACTCGGTTAGATAGTTAACTGAATTATGGATTCAAATACGAATTCAACGGAATTCTTAACATCATCTGTTAGAAGAAAAAGCATCTCGTTGCATAAGTCTTCTTCAAAGTCTGGAAGTGTCAAACACGAATTTTGTTCGCCGAAGTCATTAATTTGGAGTGCTCCTATTAATGACTGTAAAGTCGTTTCATCTTGAGAGAAGATTGCCGCTAATCCGTAAGCACCAGTGCGGGGCAATATCTTCTTGCGGAGATTGTGTCCAACACAAGACTCGACTTCATTATTTACTCGGTTTGCTTTAATTTTTTTCATTCTAGATTATCTTTATTTCCTGCCCCGTTAATTATGTTATGGTTCATTATATTATTTGTCATTTCGTTAATTTCAAGAAAGCCTTATTTATTGTCAAAATAGACAAATTTCCCAACAATCGCAAGAAGATATTAACGTTTTCTTATTTTTATGACAAATATGAGCCAATGATGATGATTCAGATCCAAAAAGACAAATAGACAATCCGCGAAGACAAATAGCCGCAAAAGAATGGGATCATGAAAATCTCATATGTAGGACATACATACTGAGTAGACCAAATGATGCCCGACAAAGAGCACTGTCTCGTGGGGACAACCAAAGAGTTGTAGAACACTTTGGAACGGACTATAAGGTTCAAGGAACCAACTCCAAGATTTGTTACAAGATGTGGTAAGACCAATCACGTAGCAAAAGTTTGTCGTATTCCAAGAAGGGAAATGGACAACATGAATCAAAGCCAACGTCAACGAAAGGTTGAATAGGCTTGATTGAGAAATAAGGGGGTTTGAAGTCAACTTAGCAAGTTGAAGGTCAACCCATAAGAATGGTGGATAGACACTGGAGCTGATACTACCCACCATATATATGCTGATAAAGAGAGCTTCTCATAAAACATTCCTTTCAATGGAAGGAAGGTGTAAATGAGCAACTCTTCTACTTCCAACGTCGTGGGACTTGGAAGGATTGTGCTGAAGATGACTTCAGACAGAGAACTGACTCTCATGAATATGCTGCATGTCACAGACATTCACAAAAACCTTGTTTCCAGATCAATGTTGAGCAAAACTGGATTTAGACAAGTGTTTGAGTCAGAGAAAATTGTATTAACCAAGAAAAAAAAAATTCTCGGTAAAGGGTACCTTGCCTAAAGGCAAAGAACAACAGAGTTTCTTATGTTTACCTTTTGTAAGGTTCTAATTTATGGCATGATAAATTAGGTTATGTGAATTTCAACACAATTAAGATGTCAGTGAATCAAGAATTAATTCTCATGAATAAATTTGATTCAACTGACAAGTGTGAAATTTGCGTGGAAGATAAAATGACTAAGTCATCATTTTCTTCAGTAATTAGAAACACGACACCTCTTGAGTTAGCTCACACAAATAATTGTGATCTAAAGTTAGTGCAAAATCGAGGTGAGAAAAAGTATTTAATTACTTTATAAATGGTTGCACAAGACATTCTCTTGATAAGGAAGGATGAAGCCTTGGTGGCTTTCCAAACTTATAAGAATGATGTTGAAAATCAGCTTAATGTAAATGTTAAGAAGATTCGAAACGCTAGAATGAGGGGAATATGCAGCGCCGTTTGAGGATATTTGTGAGGTTTTCGGCAGTATTCATCAAACGATCGCAACATATTCAACTCAATCTAATGCAGGAACTAAATGCAAGAATCATACCCCTAAAGAGATGATAAATGCAATAAGCTCTGGCTTAACCAAATTTGTGGGGGAAGCTGTACAGTCATTTTAATGAGATATCCAAGAAAGGATTTGATAAAACTAATTACAGATTATGGTGTAATCGTAAGACGTTTTATAAATACTTTAAGTGTCGGGGTACACCTCAATTGTGGGGATACACCTCAAGTGTGGGGGTACACCTCAAGTGTGGGGGTACGAGCTAAGTAGAAGTACTTAAGCCAAAGACAAGGAATTTGGTATTCCTTGAAATCATATTTCCTTGATGTAAAAAGGAAATAATATATGTTTAAGAAGAGAACTTATAAAACTGTAAAAGATCTATCTTAATAGTAAGATGAACTAAGACACAGTTTGTGGACAAAAGAAGCTAGTCTTTTGGTCCTAATTTTCTATGGTAGAAAATTGAACGAAAACTGTTAAATAATGTTGTTAACATTTGAATTAATAGTTCATCATACATTTGGAAGTTGGTTGATCATCTTCCATAATGCGAACCGTTGAGTTGCAAATATGTCCTTAAAAGGAAATATTTGAAAGATGAATCTATAAAACGGAAAGCTCTTGAAAGATAAGACTTTCAAGAAGTATAGTCAAGAGAGTTAGAATTTCAAAAGATAGATTTCTAAAGGGAAAACAATCTTGAGAAATTAACTCTATTGAGACTGATTATTAATCTGAAAAGGCAGATTATTGATCTCGAAAGTGAGACTCTTGAGATATAGAATCTGAAGAGAAAAGATTCTTTAAAGTAATAGACTCTTTCTCCAAGATAGACTCTAGAATTAGCTAAATTCTTGAGAAGTAACAGATAGATTTTTGAGAGATGAAATCTATGAGGTAGAATCTTGAGAGGTAATCTCTGATTCCTGAGAGGTAGACTCTAAGGAGGTCAAACCACTTAGAGATACTGAATACTTGGGAAGTCGGACCGGTACAGAGATAATAACCACTCGAAGAAACTGACCGATAAAAGAATTTGTTCACTCGAAAGATTGACCATTCTAGAGAGACTAAAAGTCTAATTAAAAATTGTAATAAATCACTAAGTATAGTCAAAGTACTTGGAGTACTTAGAGATATTCTTGTGATTACAGATTACAATAAATACGATATTCAATAGTATGAAAAGGATATACTGATTGGATATCAGACACAAATAAACTCCAAGGTGAAAAATGTGTTCACAATAAATGGAGCAGCGGTGTCAAACTTCCAAGACAACATGAACAACTCGATTCAATAAGAAATCTGAGTCGATAGCATCAGATAAAGATAAAAGCTGAATGGTCTTGGAAGATATTCCTTTGTGAAATAAGTTTGTGTCTACATGACCTAAGGCATTGTGACGACAATGAGAAATAGGAAAAGGTGTAGAACATCGTGGTAAGTCAAGACACAATGGTCATTGACATATTACCATAAGACAATTGATCTCAAATGAGACTGTCACAACTGGCCATGTGAAGTCAAAAACAGATCCGTATACCAAAGGGTATGAATAGGAGATCAAATTGTCTGGTAAGGGGAATGAAGTTAAAAACCCACACAAACAAAGAAATCTATAGTGGACACTCAACCTTGAGAATTGGAGATCCCATGCCCTTGGTTCAATGAGACAACTAAATTATGGAAATTCTAGTATGTGCGCTTAGAACTCATTATAACTCATTCTCAGAAGCCATCTAAGTGCTAAAACACCTGATGACGTGCGGTGAGGATAAGCTTAAAGCTTTTAATGATTCCTATACCTAAGTAGTGGAGTATAGCAGGATACTTTTTAAGGGAGATCACCTATATAAGTGAGAAGTAATAAGGCCACTTCTAAATTGAAACACTTATGAATCAAGAACGGTCCAGGGCCAAAATGGACAAAACGTGAGAACAAAACGTGTTAGAGCTGTTATTGTGTGAGTACTATTGTCTTGGTATACACTATACAGTCACTGGTTCAAAGCGTCTCGCTACCAAATGGCTAGTATATCCGATAGTATTTCACTAGGGAAGGTTCAAGGCCATAAGCTACCTATCCCGATGCAATAATAGTTCGCCGAAACTTCCAGACGAGTCTGCATTCATGCATGCATTAATTTGTCATTCATGTGGGGGATTGTTGGAATTTGGATTTGTAAAAGTGTGGTTTGACCAACTTTTGACCGAGAATTCCATTGGGTTCCATTATAGGAAAATGGAAATTGATTGCATATTAATAATCTACATTTGGAGTAGATTAATTTGATATATTTACTTTCTCAAAAACCAATTAGTGGTGAATGAGAAATTAATGCTCAAAGTATGCAAAATGAAATAGGTTTATGAAGAGTTTATGGGATATGGAATAGTTATCCCACATTGCTTTAAGATGTAAAGCAATGATAGTTTATAAGTGGATCCATCCAAGGAAGGAGACATCAAGTTAATCTCCTTGGGCCAACCTAGTTGGGCCATTGGGCTAACCATGCAAGGTGCAGCCCAATTGTGCCAGTTTTATATTAGCTCAATTTGGACCACACCCGCGAAGCGCGCGAAGCGCGCGAAGGGCGGAATGGGCGGTTTAGGGCGCACTTTGCACTTCGCATCGTCGCTAGGAGCTATTGGAGCCTTTGATTTTTAGCAAATCAATCAAGGTTAGTGGCTCGGGTGCAGTAGTTCGGTTCAGCTTGGCTCGGACTGGACTGGGGCGGTGCAGTGCATGGTGCGGTTGGGCCTAGGCCCATTCGAATTGGGCTGGGCCGATCTATGCCAAAGGGTGCAAGCTGGGTTCAATGAACCAGGTCAAGGATGGAAGGGTTGGAATGGTTCAAAGGAACCAGTTCGAATAGGTGCTAGCAGATCTCCACCCTCCATCAAGATCAGATCCAACGGCCAGAATCCACCAGGTGCCAATAATGCCTATTACCAAAAGGCACCCTAACTCTTCATCTACTATAAATACCCCCCACTAGTTTGTCAAAATACACATCAATTATTCTTTCACTTCACATATTCCTTTCTCTTCTCACTAGAAGTAAAGGATTACTTATCCAACAGAGTTAACTAACTCGGTTAGATAGTTAACTGAATTATGGATTCAGTCACAGAATTCAACGGAATTCTTAACAAAATCTGTTAGAAGAAAAAGCATCTCGTTGCATAAGTCTTCTTCAAAGTCTGGAAGTGTCAAACACGAATTTTGTTCGCCGAAGTCATTAATTTGGAGTGCTCCTATTAATGACTGTAAAGTCGTTTCATCTTGAGAGAAGATTGCCGCTAATCCGTAAGCACCAGTGCGGGGCAATATCTTCTTGCGGAGATTGTGTCCAACACAAGACTCGACTTCATTATTTACTCGGTTTGCTTTAATTTTTTTCATTCTAGATTATCTTTATTTCCTGCCCCGTTAATTATGTTATGGTTCATTATATTATTTGTCATTTCGTTAATTTCAAGAAAGCCTTATTTATTGTCAAAATAGACAAATTTCCCAACAGACGGGATAGCAGGTAATAGCGATAGCAGAGATCTGACTCGCCAGAAATTTGAGTGAAGTATCCAGATGAGAGATGCGTCTGAATCTTGTATTTGATTCCAAGGTAAGCAACACTGGTTAAAAACGTGAATGGAGAACCAGTGTCGAGGAGTAAACCCCCGTTACCACCATCAGGATTTGGAGCAAATGTCCCTGGAGGAAGATTAAGGCGCTCTTCTCCAACCGAGATATCAAGTAGATTGATAACCCATCCATGATCATTGATGTGTTCGACAATAAAAGGGACCGTTTGAAGATTTCCTTCAGGGACGTTCGGAATATCATCTCCAAACGTGACCAAGTTAACCACACTTGGAGCTGTGTTGACATCAACGAGGCAGTAAGAGAATCGGCCTTTTCCGCCATGTTGGCTCAACTGGCTGGCAAAAGAATCTGCGTGCCTACTCATTCCTAAGACTCCAGATATTATCGTGTTGGAAGGGTATCCCATACCGGATGACACCAATGAGCACCCGAAACGTATGTTGGAAGCCGTTTGGGCTGGATTATTATCCAAGGAAGAAAAAGTGTCGTAGGAAGCAATTCCCTTGGTATACTGTTCGGTTATGTATTCAAATTTGTACTGGCATTGACGTCCTTTCTGGTGTAAAAGGGGGCCTTACAGTTGATATCATAAGAAGACATTTCACGATAGGTGGTGGATAGTTGGGGATTGAACTTGGCTGTTGATTGGGGGGAAACATCTGGTGCAAGAAGCACACTGTGTCCACGATTGAAGACCCCCAGTGTCAAATATTAGGAATACTTTCTGAGCTGGGGTTCCTATCCTCATTTCAACAACGATTCTTTCTCCCTCCTTTGTGAGAGGAGGATGGATCACATCGGTATGAATGGTTTTGTTAGCAGGTAATTTATTAAACGAAGTCCAATAAGAAGCTCGGGCCATTGAGGCATGGACATAGGACTTATACCTCTCACGAAATGTACCATTTCTGTGGGAGGCACAAATGAGCTTTAGGCTAAAGCCAGCAGGTTTAGAGGAAGCTTTTGGGATATGAAAGAAGGATATTAGAAAGAGTAGAAGAATGACTGCAAGTAAGGCTTTGATTCCAACCATGTTTGGGGGATGAATGGATCATTTAGTCACCTCTCATTTATATATATTCTTTGGAAGGACGAAAGGACACACTTTTCTCTAAACTCGGATATTGAAAATTTTTAACTGAAGAAATACATCTTTGTCAAAGTAAATTACATAAATAAGTAGAGCATTATGTATATATACATTCTAATTCCTAATATTTCATATGATTTTGGAAATATAAAAAAGAAAAAAAAGTCTGACCATGTTAATCAAAGAAGATTATATATATATATATATATATATATATATATATATATATATATATATATATATATATATATATATATATATATATATATATATATATATATATATATATATAGGTGCTCAAATGAGAACCATAACAAAATGAGAACCGTGAGAACCACTTGTATACACTTGTTTACAGTAGATACTTAGCTACTGTATATATATACAGTCTAATGTATATATATACAGTAGTTAAATATCTACTGTATACAAGTGTATAACCACACGTATATATATATATTTATATGTAATACTTACTGTTTCCTAATTAATTATTTTTTACTTCAGATGATTTTCTTCCATAACAATTGAAATCTACTTAATAATATTTTATAACTTATTTATTTTTACTTTCTACAGAACTTATTTTTATAAGTAGTTGAATCTCATTGGTTATATGTAAAACTATATGGCATACTATTGAAGAAATCTATGTAATACTATTTCATGTATTTCACCTTAAAACTGCACGAGTTTGACAAGTTAAATATTGTAAATCTGTTTTAATAAGGCCTCATTTCTAATTTAAAAAAAAAAAATTCATTTCTCAGATAGACTAAAATTTTATTGTAATTTCAAATATTACTTAAGAATGAGATTATCTTCATCATGTGTTTTTAAATTTTTTGGACCAAAGCATAAATGTTACCTTTTATTTATTTACTTATTTATCTATTTTATATATTTTATGTATTTTTAATCGAAAACGGCAAAGCCACCTAAATTTTATTAATAGAATAAGCAATAAAGTGAAAGTACAATGAGGGTGAAATAAAGCCTTACCTCAAAAATCAAAGAAAAGAGAACAACAAGCAACGAGATTATCTTCATTTACCCATTCATCTTAAATCCAACTTTGAAAATCAGTTATTTTTGGGTTGTTAGAAAAGATAGGCGGAGAAGAATACAGGTTTGGAGAAATTTTCCATCGTGTTATTTGTATTAAAAGTAAATACAATATATCGGTTACAAACGTGAGACTTCCTACCAACGTTATTTACGAAAACGATATCTCTTAACCTAAGCTAGATTTCTAAGAATATTCTGTTACAAAAAGATAAACACAATATCTACAAGATCAGTGTTTGATTCTAATCAGTATGTGGAAATCTTATCTGTAATATGTACATCCTGTAATCTTGACTAATACCCCCCTCAAGCTAGACGTTCATAAGGAAGGCACAGTTTGACCGACAACGCTTGAAAGCGTGGTTTATACAAACCTTTTATGAATACTTCAGTCAGTTGATCATTGGTAGATACGTAACGCAACTTCAAAAAACCACAAGTGACTAATTCTCAGATGAAGTGATAATTGATCTCTATGTGGCGAGTGCAAACGTTAAATACAGGATTTCGGGCCATATGAAGAGCCGAAAGGTTAGCACCAAACAACGAAGGCGGAGAGAAGGTATCCTTAGTTCATGAAATAGATAAGAGAACCATCGGAGCTCTGCAGTGGTGATAGTCAAAGCCCGATACTCAGCTTCACTACTAGACCGTGAAACAGTAGATTGTTTATTTGCCATACAAGAAACGATATTTGGTCCAATGAAGATGCAAGCACCCGTTTGGATCGCCTGTCCAGTCAACATCAGAGTATGCTTGTATGGCAAAACTCGAAGAGCAATGAAAAGGCAATGTCCAGTATGGTCAACGTTGATTCATAAACTCTTACAAGGTTGGTTCATAAATAGACAAACCTAATCAACTGAAAAGGCAATGTCCAGTATGGTCAACGTAAGATACTGGAGTCCACCCGCTAGGCTGCGATATGTGGTAGGATCTGGGAGCACCTCATTATCATGAGAGAGAGATGTGAGTGAGGAACAATAGGGGGTCGAAGATGGTGTGCATTCCTTCATATTGAACAGAGCAATTAGATCCAGAGCATATCGTGATTGACTAAGGCACAGTGTGTCTCAAGTGCGAGAAGCTTCAAATCCCTAATACGATTCTGAGGGTTAGCCCCTGCTTCGGCCCTCCTCAAAATCGAGCCGTTAGGGTAATCAACACCCAACAGCTCACTCCTTCTCCATAAGATGGACATCTGTGTCTCCCCCATACACTCTTCGTACCAGTTCAGATACTGCATAGACAGAACAGTGCCCCCTCTCCGGTGAAAGAGAACCCTGGCAGGAAAGGACGTGTATTGCCACAACCGCATGATAAGCAATAATGTCGAAGGATCTTTCATCGGAAGAGATCCCACCTCGAAGGTAGCAGCATAACTCAAACCCGTCAATGGCACCTGCTCCAGCCCGTACGTCGAGAAAAGGACCAAGCGTCACAAGACACTGGCACCTCGGGCATCATCTGCAACCTCTCCCTCAACCACATAGTGAGCATAGCGGGACTCCCTCCCCACATGTATCGGCTGTCGGTCGCCATCCGACCTATGCCCAGGAACGTCTCGCCCAGGATCAAAGGCACGATGTCTCCCGTTAAAGCCTTGCCTCACCAGGTCGATGCGGCGTGATGGCACACACCCGGGGACGTGAATGTGAACAAAGTAGCAATCGCGCACAGAGAAAATGCGTCCCACGCGAAAATGCTCCCCTCAACACCGGCAAATTTATCGGGCAGCCCCGAAATTTCGACATAATCTGTGTTCAGTATTAGCATCCCGTATGCTTCTTCAGCCGAGATACCAAGTAAAGACACTAACTTCTCAACAGTGGCCATGCCACCCGCATAGGGAAAAACTAGTTGTTCCGTCTCAAGTCCTCCTAAAATGGCCCGGAAATCTTCGAACGTGGGAGTGATTTCGTTGTACGAAAAGTTGTCCACGTGCCTCCGTACGTCCCAGAAACGAGCCGCAGCTCTCAAAAGATCCCAATCTGGCATGAGCTCCATCAAAGCCCAAATAGATTTCATCCCATAACAACCCTCAAATAAACCCTTGTTTTGCCTCGTGTGGTTCCGTACCCACTACTGGAAATTGTCCAAGTATCGCTCTTGCATCTGAGACGATAGCCTAGGAAATGGAGCCATGAAAAAAGCAAAGAAAACCTTCAGGAATTTGAGAGAAAATCAGCTGATTGATCAAAGCAAACGCGTAGTTCTTACAAATTGCAAAAGCTGAACTGTAATTTAAAAGAATCTGGAAATTGAGTCTTAGTTCGGCCAGACTATTTTTCAAGTTGAATGGGTCAACTCTACAGCCAGCTGCTTTCAAATTGGAAACATTTCCAAGCCAAGCCCTGTTCAAGCCTCCTTGAAACTGCGTGCTCCCATGGTTTTAATCGAAGTGGTGATGTTAATTTTTGCTAATTAGTTTGAATTCATGTGTTATAAACTTCTGGAATGGTTCAGCTGTGATTCCATTATTTCCATAATTTTTGGCTGCTTCAAAATTTTTTCGGGTTTAAAACGTTTTTTAGGACTTGGTTTTTTTCAATTAAATTTTCGTTTTTTTCCCCATTATTTCATTGCTCCTCAATAGAAGTACGTGAATCCTGTCTTTATGAGTTCTGTGGCTGAGTTCCAACTGGTATCTCAACCTTCACTAATGGAATAAATCATATATTTAATGGATTTGCTTATTCTGATTAATTTTAACCTGGAAGGCAAAATAGGGTAAAGCTGCTATAAATTTATGAAGGCAGATATAATGAATGAATGTTGTTAGCTCAATGAGAGAAACACCTTTTATGTGATTAACATTCCTCTGATGGTTGAGGCGACAAACTGTAGCATCATGGATGCTGATTAGGGTTCATGTGTGGAAATGTATATGCATGTAGCCATTTTATTCAAGGCCTTTTGCCCCTTTCCTTGTATGGAGATAGGATTTAGTTGTAATATTTGCTTTTCGTTTATGCTTATTCTTTTCTCTCACTTATGCTACATATGATTGTTGATAAACTTATTGTCTAATCCTCCCCCGTTTTGATCATATATGTGTGTATTTATGGATACTTAGGGACCTTGAATTTTTTCAAGAATATTCATCACTCTGTGGGTAATCGATTTCCATGAATCGTAGACTAGTCTCCGATTACAGCATAATCAGACATTGGTCTCCGATTCATGGAAAACAATTACCCGAAGAGTATCAATTAAGCTGTCGACTCATAGGTCACGAGGACGAGGAAGATTTCTCGCACACATTATTTCAATTCAATTCAATTTAATTTTTAATCCAATCCATCGTGTTAATTTTTGTTTTTTCTTGAACATTTAATCTCAAGGAGCTATATGTATTGTTAATATATTGTTTCCTATTGTTAAAGTTGTATATTTTAATATTTTTAGTGTATTTAGATGTGAGTTCTAGTAGAGTGGGCAGGAAGACACGCCCCGTGTACACATCTATTACTGGGACGTAACCGTCCCGATCTGATACATGTACTGATGATGTCGACCCTACACATAGTAGTACCAGCTCCTCCTCTGGGGCCGATACTACTAATAGTCCTACTCCTGTCGATTCTGAGGGGAGGACGTTTTTCCAGATATCGTCACATTATGCACTGTAAGTAACTCTTCATTAATATGATATAAGTTGGTTCCTTTTTCTTTTATATGTAATTCATTAATTAAGTTAAAATGTTATTGTATAAATATACTTGGCAGGCTTATCGGTGCATACCCTACCCTCGGGACAAGGATTGGGCAGTATTGCCAGTCTCGGGTCATGCCAGAGTTTTCGCCCAACTGGAAATTATTGCCATGGGAGGAGAAGGAGAATGCTTGGGAGGAGTTTAAGGTAATGTGTTAATGGTTTTTATTTAAAAATTAAATGTTAGTATGTTATTAAAATGTTATAATTAATAATGATTATACTCTTTTAGTTTTGTAATGTTATCATTATATGTTGTAGTTGAAATTTACATGGACGCCGGATTTCGACGAGGCGTCGGTTAATTTTTTTTTTCAAGAAACAGTGTTCGAAGTTATTTCGGGATCGTATTGGTAACATATTTATCTATCCTTAATTAGTTTAATTAACAATGATTATACTCTTTTAATTTTGTAATGTTATCATTATATGTTTACGAGATATTCTTATTTTTATAGGTAACACGAAGTCTAATTATTATATTAAGCGGCGGGATCAGCGCCCTTGACACCTCCTTGGATGACCGAGGAGGTGTTTCGTAGCTTTTGCGAACATTGGTCGTCGAATGGGGCGATAGCTCTCGCCCAAAAGGCTCGGGCAAATAGAGCAGGCTCCTCGGGGTCGGCGATAAAGCATACGATGGGGACGATACCAGTCGGCGAGCATCACTACCGTATGGTATGTATCTTAGTTTAAATGTAGTGTATGCATGCTTTGAAATCAGTTTATGTACATATGTTAGTTGGGAGCCATTTTGAAGCTATGAAATCCATTGTTTTAGTTTAATTGAGTTTTAAACCAAACAGGACAGTTGAATGCACGTTGTTGGTGGGTGTTAGTGTAAATGATAAGAAATACATGGGGTGTTAGTTTAAATGTAGCTTATGCATGCTTTTAAATCAATTTATGTACGTATGTTAGCTAGGAGCCATGTTGATGCTATGAAATCCATGGTTTTAGTTTAATTGACTTTGAAACCAAACAGGACGGTTATATGCATGTTGTTGTGGGTGTTAGTGTAAATGATAAGAAATATATGGGGTGTTAGTTTAAATGTAGTGTATGCATACTTTTAAATAAGTTTATGTACGTATGTTAGCTGGGAGCCATGTTGATGCTATGAACTCAATGGTTTTAGTGTAAATGTAGTGTATGTTTTCTTTTCTAAGATTACCCCTAAATCCTTATGAAAGTAAATATTATACTCACAACTTTAGTGATTAAAGATAACATTTTTTTTTATCACAAGGATAATATGGGAAGCTAAATGTTGCATTTATACCATTTCAAAATAATAATCTAGCTTATTTTATTTATAGGAAAAGGAACATGACCCGGATGTCAGTTTTTTGGATATTTTCGTTAGCACCCATGTTTGACCTCCTACATCGCCCGATCAACCTCCGCAATGGGTTGACGATCACTCTGCATTGGCCTTTGTAAGTAAACTATCATTAAATGACTAGATTTTGAATATGTAAACTTATTTAGGTACATTGTGTACATGATTATATTTGTTTGTTTTATTTTGACAGAGTACATATCAAGCCGCCGTTGTTCCCGAAGGTACTCCTCCCAGCCAGCCCGTTCCTTTCCTGCCTGAAGTTTGGAGCTCGGTCACCTCGGATGGACATCCAAAGAGAGGAGACCGAGTGATAGGGATGGGGGACACGGGCTGCAATGCCCATCGACGTCGATCGGCCGTCGACCAAATGTTTTCACGCCCGATACTTGGTATGCTTCGAGGATCGATACTCTGGAAGATGAGGTAGCTGAGGAGAGACGCGTGGCTGCAAAGGCTAGGGCACAACTTTTGTTGGCTTTGGAGGCTCAGGCACAGTGTCAGGCGGAGAATGATCGAAAATTTGCGATGTTGATGACCCAGATGGAGAATCTGCAGCAGCAGGGTAATAATTTCCAGCCTTCCCAATCCACCCCCCCCCCCCGAGTTGATTTCATACTATTTTATACTTTTTTGTAATAACATTTGTGATATTTGTTTGTAATAACATTTTGGGTACTGGGATGTCCTCGCCCCGCCTCCCCACCGATTTGGTACCCGCGGGAGCCCCCCTGATTTGGTACTGTGATATTTGGTTTTTAGATTTATAGTTTTAGTTTTATCAATTGAATTGTTATATCAGGTACAAAAAAAATTGGTTAATTGATATTTTAATTTTTTTTATTTTATTGCATTATCAGCGACGAAAATTTTCGTCGCTGTATTAATTAATTTTAATTAAATTTTTACTCCAGCGAAGGAAATTTCCGCCGCTGTGTCATTTTATTTTGATTAAATTTTTATTTTCACCGGCGGAATATTCCGTCGCTGGAATAAAAATTTAATTAAAATTAATTAATACAGCGACGAAAATTTCCGCCGTTGTATTAATTAATTTTAATTAAATTTTTATTCCAGCGACGGAATATTCTATCGCTGAAATAAATATTTAATGAAAATGAATTAATTCAGCGGCGAAAATTTCCGTCGTTGATATCAAAAGATCAAGATGGGTAAATCAACTATTGAGAAATTCAACGGTGGGATTTTCACGTTTTGGATGACAAGGATCACAGACTATCTCTATAGTAAGGATCTTCATCTTGCCTTAAGAAAGAAACCTACAACCATGTCAAAGGAAGATTGGGAGACGCTAAATCGAAAGACGATAGGTGAGAGTGAGATGCATATTGATAGATGATATGGCCAAAATACGTTGTAGACCAAGACAACGATGGAGATGCTACAACTGATGTCCGATAAATGTATGAGAAACCTTCCAACATCAACAAGGTTCACTTAATTAGGAGGATGTTCAACCTGAAGATGTCTGAGGGTATAATGGCAGTTTCAAAGGTATGGTGGACCCATTGAGAACCGTTTTGGGATCCAATTGTCATGGCGCCAAGTGCGTCAATAAACGAGGCACCGTTGAACTACTCGCAAGTCAGAGATTTCGTCCTTGGCATGGAGTTGCGAAGGAAGTGGAAGGGAGGGACTTCAACACAAGCACTAAGGGTGGGAGTGGTAAAGGGAGGAGGGGAGGACCGAGATCTAAGAAGCATCTGGTCAAATTCTACAAGTGTGGTGCTAAGGTTCATACCAGTTATGATTGCCTGGATAATTCTAACATAGCTGACGGTCAAGCAGAACTCGTGGAGGAGTACATTGCAGATGCATTGTTCTTTAGAAAAAAGATGTCGGATGAGGCTTGGGTATTAGATTCAAGTGCATCGATTCATTCATATAGTGACTTAGATTAGATAGAGCAATACACCTCTGGCGATTTGGGGGGGGTCTAACTTCGTGATGATCAACCTTTAAAGATCGTGGGAAAAGAAGATGTACAAATCAAGAAACAAAGTAGGGCTGTTTTGTAGTTGCGTGATGCAAGGCACATTCCTAGCCTGAAGAGGAGATTGATTTCTGTTGGAAAGATAGACAATGAAGGTTATGGAGTAATGTTCAATGGTGGGTCATGGAAATCTGAAAAGGAGAGGAGGTTGTAGATTTAGGGAGAAAGTAGAAGATGTTGTACACTACCTTTAACAACATTATTCGCTCGGGTGGGAGCAAGAGGCTAGCCGAGTGGCCTATTGGTGAAAAAGGGAGAGCCATCAACAAACTACATGTTAGGGGGAGGATGATTCAAAGTTGATCATCGCGGAGAACAAGTCATGTGGAACTAACAAAGAGAGAGGAAAGATCACAAGTAGTCAATGCAAGAGACCAAGGGAGATCGTGTTTAATGGAGGGGCTTTGTGAGGAAGTGGGTTTGAAAGGAGAAGGCGATGTTGGACTTGCATAGAGGAATCAAAGGAGAAATTGGTTCAGAGAAGCAAGAGGAACCCAACATGGAGAGGTTGAAGAGTCGCTTGGCTTCAACTCGCCTTAGGACTTGAGCGAGGAGGCTCGGTGATGTCAAGTTAGTATGGGAGTCAAATGTGTTCGGAGGATCATTCCATGGTGCGAGTTGACTGTTAGGGTCTATGGTTATGGTTTTAGTATCCAGGAGGGATATTGTTGGGAGTGGAGTCCTAAAACAACAAGGATGGTGGAGGAGAAAATGAAGCCTAAATAATGAAGGAGTTTTGGTTGAGATTGAATTGCAAACCAAGGATGAAAAGGAAAGCGAAATTCATTGGGAGGGGTGACACGACCATGCTATGGAGGCATACACGGTCGTGCTACTGATGTTCCATTTCTTGGATTTTTCCGAGCACGACAGTGCACCAAATAGGCACACGATACGTGCATAACACTCCAGCCAGATTTATTTCCTATTTCAACGAGATCTCTTCTATGAACAGATTTATGACTTTCTTGTAAAACTATAAATTCATAGACATGACCTATAACCCATTGTAGCACATATTTGAGAGAATAATTAGTTTAATCCTGGCTTGGTATTGCCACCGGACACTCATTTTGTTCAAGGAACCGGGATAACAATTACTTGTGTTTGCGTGTTTCTTCCATATATTGGAGTGGGTGTGTTTGATTGTTGTCATTGATTGCGTGAGTATCACTAAACTTCCTAACAATAAGAGTATATGTGTTACACGTACAGGCAGGGGCGTGTCTAGCATGGGGCAAGGGTGGGCAATTGCACACCCTTGCTTTTCCAAAAAAAATTACCGAGTCATTTTTTAAAAATATAAAATAAAAATAGGGGGGCAAATTGTATTAATTGAAAGGTAAGGGATGCAAAGTGTTACAGCAGAAAGTCAAAAACCCTTCTTAGCCTTTTAATATATTTGAACAACTTATATTTACTTCAATTGACCCTCAAAATATGTATTTATGTTTTATGTTCCCTCCGTCTCAAAATAAATATTTATTTTCTAGAAATTTTATTCTATATAAATGTCTATTTTATAAAAAATATGGTCCCTACATATTTTTACCAGTTTTTTCAAATTTCATTTTATAATTACAAAATCAAAAGTTTAAAAAGTGGAAAGCAAGAATATTCATACATCTTTGTCATTAAATTTTATAAAAGCTTCAAATTTTTAGGATGTCTCTTAGATTTTGTTAAATAATTACAAAACTAGATTTGATAATTAATTACTATTATTATTAGTGTTGTTGTTGTTGTTGTTGTTGTTGTTGTTGTTGTTGTTTGAACTTAGACTAAGAAAAAATCGGTTATACATGCAATATTAAAATTTAGGTTTTGAATAGTGCGATTTTCATTTTTTTCGTAGCCTTAAAATTTGACCCCCCTCACTTAAATTCCTAGATACGCCACTGCGTACAGGCCCAACGGCCTACGATATTGCTCTGCGTCACCCGAATAATATGTCTTTTAGAAAACTTCAGCTTATCTTAGATCCTTGTAGCCTTGTAGGCTTTAAAATGAATTACAGAAGAATGATCCATGGAAGACCCTAAATATGTCTAGGAGTTCTCCAGATTGTAGAAATAGATGATTTCCGGGATGTGGTACTTATAGGTCTGCTGGTCGGCCGTTAATTAACGTAATCTCAGTGGTTGATTGCGGGCGTTGTCAATAACAAAGTGATAAAAAAAATATAGAGGACCCACATGACAACTAACGTTTTTGATTTTAATATATTGGAGTACATAAATGTTTCTGCAATGATCCCAAAATGAAATTCAAACACCACATGTTTCAGGTTTAAAGAACAGGGAATTTTCATTAAGATCGTAGACGAAACGCGTATCCTGTTGCTGCAATGATCCCAAAATGTTAGGCCAATCACTCTTGGCTTCCAGTATATTAAGGCAGAAAGTTTTACCTTTCGGATTGAAAAGGTACACACTTGTCACAGGTAAATTAAGTTCAGCAGAGTCCTCTAAATGAAACGTAATGGTCTGCAAGTAGTTCATTATATGTCGACGGGATAGCAGGTAATAGCGATAGCAGAGATCTGACTCGCCAGAAATTTGAGTGAAGTATCCAGATGAGAGATGCGTCTGAATCTTGGATTTGATTCCAAGGTAAGCAACACTGGTTAAAAACGTGAATGGAGAACCAGTGTCGAGGAGTAAACCCCCGTTACCACCATCAGGATTTGGAGCAAATGTCCCTGGAGGAAGATTAAGGCGCTCTTCTCCAACCGAGATATCAAGTAGATTGATAACCCATCCATGATCATTGATGTGTTCAACAATAAAAGGGACCGTTTGAAGATTTCCTTCAGGGACGTTCGGAATATCATCTCCAAACGTGACCAAGTTAACCACACTTGGAGCTGTGTTGACATCAACGAGGCAGTAAGAGAATCGGCCTTTTCCGCCATGTTGGCTCAACTGGCTGGCAAAAGAATCTGCGTGCCTACTCATTCCTAAGACTCCAGATATTATCGTGTTGGAAGGGTATCCCATACCGGATGACACCAATGAGCACCCGAAACGTATGTTGGAAGCCGTTTGGGCTGGATTATTATCCAAGGAAGAAAAAGTGTCGTAGGAAGCAATTCCCTTGGTATACTGTTCGGTTATGTATTCAAATTTGTACTGGCATTGACGTCCTTTTCTGGTGTAAAAGGGGGGCCTTACAGTTGATATCATAAGAAGACATTTCACGATAGGAAGCAATTCCCTTGGTATACTGTTCGGTTAAATTTTAGGTTTTGAATAGTGCGATTTTCATTTTTTTCGTAGCCTTAAAATTTGACCCCCCTCACTTAAATTCCTAGATACGCCACTGCGTACAGGCCCAACGGCCTACGATATTGCTCTGCGTCACCCGAATAATATGTCTTTTAGAAAACTTCAGCTTATCTTAGATCCTTGTAGCCTTGTAGGCTTTAAAATGAATTACAGAAGAATGATCCATGGAAGACCCTAAATATGTCTAGGAGTTCTCCAGATTGTAGAAATAGATGATTTCCGGGATGTGGTACTTATAGGTCTGCTGGTCGGCCGTTAATTAACGTAATCTCAGTGGTTGATTGCGGGCGTTGTCAATAACAAAGTGATCAAAAAAAATATAGAGGACCCACATGACAACTAACGTTTTTGATTTTAATATATTGGAGTACATAAATGTTTCTGCAATGATCCCAAAATGAAATTCAAACACCACATGTTTCAGGTTTAAAGAACAGGGAATTTTCATTAAGATCGTAGACGAAACGCGTATCCTGTTGCTGCAATGATCCCAAAATGTTAGGCCAATCAATCTTGGCTTCCAGTATATTAAGGCAGAAAGTTTTACCTTTCGGATTGAAAAGGTACACACTTGTCACAGGTAAATTAAGTTCAGCAGAGTCCTCTAAATGAAACGTAATGGTCTGCAAGTAGTTCATTATATGTCGACGGGATAGCAGGTAATAGCGATAGCAGAGATCTGACTCGCCAGAAATTTGAGTGAAGTATCCAGATGAGAGATGCGTCTGAATCTTGGATTTGATTCCAAGGTAAGCAACACTGGTTAAAAACGTGAATGGAGAACCAGTGTCGAGGAGTAAACCCCCGTTACCACCATCAGGATTTGGAGCAAATGTCCCTGGAGGAAGATTAAGGCGCTCTTCTCCAACCGAGATATCAAGTAGATTGATAACCCATCCATGATCATTGATGTGTTCAACAATAAAAGGAACCGTTTGAAGATTTCCTTCAGGGACGTTCGGAATATCATCTCCAAACGTGACCAAGTTAACCACACTTGGAGCTGTGTTGACATCAACGAGGCAGTAAGAGAATCGGCCTTTTCCGCCATGTTGGCTCAACTGGCTGGCAAAAGAATCTGCGTGCCTACTCATTCCTAAGACTCCAGATATTATCGTGTTGGAAGGGTATCCCATACCGGATGACACCAATGAGCACCCGAAACGTATGTTGGAAGCCGTTTGGGCTGGGTTATTATCCAAGGAAGAAAAAGTGTCGTAGGAAGCAATTCCCTTGGTATACTGTTCGGTTATGTATTCAAATTTGTACTGGCATTGACGTCCTTTTCTGGTGTAAAAGGGGGCCATACAGTTGATATCATAAGAAGACATTTCACGATAGGAAGCAATTCCCTTGGTATACTGTTCGGTTAAATTTTAGGTTTTGAATAGTGCGATTTTCATTTTTTTCGTAGCCTTAAAATTTGACCCCCCTCACTTAAATTCCTAGATACGCCACTGCGTACAGGCCCAACGGCCTACGATATTGCTCTGCGTCACCCGAATAATATGTCTTTTAGAAAACTTCAGCTTATCTTAGATCCTTGTAGCCTTGTAGGCTTTAAAATGAATTACAGAAGAATGATCCATGGAAGACCCTAAATATGTCTAGGAGTTCTCCAGATTGTAGAAATAGATGATTTCCGGGATGTGGTACTTATAGGTCTGCTGGTCGGCCGTTAATTAACGTAATCTCAGTGGTTGATTGCGGGCGTTGTCAATAACAAAGTGATCAAAAAAAATATAGAGGACCCACATGACAACTAACGTTTTTGATGTAGGGGAATATGGTCTCGATCTTGATACTATGACCGGATATATGATTGAATCGTGTATAATCCACTTTCCGAATAAAGTATTTCGACCCTTAATGCCTGGGTTACACAAAATCTTTATTGGGATAAGACAATCACGCAATTTGTTTTCTAGGCAAAGAGAACAAATCAAAACCTTGAGAATTGTTTGCTTTCGTTAATGTTGTATCACTTGTGTTTTTCATGTATGTACAACTGAGATCAATCCCTGTATATATACAGATGGAGAGGTATGAGTTAAAAGGTATAACCAAAAGACATGATTTTAGCCAAGAGATGTGACTATTCAGTTTGAACTGGCACCTGTTCAGGAACTGCTCGGCCGAGTCAAGGGACTCGCTCGGCCGAGCACACATGTCTAATGAGATTCTGCCAAGCTGCACGGCCGTGTCTTATGAACTGCACGGCCGTGTTGTTCATACTGCTCGGCCGAGCAAGGCACATGCCTCGGCCGAGCAAGACACTCCAGAAACTTGGCCAATCTCGCTAAGCTACGCTCGGCCGAGTCAAGGACTCTGCTCGGCCGAGCACATCAAGAAATGTGCTACCCTTTAACTTTTACTTCTTTATTGAGGTTGACTTCGTTTTAGCTCAAACGAGTGTGTACTCCACACTTTCCCTTACTCGTATCCGAGTCTAATACGAATCACATTGATCTCTTAGTAAATCACCATTACAATAAAATAAGTTGAGTGATACTAAAATCACCAACAAATCCCCTCCATTTTAGTGTAATCCTTTGATTTACTAAACTTTATAAATAACGAAACAAACGAATGCATAAATGAAAATGTCTTGCGATTGAATTTTCATCTTAGTATAATACACATTTCAAATACTCGAGAATCGGGGTGTCGTAACGATTGAACCCGTCAACTCATATGAATACTGAAGATACTATACACATAAGTTCGCATACAATTCTCTTTGTTTAATCTTGACACTTTTACAAGCCATGTGTCCATATCCATTAGTGAACATATAGGAAGCCAAGTCCTAGCTTCTTGAAGCGGCAAAACTTCATGTCCACATAGGTAGTTCCTTTAATCTTGCACCTGCATTTGCAATTTTTCAAAGGAACTATTAAGAAGATATTCTTCAACCTAACCTTTACTTGCGAGTGTCCGAACACATACCTTGGGAAAGATAACAACATGTGTTCCAATCTCCAATTGCGAGCTTTCCACATTGAATTCAAGCTTCTAACGTTGTATTAGAAGGGAATTGGGTATCTCACAATTACAGGATTAAATGGACTTTAATCCCATTTCCATTGCAGACTTATTTACCAAGTCTCTGGCTAACCCCTTCGTCAAGTGGTCGCCCAAATTTTATTGCGACCGAACAAACTCAACCGATATCACACCATTCATGATTAACTCTCGAATCATACTATGTCCGACACCCAAGTGTCTAGACTTGCCATTATAAATACGACTATAGGCCCTAGCCAAGGTGGCAGGCACTATCACAATGGATAGACATTGGTGATATCGGTTTTGGCCATAATGGAATCTCATATATCAAGTTCCGAAGCCACTCCGCTTCTTTTCCAAAGCAGCTAGCCTAAAGCTACAAACTCGCATTCCATTGTAGAATGTGTAATACATGTCTCGCTTTTTGGAAGCCCAAGAAATGGCACCTCCTCCAAGCAAGAACACCCAACCACTAGTAGAAGATGAATCTTCTTGGTTGATCCAACTAGCATCTGTGTAACCTTCTAATATAGAAGGATGTCCACTATAACACAAACCATAGTCCATAGTACCTTTTAAGTACTTGAACACCCTTGTTATAGCATGCCAATGCTGTCTACTAGGATTACTAGTGAACCTACTCAATCTTCCAACTGCATAAGCAATATCAAAGTCGAGTGCTCCGTCATAGCATACATCAAACCGCCTATGGCTTTTTGAGTATTCAAGCCGTGATTAATGTGTTTACCAAGATTTGATACAAGTTTCTCAGTAGGATCCATGGGAGTACTAACTTTGGAACAATTATCACAATTAAACCTCTTGAGAATTTTCTCAATATAATGAGATTGTGATATTGCAATTCCCTTGTTCATCCGTTTAATCTTTATACCAAGAATTACATCGGCTTCTCCCATGTCCTTCATCGAAAACTTTGATGACAAAAACTTTTAGTTTTATCAACTACATTTTGGTCTGTGCCAAAAATTAACATGTCATCTACATATAGGCAGATGATTACACCTTTACCGGATTCATCAAATCTGCTATATACACATTTGTCGGATTGATTTAATACAAAACCATTCGACAAAACAACCTCATCAAACTTTTGATGCCACTGCTTAGGTGCTTGCTTCAGCCCATACAATGACTTAATTAACTTACATACCTTATGCTCATTACCTGGCATAACAAATCCTTCAGGTTGTTTCATATACACTTCTTCTTCCAAATCACCATTTAAGAATGCTGTTTTGACATCCATTTGATGGATCAATAGATTCTGAATAGCTGCCAAAGCTATCAGAAATCTAATAGTAGTGATACGAGCAACCGGTGCATAGGTATCGAAGTAATCGATCCCTTCCTTTTGTCTAAAGCCTTGGATTACCAATCGAGCTTTAAACTTGTCAATAGTTCCATCGACTTTCATCTTCTTTTTGAAGATCCATTTGCACCCCAAAGGTTTACAGCCTGGTGGTAAATCAGACAAGACCCATGTATTATTTTCCACAATAGAACCAATCTCATCATCGATGGCTTCTTTCCAAAAACCAGTGTCTCGAGATTTTATTGCTTCATCATAGGTTCTTGGATCCTCCTCTATACTATAACAGTAAGAGTATTGAGATTCAATTTGATCTCTTGATCTCTACCTCAATCAAATGATCATTCATTTGAAATTCATCCAAAATACTTATCAATTCTTAACTTAATGGTGAATAAATATTCAACCAAAGCAAGTAGATCCGCATACTCACAACACATTATTAAATGCGTGGCTATGCATTTGAACAAACTCACAACGCATCTAATGATGGTGGCTATGTTCAAAATGGGATAATCTTACATTAAGAATTGAAAGCCTTTCGAAATATTACATTTTCCACCGAGCATGCCATTACGAAGAATTGATAACAACAGAAGAAGTCATATAAACAGAACTAGGAATTTTATTTAAATTCAACATAAACATCCCATTATAACCAAATCCTACAAATACACCAGACTTCGATAAGGTATACTTATCGGATTCATATACTTGTTTGTATCCACACTTGTTCAACACAGGACCAGAAATGAAGTTTTATTACATACAATACTTTAAACAAAGAAATAGTTTTTCCCGAACTGAATTCCAACACCACACTTCCTCTTCCTTGAATAGGAGCGGAATGGCCATCACCCATGTAAAGGACAGATCCGTCTTCCATTGGTTCGTATATCTTAAACCAACAACGATCTTCAAACATGAGTTGTGGCACCGGAATCAATCCACCACGCAATAGCATCATCCTTGGTCTTCAGAATGGTCCTTAGACCCCTTTCCCGAACCACTTGTGCTTGCGTCATTCTTGTTGTTTCCAACACGACAATCTTTCTTAAAGTGACCAGTTTTGCCACACTTCCAACATGCCAACTTAGGCTTCTTGTTGGGACCAGAACCATTGTCATTGAAACTACGTTTCTTTCCTTTGTTTTTATTGTTTCCACCCTCATCAATCATATTGACCGAGGGTCCAGCAACTTCCTTTCCTTTGCCTTTGTCATCCTCTTGCGCCCTAAGAGATTCCTCTATGCGCAAGTGACTACCAAGTTGAACCAAAGACAGATCGTCTTTACCATGTTTCAAAGTGTGTTTGAAATCCTTCCAGGAGGGAGGCAACTTATCAATCACACTTGAAACCGATATTGACTCATCCATCTTCAACCCGTTGTGTATATTGTCCAAGGATTCTAAGGAGTTCATTGAACTTGTTCCATGACAGGTCTTGAATCGACCATCTTGTAATTATTAAAATTACTCACAAGGAACTTCTTACTAGAAGCATCCTTCGCCATGTACTTGGATTCAAGAGAATCCCATAACTCTTTAGCGTACTCCTCATTTTGATAAATGTCAAATAAAGGATCGACATACCGTTCAATATGTGTCCTCTGCAGATGTAGTCATCGTTCTCCCACTTCGATCTACGTCCGACGGCCTCCAAGTTATCCTCTTCAAGCAATTTCGAATTGGAGTAGATAGAACATACACCACCTTTAATGTTGTCAAAAGGAAGTGCATCTTCTTTTGCCAACGTCTGAAATCTTGCCCTTCAAACTTGTCTAGCTTTCCAAACTTTGTTGTCATCTCCTTCACAGTAGCCATGAGTATCACCAAATACTTTATTCGTTTGTAGGGGAATATGGTCTCGATCTTGATACTATGACCGGATATATGATTGAATCGTGTATAATCCACTTTCCGAATAAAGTATTTCGACCCTTAATGCCTGGGTTACACAAAATCTTTATTGGGATAAGACAATCACGCAATTTGTTTTCTAGGCAAAGAGAACAAATCAAAACCTTGAGAATTGTTTGCTTTCGTTATTGTTGTATCACTTGTGTTTTTCATGTATGTACAACTGAGATCAATCCCTGTATATATACAGATGGAGAGGTATGAGTTAAAAGGTATAACCAAAAGACATGATTTTAGCCAAGAGATGTGACTATTCGCCTTGAACCGGCACTGCTTCAGAACCGCTCGGCCGAGTCAAGGGACTCGCTCGGCCGAGCACACATGTCTAATGAGATTCTGCCAAGCTGCACGGCCGTGTCTTATGAACTGCACGGCCGTGTTGTTCATACTGCTCGGCCGAGCAAGGCACATGCCTCGGCCGAGCAAGACACTCCAGAAACTTGGCCAATCTGCTAAGCTCTGCTCGGCCGAGTCAAGGACTCTGCTCGGCCGAGCACATCAGCAAAATGTGCTACCCTTTAACTTTTACTTCTTTATTGAGGTTGACTTCGTTTTAGCTCAAACGAGTGTGTACTCCACACTTTCCCTTACTCGTATCCGAGTCTAATACGAATCACATTGATCTCTTAGTAAATCACCATTACAATAAAATAAGTTGAGTGATACTAAAATCACCAACATTTGATTTTAATATATTGGAGTACATAAATGTTTCTGCAATGATCCCAAAACGAAATTCAAACACCACATGTTTCAGGTATAAAGAACAGGGAATTTTCATTAAGATCGTAGACGAAACGCGTATCCTGTTGCTGCAATGATGTAAACAGGGTTGCAGCGGAATAATAAAACGGATAGGCAAATAATTGATTGAACAACTATTTGACCTAATTCAAATCAATGAACTAGGGTTTGAACAAGAGAATCACCAAGATGATGATAATCTTCTGCAGATCAATTAAGACCTATTAAGTCAATTAAGACTCAGTCAAGAATCTCCTAAGAAATTCAAGGAACAAGCTAAAAAGCTTCAAGGTAAAAACCTTCAATTGCAAAGCAATTCAATTTAATTCAATAATTCAAAAGTCTTCTAAAGCAAACAATGAAAGGAGTATTTATACTCTAAATAAATCCTAAACTTACTTGGAAAAGGAAAAGAAATAAATCCTAAACTTACTTGGAAAAGGAAAAGAAATAAATCCTAAACTTACTTGGAAAAGGAAAAGAAATAAATCCTAATTAAAACACTTCAAAAATTAGGAAACAAAATCAATCGGAATCTCTTCAGCCTCCCAGGTTTGCTGCAACTTTATCTTGGGATACATCATACACCCCCACTTCAAAAGAATTCATCTCCGAATTCTGGCATTTAGAAAAAGAACATGATTTTGTAGTGTTTGACCCTCCATTGTTGACCTTCCGCCCCGACCTCCCCTTGATCAACATCTGACATCTTCCATCCCAAATAAAGAGATATTTCGAATAAAGCAAATCTTTTCTTGTCCTTGGAAGAAAGAAGAAAACGTGTCCATCCCATTGAAACAAGTATTTTGAATACATATGACGACGAAGCATAAATATATGCATGAAAATTTCCTCCGGAAACATAATACTATCATCCGTATCAATCCCATTATCTCTTGGCCGATCAACCTCCCCATCGTCCACATGAGTAATCATAATAAAGTCACCGACAAAAATATCGCCCAATACAAAATTCGATTTTGCAACAAACCAATTACTTCGGATGTCATCATTCACCTTGGACTCAATAGGGGCATGAACAGGGTTTATAATAAGGGAAGGAATATTATTATCACAAACCTGAATGTCCTCGTCCTTTGCACATAGATTTTCAACAATAGACTCCTCTTCAACAGGATCTTCTTGGGCAGGAAATATATCAATAGCAAGGCGATTTTCTTCCTCGAGACGCTTCAATTCAGCCTCCCGTCGTGCCTCAAAACGCCGAATTCTTTTCGTATAAAGATCGAGTTGGACAAGACACCGTTCAGCTTCTGCCCAAACAACATCCCTCTCCTCTCAATACTTATCTATCAAAGACTGATGCCAGACCTGAAGTGCGTCGCACCGAATCACGGATTCATAATGAAGCATCGAATCATTCTTATCTTCGGCCTCCTTAACAAGTTTATTAAACCTTATAGAAATTTTCCTTACTTGACAACGATAAAACTCCAGACGCATATCGATCTTCTCAAGAAGGGATTTTTCTTCTCCACCATTGTTGGTCATTTTTTTTTTTTAGAATTTCTTCCTTGGATCGTCCTTCGTCTGATACCAACTGATGTAAACGAGTTGCAGCGGAATAATAAAACGGATAGGCAAATAATTGATTGAACAACTATTTGACCTAATTCAAATCAATGAACTAGGGTTTGAACAAGAGAATCACCAAGATGATGATAATCTTCTGCAGATCAATTAAGACCTATTAAGTCAATTAAGACTCAGTCAAGAATCTCCTAAGAAATTCAAGGAACAAGCTAAAAAGCTTCAAGGTAAAAACCTTCAATTGCAAAGCAATTCAATTTAATTCAATAATTCAAAAGTCTTCTAAAGCAAACAATGAAAGGAGTATTTATACTCTAAATAAATCCTAAACTTACTTGGAAAAGGAAAAGAAATAAATCCTAAACTTACTTGGAAAAGGAAAAGAAATAAATCCTAATTAAAACACTTAAAAATTAGGAAACAAAATCAATCGGAATCTCTTCAGCCTCCCAGGTTTGCTGCAGCTTTATCTTGGGATACATCATGCAATGATCCCAAAATGTTAGGCCAATCACTCTTGGCTTCCAGTATATTAAGGCAGAAAGTTTTACCTTCCGGATTGAAAAGGTACACACTTGTCACAGGTAAATTAAGTTCAGCAGAGTCCTCTAAATGAAACGTAATGGTCTGCAAGTAGTTCATTATATGTCGACGGGATAGCAGGTAATAGCGATAGCAGAGATCTGACTCGCCAGAAATTTGAGTGAAGTATCCAGATGAGAGATGCGTCTGAATCTTGGATTTGATTCCAAGGTAAGCAACACTGGTTAAAAACGTGAATGGAGAACCAGTGTCGAGGAGTAAACCCCCGTTACCACCATCAGGATTTGGAGCAAATGTCCCTGGAGGAAGATTAAGGCGCTCTTCTCCAACCGAGATATCAAGTAGATTGATAACCCATCCATGATCATTGATGTGTTCAACAATAAAAGGGACCGTTTGAAGATTTCCTTCAGGGACGTTCGGAATATCATCTCCAAACGTGACCAAGTTAACCACACTTGGAGCCGTGTTGACATCAACGAGGCGAAGAGAATCGGCCTTTTCCGCCATGTTGGCTCAACGGGCCGGCAAAAGAATCTGCGTGCCTACTCATTCCTAAGACTCCAGATATTATCGTGTTGGAAGGGTATCCCATACCGGATGACACCAATGAGCACCGAAACGTATGTTGGAAGCCGTTTGGGCTGGATTATTATCCAAGGAAGAAAAAGTGTCGTAGGAAGCAATTCCCTTGGTATCTTGTTCGGTTATGTATTCAAATTTGTACCGGCATTGACGTCCTTTTACGGTGTAAAAGGGGGCCTTACGGTTGATATCATAAGAAGACATTTCACGATAGGTGGTGGATAGTTGGGGATTGAACTTGGTTGTTGATTGGGGGAAACATCTCGGTGCAAGAAGCACACTTGTGTCCACGATTGAAGACCCCAGTGTCAAATATTAGGAATACTTTCTCGAGGGGTTCCTATCCTCATTTCAACCATGATTCTTTCTCCCTCCTTTGTGAGAGGAGGCTGGATCACATCGGTATGAATGGTTTTGTTAGCAGGTAATTTATTAAACGAAGTCCAAGAAGAAGCTCGGGCCATTGAGGCATGGACATAGGACTTATACCTCTCACGAAATGTACCATTTCGTGGGAGGCACGAATGAGCTTTAGGCTAAAGCCGGCAGGTTTAGAGGAAGCTTTTGGGATATGAAAGAAGGATATTAGAAAGAGTAGAAGAATGACTGCAAGTAAGGCTTTGATTCCAGCCATGTTTGGGGGATGAATGGATCATTTAGTCACCTCTCCTTTATATATATATTCTTTGGAAGGACGAAAGGACACACTTTTCTCTAAACTCGGATATTGAAAATTTTTAGCGAAGAAATACATCTTTGTCAAAGTAAATTACATAAATAAGTAGAGCATTATGTATATATACATTCTAATTCCTAATATTTCATATGATTTTGGAAATATAAAAAAGAAAAAAAAGTCTGACCATGTTAATCAAAGAAGATTATATATATATATATATATATATATATATATATATATATATATATATATATATATATATATATATATATATATATATATATATATATATATATATATATATATAGGTGCTCAAATGAGAACCATAACAAAATGAGAACCGCGAGAACCACTTGTATACACTTGTTTACAGTAGATACTTAGCTACTGTATACATATACAGTCTAATGTATATATATACAGTAGTTAAATATCTACTGTATACAAGTGTATAACCACACGTATATATATATATTTATATGTAATACTTACTGTTTCCAAATTAATTATTTTTTACTTCAGATGATTTTCTTCCATAACAATTGAAATCTACTTAATAATATTTTATAACTTATTTATTTTTACTTTCTACAGAACTTATTTTTATAAGTAGTTGAATCTCTTTGGTTATATGTAAAACTATATGGCATACTATTGAAGAAATCTATGTAATACTATTTCATGTATTTCACCTTAAAACTGCACGAGTTTGACAAGTTAAATATTGTAAATCTGTTTTAATAAGGCCTCATTTCTAATTTAAAAAAAAAAATTCATTTCTCAGATAGACTAAAATTTTATTGTAATTTCAAATATTACTTAAGAATGAGATTATCTTCATCATGTGTTTTTAAATTTTTTGGACTAAAGCATAAATGTTACCTTTTATTTATTTACTTATGTACATCCTGTAATCTTGACTAATACCCCCCTCAAGCTAGACGTTCATAAGGAAGGCACAGTTTGACCGACAACGCTTGAAAGCGTGGTTTATACAAACCTTTTATGAATACTTCAGTCAGTTGATCATTGGTAGATACGTAACGCAACTTCAGAAAACCACAAGTGACTAATTCTCAGATGAAGTGATAATTGATCTCTATGTGGCGAGTGCAAACGTTAAATACAGGATTTCGGGCCATATGAAGAGCCGAAAGGTTAGCACCAAACAACGAAGGCGAAGAGAAGGTATCCTTAGTTCATGAAATAGATAAGAGAACCATCGGAGCTCGTTAGTGGTGATAGTCAAAGCCCGATACTCAGCTTCTCTACTAGACCGTGAAACAGTAGATTGTTTATTTGCCATACAAGAAACGATATTTGGTCCAATGAAGATGCAAGCACCCGTTTGGATCGCCTGTCCAGTCAACATCAGAGTATGCTTGTATGGCAAAACTCGAAGAGCAATGAAAAGGCAATGTCCAGTATGGTCAACGTTGATTCATAAACTCTTACAAGGTTGGTTCATAAACTGACAAACCTAATCAACTGAAAAGGCAATGTCCAGTACGGTCAACGTAAGATACTGGAGTCCACCCGCTAGGCTGCGATATGTGGAAGGATCCGGGAGCACCTCATTATCATGAGAGAGAGACGTGAGTGAGGAACAATAGGGGGTCGAAGATGGTGTGCATTCCTTCATATTGAACAGAGCAATTAGATCCAGAGCATATCGTGATTGACTAAGGCACAGTGTGTCCCAAGTGCGAGAAGCTTCAAATCCCTAATACGATTCTGAGGGTTAGCCCCTGCTTCGGCCCTCCTCAAAATCGAGCCGTTAGGGTAATCAACACCCAACAGCTCACTCCTTCTCCATAAGATGGACATCTGTGTCTCCCCCATACACTTTTCGTACCAGTTCAGATACTGCATAGACAGAATAGTGCCCCCTCTCCGGTGAAAGAGAACCCTGGCAGGAAAGGATGGAATGTAGAAAGCAGTCTGGGACAGCCCCGACACTCTGACAACCAAAAGACCCTCCTGAGCGGTCCGACAAGTCTGTAGCTTCCAGTGAGGAACCCACCATCGCAAGTGATGTGTGCGGAGTCTGGCCATCGAGAGCTCCAGTTCAGCCTGATCGCCCCCTATCACCAGAGGACGTCGAGAAAAGGACCAAGCGTCACAAGACACTGGCACCTCGGGCATCATCTGCAACCTCTCCCTCAACCACATAGTGAGCATAGCGGGACTCCCTCCCCACATGTATCGGCTGCCGGTCGCCATCCGACCTATGCCCAGGAACGTCTCGCCCAGGATCAAAGGCACGATGTCTCCCCCGTTCCGGAACTGACTCACCAGGTCCAGTACGCTGTGATGGCACACACCCGGGGACGTGAATGTGAACAAAGTAGCAATCGCGCACATAGAAAATGCGTCCCACGCGAAAATGCTCCCCTCAACACCGGCAAATTTATCGGGCAGCCCCGAAATTTCGACATAATCTGTGTTCAGTATTAGCATCCCGTATGCTTCTTCAGCCGAGATACCAAGTAAAGACACTAACTTCTCAACAGTGGCCATGCCACCCGCATAGGGAAGAACTAGCTGTTCCGTCTCAGGTCCTCCTAAAATGGCCCGGAAATCTTCGAACGTGGGAGTGATTTCGTTGTACGAAAAGTTGTCCACGTGCCTCCGTACGTCCCAGAAACGAGCCGCAGCTCTCAAAAGATCCCAATCTGGCATGAGCTCCATCAAAGCCCAAATAGATTTCATCCCATAACAACCCTCAAATAAACCCTTGTTTTGCCTCGTGTGGTTCCGTACCCACTACTGGAAATTGTCCAAGTATCGCTCTTGCATCTGAGACGATAGCCTAGGAAATGGAGCCATGAAAAAAGCAAAGAAAACCTTCAGGAATTTGAGAGAAAATCAGCTGATTGATCAAAGCAAACGCGTAGTTCTTACAAATTGCAAAAGCTGAACTGTAATTTAAAAGAATCTGGAAATTGAGTCTTAGTCCGGCCAGACTATTTTTCAAGTTGAATGGGTCAACTCTACAGCCAGCTGCTTTCAAATTGGAAACATTTCCAAGCCAAGGCCTGTTCAAGCCTCCTTGAAACTGCGTGCTCCCATGGTTTTAATCAACCACTGCCAACACCACTTCCGCCCCGGGCTCGTGCAACAGTGCAATTAATTACATAACAGTGCATATAGGCATAAATTTTGACCAGTTCGAATTTTTGTGCATATTTTATTTTATTTATTTTTGATCAACCTACTTGCTTATTTGCCGAAAATAAAAGAAGGTAATCACTAAATAAATGTGCAAAATACAGGTTCCGCCTCAAGGGCGCCTTTTCAAATACAAGTCAAATTATTTTGGACAATACACACATTTTGTCTAAAAAAAAACTTCAAAAGAGGACTACTCGGAGTCCTACTCGTTATCCGAGCATTCGATGTACTGCCGCGTAGCAGCCGGGTCCACCGAGGACATGTACTTTCCAAATTCCTCCAAGCGGGAATACGCGAAAGGCCGCCTCTACTCCTGTGCCCTCGAGGACTCTCCCTGTTCACGCCTCGAGTACGAAGAGTGACGAGCTCCGAACCCCACCGTCTCGCCCGAGAACTGGCCAAATCCCTGCGTAAAGTCTGCTCCACCAGCCGTGGAGGCAGACGAATCTCTCGGCCTTGACCGCCTCGGCTCATGTACAGCTGCACTCCTCCGGGAATTACACCGCAGGAACTCCACGAGTCTCCTGGCGTAATTGGCCCACCCGTCAAAAGACAAACAGAAAGCACATATGCAACATTTGCAGAATGCTACTATCAAGTACAGGAAATCAAATCAAAGCACTCACCGAAGCATTGTGATCCACTCTGTACCGAGGCCTCGTCTCCTCCGGGATAGGGATCACCAACTGCCTACGGGAACAGTCCAGCCCCTCATACGCCAGCCTAGCATGTGGGAGCGGGAGGTCTCGGGGATATCCAGGGCCCTCGCCCTCCCTGTGCTGCACCTGCGGGCTCCTCAGCCTCATCCTCAAGAAAGTGTCGTAGTCAGCACCCTCTATGATATGCTCGGTATAGAACACGCCCTGTTAATATCGCTCCAGCTCCTCCATCGATATCGACAAAGGATGCTGCATGTACGGAGGTGGGTCCACCGGCACCATAGGAAGGGACCCCGGACCATGCTGACGGGTCACCCTCCCCCCAGATACATCACGTCACAGTGAAGTCCCACCCGAGCAAAGGGAAGTGACAGGATGTGTCAGAAGTAGGAAACAGGGTCGGTGACAGCGCGAACCATATGAACCCTCGAGCCAGACGCTCCGTGGTCATCCTCGGGGACCCCTACCCATAATCAATAATGCCCCTCCTCGGATGATTCTCCATCGGCCTGTACCGAATACCTATGCCCCTGACATCGGTGATGTCAAAGCCCAGCAGATCCGAAAACTGCCCCGGGGTATAGCCATCCACCCACACTAGCGTGTTGCCCCAGAATGGCAACCTAGTGATAGCCGCAAAGTCAGTGGGAGTCACATTCGCCTCCCCCCACCTGAAATGAAAAGTGTGGGTCGTGTCCCACCAGTACTCGCTCAAAGCTATGTACAAGGACCTCGCCCTCTGCGTCATAGCCACCGCGGCTACTGCGCTGATGAATCCAGCCAAACCGGAGTCAACCACAAGCTGCTGTGGACTCCTCTCTCCGTCCCGAGCCTCATCCGGAAATATCTCCCACAGCACTCGAACTGCCTCGAAGGCTCCCCGACTCTTCAAGTTGTGAACGTCAACTGTCCCTCGCCCCTGCAGGTGAACACGGCAAGAATACGTTAATACAGAAGCGACATCAACAGAGTGCACGAACGCATATCGAAATGATGCAACACAGATATACTTCCCATTTTCCTAAAATATTTCCATCCCAGTTGGAGTATTAACGGTCCAAAGTTTCAAAACATTTCAAAAACTCCGTCGAATCCGAAACTTTCAAAACATTTCGAAAACTCCGTCGAATTCGGAACTTTCAAAACATTTCGAAAACTCCGTCGAATCCGGAACTTTCAAAACATTTCGAAAACACCGTCGAATTCGGAACTTTCAAAACATTTCAAAAATTTCGTCGAATCCGGAACTTTCAAAACATTTCAAAAACTCCGTCGAATTCGGAACTTTCAAAATATTTCGAAAACTCTGTCGAATCCGGAACTTTCAAAACATTTCGAAAACTCTGTCGAATTCGGAACATTCAAAGCATCTCGAAAACTCCGTCGAATTCGGAACATTCAAAACATTTCAAAAACTCCGTCGAACCCGGAACTTTCAAAAAACCTCGAAAACACCGTCGAAGTCGGAACTTTCAAAACATTTCAAACATTTCGAAAATTTACTCCGTCCCAAATTAAACTTACTTTAATTTCGGAAAACACATCTAGGCATGGAATTTTGCAACCAAAATTTTTATGTCATCTACCCATAGTGTCAATTGAACTACACTCTAGTCAATTTCGACATAGGCGCATAGCAAAGTCAAAAGCCCCAATTCGTGCACCAAGAATCCTAACTCATTTCTAGTCAAATCCTAACATTTAAACAATACACATTCTTAAAATTAATGGAATTTAAAGGAAGTTTACCTTTCTTTCGATCCCTCCTTTAAATTTGTGAGTGTCCCGAGCCGGATAGAACTCCGCCGGATTGAACTCCGCCGGATTCAAAGGAAGAACGGTGGTTCGAATGGTCCGCACCAACCTCGTTCTTTCGTTATCGGTCCTCCCATGATGAGCCATTGGTCCCAAATCGCCCTCCATGTTGATTTTCCCTTGGAAATTTGAGCAAAACTCACAAAATGGGGTGATTTTTCTTCTCTCCTTTCTCTCTTCCTCGTCGGAAATAATGGGGAAAATGACCAGTTTGCGTCGGCCTTGGCGCTGAAATGAACCTGGTCAAATTCAGGTTGAGTCCCGTCGAACTCTTTTTGCAGCTGAAAAGATTCCTTTCCAATTTGGCCCCTCAACTTCTCGCAGTTTCAATTTTGCCCCTTTTGGCCCCCAAAAGTTTAAAATTTACCCTAGTTAGACCTTTCTAACACCCCCTCCCCCGAGGTCAAGTCCCATTAGCTTTTCACTAACGCTCGTCTCCAGACATTAAATTCCCTGTTAGTTTTCACTAACGCTCGTCTCCAGACATTAAATTCCTAGTTAGTTTTCACTAACGCTCGTCTCTAGACGTTAAATTCCCAGTTAGTTTCACTAACGCTCGTCTCCAGACGTTAAATTCCCCGTTAGTTTTCACTAACGCTCGTCTCCAGACGTTAAATTCCCAGTTAGTTTTCACTAACATTCATCTCCAGACGTTAAATTCCCAATTGGTTTTCACTAACGTCCGTCTCCAGACGTTAAATCCCAAGTCGACGTTTGACATTCAAACGCTCATTTTCGCCCCAAACCGACGTTTGACATTCAAACGCTCAATCCTGTCTTCGGACATTCAAGTCACAATTCCGTCTCCTGACGTCAAAATTCCCATTGGTTTTCACCAACATTTACATCCCCGGCCGCCAGTCGTAAGCCCGATCGTCCCACCTCAGCGGCCATCAAGGTAAGCCCGCACAACAATCCCTCTTCGGCCATCTTCGCAAGTCCGAATACCTTTTCACTCCAGCAAGTGAACGTTCATCTCCCCGGCCGCCAGTCGTAAGCCTGATCATCCCACCTCAGCGGCCATCAAGGTAAGCCTGCACAACAATCCCTCTTCGGCCATCTTCGTAAGTCCGAATACCTTTTCACTCCAGCAAGTGAACGTTCATCTCCCCGGCCGCCAATTGTAAGCCCGATCATCCCACCTCAGCGGCCATCGAGGTAAGCCCGCACAACAATCCCTCTTCGGCTATTTTCGTAAGTCCGAATACCTTTTCACTCCAGCAAGTGAACGTTCATCTCCCCGGCTGCCAGTCGTAAGCCCGATCGTCCCACCTCAGCGGCCATCAAGGTAAGCCCGCACAACAATCCCTCTTCGGCCATCGCCGTAAGCCAGAACATTCCTCCACAGCAGGATCCTAAGACCATCCGTCTAAGAAGAAACGTCAATCAACCCCCTCAGTTCCTAACTGACCCCGCCAGAACTCTGGACGCTTTTCCCCAGCAATGTGTCAGTCTCTCCCGAGACCACATCCCATTCCTAACCCCGTCGTTAGAACGTCAATTCTTCCGTGTTGTTAATAACACCAGTTTAACACAACCATTCCCATCATTGCCACCCTATCCCCGGCAGATAAACCTGGCCGTCATCGTGAGTCCAGCACTCAAGGCACGAACGCCTTTATCTCAGGATAAACGCATCCTCGTAAAATCCGGTCTGAGGCGCCACACGCCCTCGTATGTTCCAGTAACTCTGGTCTGAGTTGCCACACACCCCCGTATGTTTCAGCAACTCTGGTATGAGGTGACACACGCCCTCGTATGTTCCAGTAACTCCGGTATGAGGTGCCACACGCCCTCGTATGTTTCAGTAACTCTGGTCTGAGGCGCCACATGCCCTCGTATGTTCCAGTAACTCCAGTCTGAGGTGCCACACGCCCTCGTATGTTTCAGCAACTCCGGTCTGAGGTGCCACACACCCTCGTATGTTCCAGCAACTCCGGTCTGAGGCGCCACACGCCCCCATATGTTCCAGTAACTCCGATCTGAGGTGCCACACGCCCTCGTATGTTTCAGCAACTCCGGTCTGAGGCGCCACACGCCCTCGTATGTTCCAGCAACTCCGGTCTGAGGTGCCACACGCCCTCGTATATTTCAGCAACTCCGGTCTGAGGCGCCACACGCCCTCGTATGTTCCAGCAACTCCGGTCTGAGGCGCCACACGCCCTCGAAGGTTTCATAAATCTCAGGTTCAGATGCCTCACAACAGTCTCGCTCAGGTCAAGGTCCCCACGCGCGGCTCCTTGCACCTACGAACTACGAACTACGACCGTCTTGATTCCCGCTCGAGATACGTAGGAATCTTTTCGCTAAGGGTCAAGCCAGCTGACCGCCCAGGTCTTTCAAAGTAAGGCATCCCCCGATTTGAATCCTTATCTTTTATCAATGACCCCACTTCCTTCGAAAGTGACGTCGCTGAGGGGCTAACTGTATGTACCCAAATCCGGATCGCCAAAGTCCGTTAGAAGTTAACCGGAATCCGTTAACTGGCCCGCTCCAGGTTAACCGGAACCCGTTAAGCTCCCCGTTCCCAAGCCAACGAGACGTCCCGGGACTGCCCCGTGCATCCCAACGTCGAAGCATATTCAACACACATCATTGCACGTAAAAGTACAGCTTTCCCTGAAAAACACACTTTCCGGCACTTTCCGAAGGCGTTTCAGACATTTTTCGGACAGTTATTTTAAAAACGGACAAAACCGGGGATAATGGCACGAACTCCCACGAACCTGGTGAGTCACAGGACATGTGGCACGCATGCCACAACTCCCTCATCAACATCAATCAAAAATCAGTATGAAAAGACTAAAATACCCCTGGTATGCAGTCCAAGCCCTGCCGGACTCTTTTGCAGACAATTCAGAATTGCTATCAAGTCCCTCCAATTTCCAAAGTTTCACAAAACCCCTTGGAATTCAGCCTCAGTCCGTCTGGACTCTTTCTGAAATTTCACCTATAAATACAGAATGCTGTCAAACAATTTTACAACAACAAAAAAACACTCCCTTTCCCTCTCAAGCCACGACATAAACTAGTTTCACCCCTTCCCAAGCTCTCTTTTCACCTTGATTCGCGTGAAAACTTCATATTTCGATCAAATACAACCCCCAGGACCTCGAAACACCGTTCCAAACACCTTTTCGTATCCCGTATATGCCCACCAAGCCAAAGGAGTCAACCCTAGCCATAGGTAGTGCTCCCTCTCCTTAAACTCTCATTCCGTCTCGATTTATGTGCCAGTCGCTACAACCATTTCGGACGAACATTGTTGAAATGTTGACGTCACCATCTAACGGGGTCCGATACGTTTTAGTCCTTGATCCTCTTCTCTTCCCGTAAGAGAAGTAATCTTGGGTTAAAACGGCGTTCCGGCCCCGTTCCGTTACTTTTTATGTCATTTACAAATTCCGGATCGTTTGATCCATCGAACGTCCTTTACTTTTATGCAACTTTACAATTACGAGCCGTTTGGCTCGTTGATCGCACTTTACAATTCCGGGTCGTTTGATTCCGTCGATACCGCACTTTAAATACTGTCATTTACAAGTTCGAGCCGTTTGGATCGTGATAGTATTTCAAAAGTCCGAGTCGCAAAACGATTCGTTGATCGCATATCATTTAATGTCTTTTTCACGTAAAATCGCTAACAATGTAATGCCAGGTTCAAAACCGAAGTTCGACATTCGAACTCTCTTTCAAAACACGCGAAATGACATTTGGCACCCAAACGCTCATCTTCAAACTTAAAAGCCGACTTTTGACACTCAAAATCATTTAATGCTTTTTTCCCGTAAAATCGCTAACAATGACACGCCCAGTTCAAAACCGAAGTTCGACATTCAAACTCTCTTTCAAAACGCGCGAAATGACGTTTGGCATCCAAACGCTCATCTTCAAAATCCGACGTTTGACATTCAAACGCTCTTTTCTTAAAAGTCAACATTTGACATTTAAGTTAAACAGTTAAAATCAGCATTCGCGCCACTTTTCCTAAAACTTCCTAAATCGACGTTTGTCATTCAAACGCTCGCCTTTTCAAACAAAATCCCATAATCAACGTTTGACATTCAAACCAAGATTAAGCTTGTCATTCAAGCCCCCATTTTCAAAATGCAAACACGCACACATTTTCGAGAAAGGTAGAAAGACTCGTCATACGAGGCATTTCGGGTGATCTCAAAATACTCTTCCCGAAACGTAACGTGACCTCCGAACCTAACAATCTCTGGTACTCAAAAAGCTTTTTACTCCTTTTTGCTACCAATAAAAATGACACCCCGTTTTCAAAGCCTCTTCCTAAGTTTTTTCTACCACTAAAAACGACACCATTTTCAACCAAAAGCTGTTTCTCAACGTTTGGTCTCAAAATACAAAAACCGCGTGGCGACTCCTCTCCTTCCCGAAAGCAAGGTCTCAGACACCAACCCTCCGCAAAAGACAACCGCTTTTTCGCCGCGCGCGAAAATCCGGGTAATTTCAATTGGGCCAACCATGCAAGGAGTAGCCTAATTCTGTCGGTTTTATATTAGCTCAATTTGGACCACACCCGCGAAGCGCGCAAAGCCCGCACTGGGCGCTTTAGAGAGAGAAAGCATATTGTATCAATAGTGGTTATTCCAAGGAGACACCCTAACTCTTCATTATCTATAAATAGTCCCCAGCAGTTTGACAATCCTCATTCTATTCATTCAGTGATTTAGCATTCTATAGTAGTTAGAGAGAAAAAGCATATTGTAGCATAAATATTCATTTCATGTCCAGAAGTTCCAAACAGTTAGTTTGTTCACCGAAGTCGTTAATTTGAAGTGCTTCTATTAACGATTGTAAAGTTGTTGCATCTTACGAGGAGATTGCCAGAGTACTATTAGCACCAATGCGGCGACAATACTTCTTACAGAGATTATGTCAAACACAAGCCTTGACTAAATTTTCTGTTTGTTATTCTGTCCGTTAGTTTTTCCATTATCTTTTAAGAAGCCATTACATTTTATGTTTGAAATTGTCAATGGCTTCACTGGAAAGAGATGTTACCGTAGATGTTACCCAACACCTTGGTTAACACACTGACGGACAGCACACACACACCAAAATAAATAGTTTATAAAAACTTTGTGCAGCGGAAATAAATAACACAAGATATAATTTTCTCAAGTTATATAAATATATAACTTGAGTGTGCCTAGATGGCGAAGACTTTATAATCAATATAGCAAAATTACAAAGCCGAAAGTTCCCTATTGCTAATACAATGATAATGCTCTATGGAACTAAATGAGACAAAGAACGAATCCTATCCTTAGCCAACACTCTCTTAAACACTCAGTGTTTAAGCTAGAATCACAAGGGAGGAAGGATATGCGAACCAAAGAACTTTGTCTCTCTTGTGCTATAGTGTGTGTGTTTGATATTTGGCCTACTTCAAATGAAACACACCTAGCCTATTAATAGCCTTCCAATGCCTTGGAGGCTACTCCAAAATAACAGCCTTGGACCTTCAGATCGTGTGAGAGGAGTGGAGAGATTTCTTGGCTTGAATTCCTCTTCATACGCCAACTTCCCTAGAATGTAGCAACCGATTTCTTGAAGCCCAAGTCCATGCTTTATCCCTTGTACTCTCTTGCTTTCTTGGTATTGTACTCTTCAATTAATCAGCAACAACTCCATGACTTGGTCTTCCCACGTTTTTATTCCTTCATCAAATAATATGGACCAAGTAAACATTATTCGTAAATCTTCGTTTACGAATAATTCCTCCAACAACTTCTTCCTTGATTTTAGCATTTAATCCAGCCATATAGTTAACCTGAAATATGGACCAAAAAAACACATATATCTTGCAAATAATATTAGACATTAGGATATAAAATAATATGAAAAGAATTATTAAATTACAACTCATTACAGTTCGGGTAACACCCAATCAAGCAAGTGATAGCACTCGTGGTAACACCCACACCGCATTAACAATCTCCCCCATAATTTATAATTTCTTTCCAAACTCTAAAGTGCTGATCCCTGCAAGATATTGTTAGCCATCCAGAGCAACTTCATAGTTATCAACTCCCCCATAATCAAGGCATTAACAACTACAATGATTTATCACAAAAATACTAGTTATCAAAACATATTTTCCAAAATAAGTTTTCCAACTAACTAGTAACCTAAAGTACCAAAGATAAATCAAAGTTACTAAGCTACTCCATGTTCAAAACAACCCTAAAAGTTTAAGCACCATAAGCAAATAAAACAAACCACCAAAGTATTTAAAACATGTTCCAAATAAAAACATAAAAGTAAATTGTTTTTCAACCACCAAAAAATATCATCACCATAAGAGCGGCAACATCAACCTTCAGGCGATGTATTGTACTCACTCTTCTCATTCATCATCAGCTTCATCTTCCTCCCCGATCATCCCCTTCTTCATCTCCAAAGATCTAAGTCGAACCATCAAGAATATCTCGCAAAGAAAGCACCACCGGCATCTCCAACACCACCACCACTTGGACCATCTCCATCAAGCACTATCAACTCCCCCAGCTTTGGGAAGAAACCCGCCGGATGAATTCATCAAGAATCTCCTTGAGCTTTGTCCAACCTTGCACAATCTCGGAAATGGTAGAAGTTTGTTTGTGGAGAAACGCCAAAATCGTGGTCTTTGGTATTGTTGGTGAAGCATTCCCCAACAAATTGTATACATTAGCAAGAACATGAGCCGCATCTCGTACTCCGAAAACTTGGAGATTTCGGAGTAACATTTGGGATAACAGATTGAGTAACACCCTTAGCGTAAAACCGCATCACTTGACCCAAATTCATTTATCTTTGACCAAGGAAGATCACCCGTGTATCTCACACTCTTGGTATTCTTCTTAGTCACTGGGAATCTATAGCATAGAGATCAAGACTGGGTGTATACTCATCCGACTTTTCAATGGGCAATTTTTGAGATTTCAAAATTTGGAAGATTAAAGAAGGGTAAGGAAACATAGTAATGTCTTTTCTTCTACCCCACGAAGCCAAATGTTTGAAGATCAATCTACCCAAGTTCACTCTTCGATTCTTTCCTAACTTATACAAGATTTCAGCTTGTTGCAATGTCACATATTGCTCGTTAGAAGTAGGAACCCAATTAAATATGCAAAGCTTGTGAAGCACGGCAAAGAGTGAAGTGAGACGGGAAGCAAGAAAATGAACTTTGGTTTTGGGATTAGGATTGGAGGGCCATTCATGCACGACATCATGAGAGATAAACCTAGCAATTTCATCCTTATGAACAATAGGACCATCATCATCCAAATTTGGGAGTCCTAAAGTCTTGTTGATCAAAGAAGGAGTAATAGAAAAAATTTTGTTCCTTAAAAACACCTTTCCAAATTGATCGGACTTTTCATTATCTAGGTTGGCATGAAGGTTGGCATAGAAATTTTTGACTATAGCTTCAACAAATTTCGAAGGATGCAAGTTAGCTTTCAAAAATTTCTATCCTCCAAGAACCGAAATATACCATGCTTTTTGAAATCAACCTCGTCAATGTGCTTTCTTTGAGAATTTTCGTGTCACTATGCCTTAACCAAAACTCCATATTTTCTTTTTCGATAAAACTCCAATGAGAAGTAAGGTTTTGGAAAAGCAAGATTCACGTCATCAAACTCTTTCTCAAGGAAATCAGAGGACTCGTAATAAGCAAACTCACTAATTGAAGACTTTGAAGCTTTAGAAACAGAGGATGTTACCTTGGGTGTCTTTTCGGGTAACATCTTTGACAAAGAAATTCACTTGCTTTTGCCTTTAATGTTTCTTTTCATAACTTCATACAAGGGTTCTTCTTCCTCAATCTCCCAATCTTCAAATGTCTCAACAGAATGGCTCTTTTCAGCATCGGCATGGAAGTCTTCATCCGAAACATGAGCCGAGGAGAGACCAAGTGAAGACTCCTTAGAAACTTCAACAGGATCGGAGGATGTGTTGGATTTAGAGGTCCCTTTGTGCCTCATTGCAGTGAGCCTACTTGAGCTCCTCTTTTTGACGGGTTGTGCCGAGGATTTGTGAGCAATGGCTTTTCTTTTTGGCTTTTTGGTTGATGGAACGGGTGGAAGAGGTGGTAAGGTCACAATGGGCAAGGGTTGCGCCATTGTTGTCACCAAAGGAGGATCATCAACCGACATTGTCATTGCCGGAGACACATTGAGAGGGGTGGTCGAAGTGTCCATGAGACTAGGACCACTTGAACCAACGCCCGGAGATACCTCCAAAGGGGCGGATTGCTTTTTGGTAGGGGTTGCCATGGTTAGGGTTTTAGGAAGGGTTTGGAATTTAGGAAGGTTGTTGATTTTGGAAGGTTTGAGAGTGAGGGATTGACGGTGACGAGGAAGGGGTATTTACCGTGTAGAGAGAGAAGGGGATTAGGGCGGTTAGAGAGAGAGAGGAGAAAAAATAGGAATTAGATTAGGAATTAATTTTTCAAGACTTATCCTACTTCCTCTAATTATCTCCTATTTTAATTAATCTCCCCCTATTTTTAGCCACTAAAAATAATTACATTAAATATTTACCTAACCTCCCTTATTTCTAGCCACACAAAAATAACTACAATATTTACTCCCTATTTTCTAGGCCACAAGAAAAACAAGTACAAAACTCCTCACAAAAATAAAGAACATCCGGCCATTATTTTGAAAAATATATTTATTTTTTTTTAAATAATTTTTTTTTTTTTTTTTGAATTTTTAAATATATAAAAAATAATAAACAAATACAAATATACCAAGTCCATATGGTTTTTGAAAATCAAATCCCTAGATTTTAGGACTTAGATATTTGAGTTGTTTATCAAGAATAAATTGGTTAGTTAAAGACTTTTTCAAACTTTTAAAACTCTTAAACAATAAAAAGACTTTCAAAGTTTAAAAAATTAATTAACCAACCGAAAATAAAGAAATAAAAACATAATATAGCACATACAAATATGTTAATGGCAATGATGGTAACATCTAGGATAACACATAAGATAAAAATCCCTTGATAAATATATTCGCCAAACACTTGAGGCATAATAAGCCGAGCATTTTAAACACTTTAGGCATAACAAGCTTGTTAGACCACGAGGCATAGCAATTTATAAAATTCTTTTACACTTCTTTAAACAAGAAAGCATCGTAGTAACGAGCTCCGTGCTTCGAGTTTTATTTCAAGTGTAAAGACCAAGTGATTTATGCCTTTCAAGTAGGGTACACCGTAGTAGCGAACTCCATGTCCCTAATACTTAGCATAAATCATCTCATACATTCTCATTGGCAAGAGTACATCGTTGCAGCCGAACACCGTGCCCCGAGCTCGAGAGAATAGTATGGATAAATGCCTTTGCCTTTTATTTATCAAAAATTAGTGACTTTGTCACTTTAAGCATATGAAGGGAGTTTTATCAAGTGTGTTATTCAGTGGTGCTATCCTACCACAACAAAAAGGTCAAGATGTGCAGCCGTGAGAACTCTCATAGCTCACGTAACTATGGGAACCCTTACAACAGAGAGAATAAAACCAAACTAGCAAAAAATATGCACTAGTATACATGTGTTACCCTGTGTGTTATCAAGCACCCATGGTAACACCTTACTACAGAGGACAATTTTTAGAGAATGCAAAGACCAAGAGATCTCTTTAGACTAGAGAATCTATCATGGTCTAAGGGTTTTGTGAAAATATCAAAGTTGATACTTTGTATCAATATGCTCTATATTTATTATCTTTTATCTACCATATCTCTTAAAAAATGATGACGGATGTCAATATGTTTAGTACGGGAGTGTTGTACAGGATTTTTGGAAATATTAATAGCACTCAAATTATCACAAAAGATAAGGTCAAAATATTGCTATCAAGACCATAATCATCAAGCATGTGTTTTAACCAAATTTGTTGTGAACAACAACTACCACCGCTACATATTCCGATTCAAATTGTGGATAATGAAACACAATTTTGTTTTCTACTATACCATGATACTAAATTATTTCCCAAGTAAAACCATCCCCCACTTGTACTTTTCCTATCATCCATATCCCCCGCCCAATCCGAGTCACTAAAGCCTACTAAATTAGTATTAGTATCTTTACTATACCAAATCCCTAAATCACTAGTTCCAAAACATATTTAATGATCTTTTCACGTAATTTAGGTGAGACACTTTAGGATTGGATTGATATCTAGCACATACACACACACCGTACATCAAATCGTGGCGACTAGAAGTAAGGTAAAGGAGACTACCAATCATGGAACGATATAGGGTTGGATCAACATCTTCTCCCACTTGATCTTTTCCAATCTTGAGAGAAGTGCCCATAGGAATTTTTGAGCTCTTCGAACCTTCCAACCCAAACTTCTTCACCAGGTTCCTTGCATATTTGCTTTGGGAGATGAAAATCCCTTCACTTGATTGCTTAACCCGCATGCCTAGAAAGAAGTTAAGTTCCCCATCATGCTCATTTCAAATGTTGATGTCATAGCCTCTACAAAATCATTTAAACAAGTTTTTGATGTAGAGCCATATACTATGTCATCAACATAGATTTGAACCACGACAAGTTCTTTTCCATGTTTAAGAATGAATAAAGTCCTATCTCGCTTCTCCTCTAGTAAAACCATATTCTAGTAAAAACTAGTTAACCTATCATACCATGCACGTGGAGCTTGCTTCAACCCATAAAGAGCTTTATCAAGTCTATACACATGGTCCGGTTGAAATGGATCTTCAAAGCCTTTTGGTTGTTCAACAAAAACTTCCTCATCTAAGTATCCATTTAAAAAGGCCGCTTTGACGTCCATTTGAAACAATGTGATTTTAAGAAAACAAGCAATGGCCAATAAAAGTCTTATTGACTCAATTCTAGCCACAGTGTGCAAAGGTCTCGTCATAGTCAATACCTTCCACTTGTGTATAGCCTTGAGCCACAAGACGAGCCTTGTTCCTAACAATGTTTCCATACTCATCGGTCTTATTTTTGAAAATCCATTTTGTCCCAATAACATTAGTGTTTGAGGGACGGGGTACTAAAGACCAAACATTGTTACGAGCAAATTGATCAAGTTCATCTTGCATTGCTTGAATCCAAAAATTATCTTTTAAAGCTTCAATCACATTTTTAGGTTCTACGAGATGAAGTAAAACAAGAGTATGTTACCTTTGAGTATGTGGTGGACATGCACACATACCTTACCATGTCACGGTCACTAATGGAATTCATACGTCTTGTTTGTACACCCTCATTCACCTCCCCAATTACTTGGGTTGTAGGATGATTCCTACCGATTCTAGGTGGAGGATCTCTTCTCACATTCTCGTGAACCCCTCGTTTCAACTCCTTCTTGATCTTCATTTGCCGGATCGGAATCGATGCTATCCGAGGTGTTATCTCATCAATGGTAACATCCCCGCTCGGTTTCGTGTTACTATCGTTGTTAGCACTCGTGGTAACACCCGTGGGTAACACCTTCTCGGATCGACTTCTTCCAACGGCTCCAAGGGTGTCTCTTGAACATTTTCTCCCGCAATACTTGAGTGATCATCAAAAACAATATTCATGGATTCTTGGATGGTTTTTAGCCTTAGATTAAATACCCTATATGCACGACTATTTGAAGCATAACCAAGAAAAATGGCCTTATCACTCTTAGAGTCCAATTTTGCTAAGTAGTCCCGATCATTGAGAATGTAACACACACAACCAAAGACATGAAAATAATGAACTTTTGGTTTTCTACCATTCAAAATTTCGTATGGAGTCATGGTTGTGCCGGGTCTTAGAAAAACTCTATTGGCCGTGTGACAAGCCGTATTTAGTGCCTCTCGCCCAAAATCTTTTCGAAATTCTTTTGAAAATAACATCACACGAGTCATTTCAAGTAAAGTCCTATTCTTCCTTTCAGCTACCCCATTTTGTTGAGGTGTTTTTGGGGCTGAAAATTCATGGTGAATACCTTTTCTTTCACAAAAATTTGAAAAAGAAACATTCTCAAATTCCCTCCCATGATCGGACCTAATTCGAAAAATTGAAGCACAAAACATGTTTTTGATCTTAGAGTGCAAGATTTTGAACTTTTCAAAAGTCTCAGATTTTTCCCTTAAAAAATAAACCCATGTAAATCGTGAAAAATCATCAACAATGACATAAGTATATTTCTTGCCCCCAAAACTTTCTATCTCAAGTGGACCTATTAGATCCATATGCAAGAGTTGAAAACAATGTGTAGTACCAGTGTGTTGCTCATTGTGTTGGGCAAGCACCATGGGTAACACGAGTTTGTTTCCTTTGAGACAATCCTCACAAACAATTTTTTGTTTAAGATCAAGACTAGGAATGCCTTGGACAAAGATCTAGATTAACAATCTTTTCTATGTTACGAAAGTGAACATGTCCCAACTTTTGATGCCACAATGTAGTGTTATCAAGTTTTGCCGAATGGCATACTTGCTTGTCTTCAACAAGATAACAATTATCACTAGATCTTGTACCTGTCATTACACAATTGTTAATCTTGTCATAAACTTCACAAGTATCTTTATTAAATTTCACCTCTATGTTGTCATCACAAAGTTGACTAATACTAATTAAATTAGTTACAAGTCCATCAACATGTAAGACATTCTTTAAGGTTGGAAATCCAGACACATTTAGTGTCCCTCTCCCAATGATATTACTCTTGCTCCCACCACCATAAGTTACACTACCCCCATGAATTGTTACATAGTCTTTTAAAAACAATTTTGTTCCTGTCATATGACGTGAACACCCACTATCAAAGTACCAAGAACCTTCAATATTTGTTTTTAAAGCAGTGTACACAACATCACATTTCAGATTAGCTTTTGGTTTCCACACCTTTTTTGAATTTTTACCATTCTCGACCGGGTGTGTTATCCCTGTGCCGGGCAACACCTCGTGTAACACCAAGGGACTGGACAGCTTTTTCGAAACAATATGGCATTTATTTTTAAAATGTCCAGGTGTGTGACAAGATTGACACACCTTCCCTTTGTCACATGGTTCTTTTGAAGAAGAATCTTTGTCAAAAAACCGCTCCTTAACAAAACAATTCTCATTATCATTCATAGACAAAGTAGAAAGAATACTATTCAAAGATTCTTGAAAACCAATACCGCTTCCGAGAGGTGTACTCAAGTTCAAGATCTCATCCAATTTGGTAGATCCAGTGTTGAGCTTCTTCAAGGTGGTTTCGGCTAGAGTCAAATTGCCCTTGACTCTTTCAAGCTCGATTTCTCTCTTTGTTGCTTGAACCTCCATATGAGTCACATAGGCCTGGAGTTCTTCATTCTTCTTGGTTAAGGACTTAACCAAATTGTTCTCTTTCTTCCATTCCATGAGCAATGCCTCGTAAAGGTCTTTTAATCCGGAAATGAGATCATCTTTGCTCTGCTCATCCTCTTGTGTACTTCCCGTATCGGGGTTAGAAGAGCTAACAAAACAAACAAAGATTATTATCACATAATTCATCATACCTGTCGGGTGTGATCACGTATGTTATCTCGCATCGGATAACACCTTGGGTAACACTGTCCTTTTCCGTGTTACTTACCGTGACAAACATGGTTGTTTGATCGATTCTACCTCCCGAGATGGTCCTTCATCCTCATCATCACCGAGAGAAACCCATAGGTTCTTTCCTCTCTTCCTTAGAGTATTTGCACACTCATTGGAATAGTGACCCCAACCCGAGCAAGCATGACATTGAATGGATTCAATGTGGTTTGGATCAGACCTTAACCGATCCGATGATGCTCTTCTTGGGTTCAACTTTGGGTTAGATGGGAAAGTCCTTTTTGGCATCGAATCATAGACCTTGGTTTGCTTCTCCTTTGCTTTCACCGCATTTTTTCATTGTTATACTTTCTAACCATAGAATTGTATTTTCTAGCAAGTAAAGCAACACTAGCATTCTCATCAATTTCTTCAAAAACCTCATCTTCGTTTTCATCCAAAGAACTCGAGGCTTGAGTTTTCAAAACAACATTTTTCCCTTTAGATGCTTCACTTTGATCTAAGAGATTTAACTCAAAGTTTTTCAAAATACTCATTAAAGAATTGATATCCATAGTTGCAAGATTGTGAGCCTCTTCAATAGATGAAACTTTCATATTAAAATGCTCAGGGAAGGGTTCTAATTGCTTTTGAGACAAGTTGTTTGTTGGTAAAAGGTTCACCCAACAATTGACACTCATTAGCAATATCAAATAATTTTTCAAAATAAGAAGGAATAGTTTCATTTTCACCCATCCTTAATCTTTCAAATCTGCTAGTAAGACCCCTAAGCTTAGTTTCACGCACACCGCCATCACCTTCACAAAAACGTTGTAAAATATCCCATGCTTCTTTTGCAAAGGGAACTGTTTTGAATAAGTTTGAAAATATGCATATCAACCCACTCAAAAATGGCTTTAAGTGCCTTTTCATTGAAACTAGCTTGGTTGATCTCTTCCATGTTCCATTCTCGAATCAGTTTGACTTGTACGTCACCATCTTCATCAAGCAGGTAACATTGTAAGGAGTAACCATTTGTTATAGATCGCCATGCTCGAAGATCAATTGATTTGATATGCGAGCGTAGACGGATCTTCCAATAACAATAATTCGAGCCATCTAACACAGGAAGACGCTTATTATTAGGATTAGCCGGATCATAAGCCATGACACCTAGACCAAGCACTTAGTATCGTCAAGTGACTCCGCTTCCGATACCAATTGAAATTGTCAATGGCTTCACCGGAAAGAGATGTTACCGTAGATGTTACCCAACACCTTGGTTAACACACCGACTGACAAAGACACACACACCAAAATAAATAGTTTATAAAAACTTTGTGCAGCGGAAATAAATAACACAAGATATAATTTTCTCAAGTTATATAAATATATAACTTGAGTGTGCCTAGATGGCGAAGACTTTATAATCAATATAGCAAAATTACAAAGCCGAAAGTTCCCTATTGCTAATACAATGATAATGCTCTATGGAACTAAATGAGACAAAGAACGAATCCTATCCTTAGCCAACACACTCTTAAACACTCAGTGTTTAAGCTAGAATCACAAGGGAGGAAGGATATGCGAACCAAAGAACTTTGTCTCTCTTGTTCTATGGTGTGTGTGTTTGATATTTGGCCTGCTTCAAATGAAACACACCTAGCCTATTTATAGCCTTCCAATGCCTTGGAGGCTACTCCAAAATAACAGCCTTGGACCTTCAGATCGTGTGAGAGGAGTGGAGAGATTTCTTGGCTTGAATTCCTCTTCATACGCCAACTTCCCTAGAATGTAGCAACCGATTTCTTGAAGCCCAAGTCCATGCTTTATCCCTTGTACTCTCTTGCTTTCTTGGTATTGTACTCTTCAATTAATCAGCAACAACTCCATGACTTGGTCTTCCCACGTTTTTATTCCTTCATCAAATAATATGGACCAAGTAAACATTATTCGTAAATCTTCGTTTACGAATAATTCCTCCAACAACTTCTTCCTTGATTTTAGCATTTAATCCAGCCATATATTTAACCTGAAATATGGACCAAAAAAACACATATATCTTGCAAATAATATTAGACATTAGGATATAAAATAATATGGAAAGAATTATTAAATTACAACTCATTACAGTTCGGGTAACACCCAACTGCCAGTGATAGCACCTGTGGTAACACCCACAGTCTGCATTAACAATGTTTAATTTCCTAACACTCGTAAGAAGTATTTTACGTTTCTTAAGAGATGGCGAACGAAACCGATACCTCCAGTCTTCAGGAATTCCAACCCAAAAACAACTTGATGCAACTAATCAGAATGTTGCACCTACTCCTGCTCTGACTCACCCGACACATGGTGAGAAAACAGCCAAGTTCACTGAGGTGGACTTCATGAGTTGGCAGTAAAAGATGTTGTTTTACTTGACCACTCTCAGTCTGCATAAGTTCCTAAAGAAGGATCCCCCTGCTATACCAACTGATGATTCCGACCATTTAAGGAGGTTTGCCAAAGAGGCATGGGATCATGGAAATTTCTTGTGTAGGAATTACATCATGAATGGGCTGGATGATAGCCTATACAGTGTGTACTATCTCGTGGGGACGGCCAAAGAGTTATGGAACACTTATGAGCGAAAGTACAAAATCGAGGATGCCGGTTAAAAGAAGTTTGTGTTGGCAAGTACCTTGATTTCAAGATGGTTGACTCAAAGACCGTAGCCAGCCATGTTGATGAGTTTCAGTTGATCCTGCATGGGTGGGTTAACTGCTGAAGGAATGGTTATGAATGAACCATTTAAGGTGGCATCAATCATTGAAAAATTGTCGCAAGCGTGGAAGGATTTCAAGAATTATCTCAAACACAAGCGTAAGGAAATGAGTCTTGAAGATCTTGTTATTCGTCTTCAGATTGAGGAAAACAACAGGAAGAATGAGGTCAAGGTTGAAGCTAAGGTTAACAAAGGGAAGATGGAAGCAAAGGTTAATCTTGCTGAAGCTAGCCCAAGCAACAGTAAGAAGAGAAAGCATTCAGGAAATGCTAGAAAGAAGCCAGCAAAGAATTACAAAGGATCTTGCTACAACTGTGGCAAGCCCCAAAAATTTAGCTAAGGATTACCGGCACCCGAAGAAGGAAGACCAGAGAGGCAATAGGAATCAAGCCAACTTTGTTGATGCTATGGAGCTTGACTTTGCAGATGTGGTATTTGAAGCCAATTAATGTGGCTAAGTTGGGTGATAATCCAAGAGAGTGGTGGATAGACACCGGTGCTACCCATCACATATATGTGAAGATAAGGAGAGTTCTCTTCCTACACTCCTTGTTTCGAAAGGAAGCTCTATATGGAAAATTTTGCTACATTTAATGTTGTGGGCATTGGAAGAGTTGTTCTGAAGATGACTTCAGGCAAGGAGGTTACTTTAATGGATGTGCTGCATGTCCCGTACATCCGCAAGAACTTAGTCTCTGGGCTTTTTTAAGTAAGACCAGTTTTAGATTGGTGTTTGAATCTGATAAATTTTTACCGACCAAAAATGGTCTTTTCCTTGGAAAAGGTTACCTTGAGAAAGGCCTTTTCATGATGAATGTAATGAATGTTATCTGCTCTGAAGCGAAGAATAAAAGTGTTGTTTCTTATGTTTGCTTGTTGGATAGTCCTAATTTATGGCATGATAGATTAGGTCATGTAAACTTTAACACAATTAAGAAATTAGTGAATCAAGATTTAATTAAAATATCAATATCCGATTCAACTGATAAGGGTGAAGTTTGCATTGAAGCAAAAAATGACTAAAGGGCCATTTGAAACAGTAATAAGAAACACAACACCTCTGGAATTAATTCACACAGATATTTGTGATTTAAAGTTAGTGCAAACTCGAGGTGGGAAAAAGTACTTCATTACATTTATAGACGATTGCACAAAATACTATTATGTATATCTATTGAAAGGTAGGGATGAATGATGTAGAATGAGGCGAGAGATTAAGACCGAACAAGAATGAAACATGATTCGACAAAGAAAGCTTCAAGCTTTTCTTATTAATTCATCAATAATCAAAAACTGAGTTCAACCTCTCTAAAACAAAGTATAAATACTCCCATAAAACACTAAAAACGAAATAGAAAAGTAAAGACCAAAATAACCCCAACTTAAAGTTCAAAACATCAACAAAATAAAACAACGCAGAATTAGGAAACTGAGTTACGCCGTTGAGGCGGGCGCCTGGTGGAACTTGAGGCTGCCGCCTGGGAGACAGAAGAAGACGCGGCTGTTGAAGCTTGTTGAGGCGTGCGCCTGGATGCAGGTGATGCGGGCACCTAGAGGGCAGTCGAAGGCAACGTTGTTGAGAATTGGTGAGGTGGGCGCCCGGTCGATTTTGTGGCGTCCGCCTGGGACTGCTAGAAAATATCCTTTGTGTTGAGCTTCATCATTCACCCCCCTTGAAAAAGACTTTGTCCATGGAGGATTCGGGAGTTGTAATTTAAATTAATTTATCTCTCGCTCTCTATCTCTTTAAGTGGAACTACGGCGGCCTGAGTCTTCTTAATTTGGGAGAAACGTAGGCAACCACTTGGTGCGGCCATTATCTGTTTTCTTTTGTTTTCAAAAAAAAAAAACTTTCTATTTTACTCTATCACCTAGATTGACTCTCACACACGCGCACTCATATATAACTGTCATTGCACTACATACCCTCTATAAACCCGGGACCCACACTAAGGACGGATGACGGTAACCACCTAGTCGCCGGTCTCTCCGAAGTTGGATCATCCCACTCCGCGTATTCAATCCACCTAGATTGTCATATCGCGGGGAGCCTAGCCTTCCAGCCCTGCATCGCCACATATCATGTAGATTGACTTTTTAAGACACTCCTTGACCGGTCGGTTTGATCTTGGAGTCCTTGTAATCCCTTGTCAAGATCGTTTTGTGCAATAATCCACGAAAAATAAATCAATAAATTGTCGCTTCGGAATTGTCCCTTCGGAAAGGTCCCTACGGTTGTCCCTTCGGATTTGCCCCTAAAAAGAGAAAATTTTCTCATCAAAATTATTGCACAAAACTTGATGTTACTTTGGATTACTCCGACCCCTAGGTCCCTAGGTTTGGTTCTTGAACTTTAGAAACCCCCAAAACGGATTTTCCGTCCGACCAAAATTAGGGTTAAAATCAGAAAATTGTGACTTTCCGTGGTGAAGTCTCGCGCGAGACTACTTGTCTCGTACGAGATAAGTGTTCGATCTTTTCGTGTTTTGGCCAAAACCTTCAAACCTTCAAGCCTTCATTCACCCTATTCAGCCGACTTGTTGGGACTCGATCATGGTTTAACACGGTTGCTACACGTCTAGGTTCTTCGTCAAAGCTCGACACGATGTCTGCTTCTCCTTCTACCACAGAGGCCGATTTCAATGATGCTAAGGTCTAACTCATCGAAGCCATGACTAGGTTGGATGAACAAAGTAAGCAAATTGATGAGTAAAACGCCCAAATCGCCGCCCTCATGAAAGAACTCAACGATTTGAAAGTCAAGAAAGGAAGAAAGCAAAAGCAGAAAGTGGAATCCTCCTCCGATGAAGAGGAATCCTACACCAAAGTGGATAAGAAAACCAAGAAGCCAAGCAAGAAAAAGGAAGAATCCGATTCATCCTCTTCCTCATCATCCTCCGATGACGAAGGACATACCTCCAAGGGCACTAAAATCAAGAAAGAAGGCAGTGGTGAAACTACTAAACTTGGTGACCATGTTACTAAGATCTACCTCGAGAAGATGCTTGCGACACTTGACACTTCCAAGGGGTCATTCGTTCCATTTGATCCCGATGCTCTTCAACAATCCATCACCAAGTTTCCTCGCAAGTACAAGACACCTGATATTGCCAAGTTCAATGGTACTACCTGTCCTCGAGCTCATGTTGAGACCTACACTTGGGCCATGCTTCCAATGGGCGGTGATAACACAATCTTGGCCCAATGCTTTCCTCAAACTTTAGAAGGTGCTGCAAGGGATTTGTACATGTCTCTTCCTACGACTACAAGGCTTGATTGGTCATCCGCATGTTTGGTCTTCCAAATGCAGTTTGAAGACAACTCCACTTACCGCCCTACTAGGAGGGATCTTGAACAAACCAAGCAACATGCAAATGAGTCCTTTGCTGAATTTGCTAGAAGATGGAGACTCAAACTTACTGAAATTGTCGAAAGGCCTACTCTCAAAGAGTAAATCCACATCTTCCTTCAATGCCTTCGTGATGAATTTCAAGAGAAGCTCGCCGGTAACTAATTTCCTAGTTTCAATGAACTCCTCGAGTCCGGAATTAGGGTTGACGACTTCCTAAAAAGAAAAAAGAAGGAAAGTACTTTCCGCTACAACCAGCCCACCACATGTAAGGATGCTTCAGTCAACGCTATTGCACTCAGCCGCCCCAACACCGGAAAGTATTCTGCTGTCCCTCCTCCCGAAAAGAAAAAGAGGCACTACGACAAAATTGAAGGAATCACTCAAGAAGAACTCTTCGATGTGCTTGTCCAGAATGAAAAAATCAAACCAAGGGAAGATGGTCCTCCGAAGGATATGGGTCCGAATCATGCTCATCACTTATTCTGCAAGTACCACAACTTCACCGGCCATGACACCAACTCCTGCCACCACTTGAAGGACATCATACAAGACCTCTTTGATAATGGAGATCTAGAATGTCCCAACGTCATCACCAATCCTCTCCCTCGCAATCCATGAAGAAGATGAAGCTCCAAGAAGAAATCTACACTTACCACTTTGGGTCTACCACTATCCTCTCCCTTTCTCCTTTGATAGAAGTAGATTAGGTTTTAAATTTCCAAGTATGAACTCGAAGAGTCGTTCTGTCTTTCTAGTACTCCTCACCTCCTCTAGTTTGTGTCTTCTAAACTATCGAGTCTGTTCTTAAATTTCTCAATAAATTAAAGTAATTTCTTTTCCTAAACACTTTCCCTAAAGTTGTTCTACCTCATGAATATCATTCAACTCATGCAAAATAATGGACCTTCCATTCCCTAAATCATCGCAAAAATAGAAACTTCTAAGTGACTTTAAAAAGCAAGTTATCATTAGGAGGCTTAAGGGTTAAACATTACCCCTGAAAGTTAGAGACCAACAAGCGAAGAAAGCCAAAGGTGTGCTTTGTCAACATTCATCCAAAGAAAAGTGGGGCTACTCAACTCAAGGCTTTGAGAGTACAAAAAAAAAAAAAAAAAAAAAAAAAAGGTCGCTAGGACGAAACTCCTCAATTCGTCCTAGGCAAAAATAGAGCATCGAAAAAAAAAAAAAAAAAAAAAAAAAAAATCTCAAGCCTTCATCGCCCCACAACAAGGATGGAATTTCAGCAAAGGCAAGAAGGACTCTCCCACAAAGAAGAGGAGTCAAGTGATACCAACAAAAGAAAAGAGGATTCCTCAAAATCCTCCTACATCAAGTGAAGAAGACTTTAAGTATCAAGAAAAATGTTTACCCTTAAGTCATACTAATGATTGGCTTTCTCCTCAATCTTATTTAGAAATTTCTAGATGAAGCAAGGTCCATTAAAAGTAGAACAACTTTTCTAGACCTTTGAGCCATGTAGCATTCTTTGTTGAGTCTAGGGGCTTCCTGTTAGCCACTCTCATACACACTCTTGAAATCCAAGCATCAAAACTGGGGCTTCCTCACCTTTCCTCCCCCAGTCAATCTCTACTTCAACTCTTCAAAATAATCAAATCTGCATTAGAGGCTTTCCTCTTTGTTTCTCACTCTCATCATCAGAGAATACACTTCTCCAAAAAATCAATGCTTGGATCACCTTCCAAAAATAGAGTCCGTCTCTCCTAAACTAACTTGAGATCTCATTTCTCTCTCCTCAATAAGATTTTCTCTCTCTGAGTTCTCTTCGAGTTACATACTATTCAAAAAAAAATGAAAAAGACGGAAAAGAGATGCCCGCTAGATTGAAAGCCCGAAAGGGCGGTCTAGGCAAAAACCAGGGTGCGCACTAAGAAAAAAAAAATCAAAGGACAAAGGGAGAGTATTCTTCAGCCTTCTTCATCGAGCGTCATTCGATCTTCTTCAAGTCAAATCAACAAGGAGAGTCTTCTTCGATCACCTTCAAATCAAAGAGAGCAACTTCACAAGCTTGTTCACAAAGTCATCTACCACTTGCAAACAACTTGGGGCTTGAGACACCAAAGGGCCTTGGACATAAAGCCATTACGACAGTCGACAGATTTGTAGTCGTTTGCCTCCTAGAGACACGACTCAAAGGAGAAGTAATAATGAAAATTCTCAACAGACCTAGATGTGTTCACACAAGGATACTCATCGAATGAAATTCTACAACAATACAGCCTCGCTGACTAGCAACAGATTCTGCAAAACCTGATTTGGTCCCAACTTGTCAAACACAAGTTCACTCATATAGTTCACCCATCTCAAATACAAATCCATATAAATTTCCCTACATTTCCATATACCATATACTCATACATAAACTCACCACCAAAATGTCCGATCGGCCATTTACATGAACAGACGTGTGCACCACCATGTAAGTCCAGTTAAACAACTAAAATCTGGAAAATCTATTTGGAATCCTTTTGTGCTGACAGGTACAGAGAGGTAAGAATCATTCGGGTCCATCCGAGACCATCGTGCATATATCCTTGCATTATAGGGGCCGACAGAACCTTCATCTCAACCAACAACTTCAAGTCCATGACCTCGACAACACCAGCAAAGTCTGTGATGGCAGCAACCTCAAGTCCGTGACCTCGGCGACATCAACAAAGTCTGTGATGATAGCAACCTCAAGTCCGTGACCTCGGCGACATCAACAAAGTCTGTGATGACAGCAACCTCAAGTCCGTGACCTCGGCAACAATATCAAAGTCTGTGACGGCAGCAACTTCAAGACCGTGACCTCGGCAACAATATCAAAGTCTGTGACGGCAGCAACTTCAAGTCCGTGACCTCGGCGACAACTTCAAAGTCTGTGACGGCAGCAAACTTCAAGTCCGTGACCTCGGCAACAACAACGGGAACGTCAGTAACCTCGGGCGGCACACTTCAACAACTTCATCAACAAATGGGTATCTTCAGAATTGGGTCAAGTCTTTTGATTCCTCAGTATGATTTTACCTTTTCAAAAAAAATCCCTCTTCGATTTTCAAAAATGCTTTTCAAAATACCTAAAATAGCCTTTTTAGTGTTTTGGAGTCGAACTACGTTTGATCTGATTCTCTCTTAGAGATACGTAGGCAGCCGTGCGGCACGACCATCCCAATGTTCAGAATGATGTCTTTTCTATCGACGACACTTCTTCTTTCATAAGACCTGTCGCCGAGGGGCTCTGTAGACACCCCATTCTGAACCAATAAATCATGATTACACTACTCTTAGTCTCTCTTTTATGTTTTGATGAAAGCGTATCAATTTCATCATGTTTCGTTAAGTTTCTAACTAACCTCGTTAGTTTTGGACCTAACTGACTAACGGAATAAACTGAAGAGGACAAAATAGTCATCAGACTAGATATCTCGCACGAGATATCATATCTCGCGCGAGATATCCCCTCGACAGGATGTGCAGAAATCACTCTCCTTCTCCGTTTCAACCTCCTTTCTTGATAAACCTCATCTAATCCGGTTCTCTAATCAGAATTGAGTTCTGGAAGCTTCCTAGGAGTGTTTTACCTCTCCACCTCTACCTCTTAAACCCCTATAAATACTTGGTAACTTCCACTGTTTCAGGGGTCCAGAATGCCACACAACACACACAATTTGTTGGTTTCTCTCCACGAAAGATTCCTTCAAATCACTCACAAAACCTCTCTAAAATCACCTAAAGTTTGTTTATCAACCCTGTTGATCAACAAACATCCAAACCCGAATCAAGGATTGAGGCGAAGCTCTGTCCGCATCAAGATTTGACTCTCATATTGAGTCGAAACTCTGCCCAAATCACTTCTCGATCGAGAAAACATCTTAGAACCACGTTCTAAATCAAATCCTCCCTAAACTAGGTAAACTCCTATACTTTTACTCTTTTCTTCTTAATCTCTCTCTATAGGCTTTTAGAGTGGTGTAATCCCATCAAAAGGATTAGCCTAGAGTCCCTTCAATCGATGAAGGCGATCTCGAAGCGTACAATCCGACATTCCTAATCAAGAAATTGATTAGGGTTTTCTTGTTCTTTATTTAATTAGTAATTAAAAAGATTGATAATACTCAATTGGCAAGACCGATCTCCGGATTGGGTGGAATGGATGCTCCTCGACCTACCCATTCGATAACTTAACCCCCGAACCCTCAAATCTCTTTAAAATCAAAAAGGTTTTTCTTATTGTTTTCCTTAATAAATAATAAGTGGCGACTCTGTTATTCGAAAAATTCACGCATCGCTACAACGGGCTCGACTCTTACGTATCCCGTGCAGGTCAAAGTCAAAGTCAATAACGGAGTCAAGATTCTGCCAATTTTTCCTTGGCAAAATTTCGGCAGAGTTTCGCTTGCGCGAAGGGTCTCGACCTCCGTCATGGGCTAAGGTTTGAGCTTTACGTGGGTATGCAACTGAGCTATATGACACGGACTAGACCAAAAACCAACCAAAAGTTACGGTTTTAAAATGTGTGACACGGACTGTGCATTGGTCGACACTGGCTGCCATGGGGAGTTGGGGATGATTCCGTGCGCGCCCGGGAGCATCGTAATACTGTCCGTGACTGCAACTGAACAACCACCCAGGGTTAAAGGGATGTGTGTGCAAAGTGTACATGATATATAAGGTGCGCGTAGTGTGCGGCCTCCTAAAAATATTCCTTTTTGAGTTAAAACAGAAATTTTCAGAAATGTGTTTTAAAGGAATGATTTTTCGGGACGGGGGAAATGCAGCAAGTAAGCACGTAAATTTTCTGGAGCCCGGTCAGTCTTGGAACTGAATAGCCCCAAGCTGCCTAAGCTGCCAGATTAACCTCAATTTTTGTCCTGGTGGAATTGCCAATGAAGCCGCCCGACTAGGATTCAAGGAGAATCAAGCCGTACGGTTGCATCAATCAATTTTCCAGGTTCCATTTTCTTTCATCTGCAGGTTGTTTCCCCGGCCCTTTTGGCACCTTTTTAGCTCCATCAAGCTTCTTGTTCAACATTCAGAATGTGCACAATTCCCAAGAACCAACAATGAATGTAATGCAATGCTAGAAAAAAGAAGGCAAGCATGAGAATCGGATCCACGGCGGAAGGCTAACCCACTCAAAAAAAAGCTTTTCTTTTTTTTTTCGAAAAGTGATATAGGTTCATGGCTTTGTTAGACCATAGTTTATCCCAGACTCATGTTAGGAGGAGATAACGGGAAGCTTAATGGTTTCCACCTATATACCGAGTATCATATTTTTTTATTTTAAAAATGAAAGCTTTTTTACTTTCCCCAGCGAAGTCGCCAAACTGTGAATGTGATGCCCAAGATCGCGGCTCTCATTTTTATTTTTTTGTGTTTGGAACCGCTTTCTCGAGTAAGGGGATCACCGCCTCACATCGGTTTGAAGACATCCGGTTTAAATTGAAAAACGGAGTCGCCACGCCATTTTGATTTCCTCAAAACTTTGAAAAAAAGGATTTGGGTCCGGAGGTTAAGTTACCCCTTGGGAAGAACGAATCGTCGTTCACCCAAGGAGCCTTGCCGAAGCAATTCTTCCAAGATCCGATTTTCATGCTTGCCTTTATGTTTTCATGTGTGGGATGTGCTTTTTGAATGGGAGGGAATGTGCCAAGTAGTCTTCTGGACGTATAAACCATGAGTTGGTTATCGCTCGGGATTCCTTGGATTTTGATATATTCGGACTTTGATCCAGTTCTCATCTTGGACTTATGATCATCATTATGAGACCTTGGTTCACATGTGATCAAGATAGGGACACCTTTTTTTTATTTAGTCAAAGAGTGAGACTCTTTAGAAAGGAAGGACCTTTGCCCATCAATCCTACATCTTGTGACGATTTGAGCTTAGTCGGGACATTCATGCTCATCTCAAGTGATGATCGAAGATGTAGGGGCTCAAGTTCATCCTTTTCTAAAGGAATACCCGGCTATGGCATCTTTATGCGGAGGAAATGATGTAAAGATAGGACCTTTACACCATTACACTCCAAGAGATGCTTCAAGTACCAAAGGGGACTAAGGGAGGGGTATAAAGATTGGATCTTTATACTCATCATATGCCTTTTTGTGCCTTATGAAGGTCACTAGGCAATCCTTGGAGAGAGATCCAACCATGAGGGACATGGGAAATGCATTTTAAAGTAAAGATGACATTTTTATGCTAACATATGTAATGAACATAATGCAAGCTAAGACTAGGAATATAAAGGGAGGACCTTTATAGCTTTCCTATGTCCTTTATGAACCTTTTATGTGGACAATCCTTGGAAGCAAGGTCTATGGAAAGGGGGAATGACATTCATGAATAAATATAACAATTTTTAATGTAAAAGATGACATTTATTATGTACAAAGTAAAGGGACATCATATCATCACGCGGTGGATTTTCCCTAGAACAAGCCACATGTAGATCTTTGTTCATCCTTGGGAAAGGATCCCCGGTGAATCCTTTGTGGGGAAAATCATATTTAAAGTGCAGATTGATATGAGGTTACGACTTGGAAAAGGTTAAAATCAGATTACAACTAAAAGGATGAAGTCTCTGCATACTGGCTTGTTCTGTCGCGTGACATAGGACTTACATGGCAAGTTGTGTCGCGTGACACATAGCCATTTGTAGAGACTTTTCTAACTGAGATTTACAGACACAGCAAGGCAATAATATTGTCAAGTTGCATCACAAATGGATCTCAGAGAGCATGCATGTCAATAATATACACTTCGAGAGGGTGTGGATATGAGGGATCCACACTCATCTCTAGTGTTTATGCAAAACTATGTCAAAATGATTTGATTACATTTGATGATATGAAAACAACAACTGATTTATGAGATCTGAGAATTAAAATAGATATGCAATGATTAGATCTTAGCCATTACATCACATTTAAGGCTATTTGGTTGATTAAATCACGCGTGTTTAAAAGAGAGAGAGATAGAGAGGAATAGAGTGTTACCCTTGAAGATCCACGACTCCTATATCAAGTTAGATATAGGAGCCTTCAAGCATCATCCTCTGGAACTGATATCAAGCCTTGATTCAATGAGAATCATTGGTTCTATGTAGGTATATGAAATGAGTGTTGGATTGATTGAATGGTGAGTGTATTGTGAGAATTAGTGTGTGTTTTAGGGGGTGTATGAGGAGAGAGATTATTTTCTGAGAGTATTTTGGCAAAGTGACGCCAAGGAGTGAAAAGGGGTCCCCAAAATGAGAGGTGCAGGCCTCTATTTATAGCTGCATGGGAGTGGCTTGTTATGTCGCACGGCTGAACAAGCCATAACCGTTTTCCTTCTAGAAACATGCAAGGTGGCAGATTGGAATTTGTCAAGGCAAGTTGTGTCGCACGACCTTACAAGCCTTATCCATTTTCCTTCTAGAAGCCTGCAAGGTGGCAGATTCTAGAATGCCCTTTCCAGCGTGGTCCTACATGGAATTTTAATTCCTAGCAGGTCCTTCCTTACTTGGAAAGCTTGAAAAAGTTCTCAAATCGCCCTTGAACTTTATGAAAGTTCAGGAAATCGCCGGGAAATTTAACCTGAAGGCATGAGCCAGATTTGGGTACTTACAGCGGCAAGCGGTTGTCTTTCGCGGGTTTGCTATTTTGGGACCTCGCTTCGGGGGAGAGAGAGGACTCGCCACGCGGTTTTGTATTTTGGCCCAAATGTTGAGAATGGCTTTGTAAATGTGATGTTTTGTATTATGAGCCAAAACCTTAGAAATGGCTTTGAAAATGTGACGTTTTGTATTATGAGCCCAAACCTTAGAAATGGCTTTGAAAATGTGACGTTTTATATTATGAGCCCAAACCTTAGAAATGGCTTTTAGGACCAGAGATTGTTAGATTCGGAGGTCACGTTATGTTTCGGGAAGAGTATGTTGAGATCACCCGAAATGCCTCGTATGACGAGTCTTTCTACCTTTCTCAAAATTTTGTGCGTGTGTGTGTGTTTTGCATTTTTTGAAAAGGGGGCCTTGAATGACAAGATTTATCTTGGTTCGAATGTCAAACGTTGATTTATTATTTCAGGAAAAAGCGAGCGTTTGAATGACAAACGTCGGTTTTGAGGTTTTATAGGAAGAGGGTGCGAGTGACGAATTTGAGTCTTTAGCTTGAGTGTCAAATGTTGACTTTTAAGAAAAGAGCGTTTGAATGTCAAAGGTCGGGTTTTGAGTTAAAAATGATCGTTCGGATGCCAAACGTCACAAGCCAAACGGCTCGGACTGGTAAATGACATGCGATCAACGAGTCGTTTTGCGACTCGGAATTTTAATAAATAAATACTATCACAAGCCAAACGGCTCGGACTGGTAAATGACAGTATTTAAAGTACGGTATCGATGAGCCAAACGGCTCGGAGTTGTAAAGGTGCATAATTTAAATGACAGTATCGACGGATCAAACGATCCAGATTTTGTAAGTGACTATCACGAACCAAACGGTTCGGACTGTAAAGTTGTGAATCGACGGATCAAACGATCCGGACCGTAAATAACATAGACGTAAAGAACGGGGCCGAAATGTCGTTTTAACCCGAAATTACTTCTCTTACGGGAGAGAAGAGGATTTTGGGGTAAAACTTATCGGACCCCGTAGACGTCGTTACATCTACATTTCAATAACTTTGACCGAAACCATTATAGCGTTTGAGCATAAATCGAGGCGAAACGAGTGTTTAGAGAGAGAGAGAGGGTGCTACCTATGGCTAGGGGTTGACTCTTTGGCTTGTTTGACGTATACGGGATACGGTTTGGTTTTTAAAAGGGTGTTTTGAGTTTGTTTAGTTCGTGTTTGGTTGAAAAATGAGGTTTTCATGCAAATCGAGACAAAATGGGGTTCGGGAGGGGGTAGAAAAGGGTTTGGACCGTGGGGTTTGGGAGAGAGTTTATGTTTTTTCCTCCTCTTGAAAATTTTTGACATCTCTTGTATTTATAGGAGGATTTTGAAGAACAGTCTGGCCGGACTTTCCTTCAATTTCAGGAGGACCTTTGGTATTTTGGAAATTTGGAGGACTTGTTGGAAATTCTGATTTTTCAAGCAAAACGGTCAGGCCGGACTTTCACTTTCCGGATCGACTGATCAAACGATTAGGACAGTAAATAACATAAATGTAAAGAATGGGGCCGGAACGCCGTTTTAACCCGAAATTACTTCTCTTACGGGAGAGAAGGGGATTTTGGGGTAAAACGTATCGGACCCCGTAGATGGCGTTACGTCTACATTTCAATAACTTTGACCGAAATGATTATAACATTTGACGCGTAAATTGAGGCAAAATGAGTGTTTAGAGAGAGGGTGTTACCTATGGCTAGGGGTTGACTCTTTGACTTGTTTGACGTATACGGGATACTGTTTGGTGTTTGAAAGGGTGTTTTGAGTTTGTTTAGTTCGTGTTTGGTTGAAAAATGAGGTTTTCACGCAAATCGAGACAAAATGGGGTTCAGGAGGGGGTACAAAAGGGTTTGGATCATGGGGTTTGTGAGAGAGTTTATGTTTTTTCCTCCTCGTGAAAATGTTTGACAGCCCATGTATTTATAGGAGGATTTTGAAGAACAGTCCGACCAAACTTTCTTTCAATTTTAGGAGGTCCTTTGGTATTTTTGAAAGTTGGAGGACTTGTTGGCAATTCTGATTTTTTAAGCAAAACAGTCCGGCCTTCACTCAATTTCAGGGGCATTTTGGTCTTTTAACCTTGGAATTTGATTGATGTTGATTGAAGGGCATTGGCATGTGTGCCATGTGCCCCTGTGACTCACCTAGGCTAGAGTTTTTATCCCGTTATTCCCAGTTTGTCCGTTTTTTAAATAACTGTCTGAAAAATGTCCAAAATACCCCCGAAAAGTCCCGGAAAGTGCGTTTTTCGTGAAAAGCTGTACTTTTACGTGTGATAACTTTTGTTGAGAATGCTTTGACATCGGGATGCACAGGGCAGTCCCAGGATGTCCCATTGGCTTGAGAACGGGGAGCTTAACGGGTTCCGGTTAACCTGGAAATGGCCAGTTAACGGATTCCGGTTAACTTTTAACGGATTTTGACGATCCGAATTTGGGTACTTACAGTAGCCCCTAGGCTATGTCACTTTCTAAGGAAGTGGGGTCGTCGAAAAAGATAAGGATCCAAATCAGGGGATGCCTTACTTGAAGAGACCTGAGAGGTCGGCTGGCTGGACCCTTAGCTGAAGGATTCCTACGTATCCTGAGCGGGAATCAAGTCGATCATAGTTCGTAGGTGCAAGGGCTACTCGTAGGGGCCTTGACCTAAGCGAGACTGTTGTGAGGCATCTGAACCTAAGTGAGACTGTTGTGACACGTCTGAACCTAAGTGAGACTGTTGTGAGGCGTCTGAACCTAAGTGAGACTGTTGTGAGGCGTCTGAACCTAATTGTGACTGTTTCGGGTTTGACAAAAAGGCTTTCTTGAAAGGTCGCTGTGTGGGCTTACATTAACTGGCCGCTCGTGTCTTGTCTGCTGGGGATATGGTGTTCGGGCTTACGATGATGGTCGAGGAGGGATTGTTGTGCGGGCTTACCTTGATGGCCGCTGGAATGAGGTAGTCGGGCTTATGATTGATGGCCATGGAGGTGAAGGTTCACTTGCTTGAGTGAAAAGATATTCAGGCTTACTAGGGCGGCCGAAGAGGGGTTGTTATGCGGGCTTACCTTGACGGCCGCTGGAATGAGGTGGTCGGGCTTACGATTGATGGCCGGGGAGGTTAAGGTTCACCTGCTGGAGTGAAAAGATATTCGGGCTTACTAGGGCGGCATAAGAGGGATTGTTTTGTGGGCTTACCTTGATGGCCGCTGGAATGAGGTGGTCGGGCTTACGATTAACGGCCGGGGAGGTGAAGGTTCACTTGATGGAGTGAAAAGATATTTGGGCTTAATAGGGCGGCCGAAGAGGGATTTAACGTCCGAAGACAGAATGTTAGTGAGAACTAACGGGAATTTTAACGTCTGGAGACAAAATTGTGATTTAACATCCGAAGAGGGTACGTTAGTGAGAGCTAACGGGAATTTTAACGTCTGGAGACGGGGCGTTAGAAATGTCTAACTGGGATTTAACCTCGGGGGAGGGGTGTTAGAAATGTCTAACTGGGGAATTTTTTAACTTTTAAGGGCCAAAAGGGGTAAATTCGAAATTCTGGGAAGCTGATGGGCCAAAGTGGCAGAGAAAAGTTTATGGTGTAAAAGAGTCCGGCCGGACCCTTCTTCAAATTGTACAGATTTAAACCAGTGTCGTGGCCGACGCTAAAATGGCTTGAAAATCCATTTCCAGCGAGAGAGAAGAGAGAAAAGAGAGAAAAATCTCCCCCTTTTTATGAGTTTTGTTCAAATCTTTGCGGGATAATCATTATGGAAGCCGAATTATGGCCACGGGGTCGGCACATGAGGGTCGACAATGAGAGAGCGAGGTTGAGGAGGACGGTGCGAACTACCACCCTTCCCATGGATCCAACCGAGTTTTATCCGGCTCGGGACACTCATAAATCCAAGAAGGGGATCGCGAGGCAGGTAAGAATCCTCTGAATTCCGTTAATTTTCAGAATGTGCATTCTTGAATGTCGGGAGTTTGATTGGAATTGAGTTAGGGTTCTTGGTGCCCTAATTGGGGCTTTTGACTTTGCGATGTGCCTTTGTCGAAATTGACTGTAGCTTAGCTCAATTGACGTTACGGGTAGACAACATAAAAATTTTGGTGGTAAAATTCCATGTCTAGAGGTGTTTTCCAAAATTAAAGTAAGTTTAATTCGGGACGAAGTAATTTTTTGAAATGTTTGAAATGTTTGAAAGTTTCGATTTGGACGGGTTTTTCGAAATGTTTGGAAAGTTCCTTGTTCGACGGATTTTTCGAAATGTTTTGGAAAGTTCTGAATTCGATGGAGTTTTGAAACGTTCCGAATTCGATGGAGTTTTCGAAATGTTTTGAAAGTTCCGTGTTCGACGGAGTTTTTGAGATATTTTGGAAAGTTCCGAATTCGGCAGATTTTTTTCAAAATGTTTTGGAAAGTTCCGTGTTCGACGGAGTTTTCGAAATGTTTTGAAAGTTCCGATTTCGACGGATTTTTTTAAATGTTTTGGAAAGTTCCGTGTTCGACGGAGTTTTCGAGATGTTTTGGAAAGTTTCGAGTTCGACAGATTTTTCGAAATGTTTTGACAGTTTGAACCGTTAATAATCTGACTGGGACAGGAATAGTTTTAGGAGAAAAGAGCTATATCTTTGTTGACATGTTTTATTATCTTGATATGCGCCTGTGCATTTTGTAGATGTTATCTCCGTAGTGACATACTTTTGCCGTGTTCACCTGAAGGGGCGAGGGCCGATTGATGTACACAACTAGAAGAGCAGGGAAGCCTTTGAGGCGGTCCGTGAGTTGTGGGAGATACTCCCAGATGAGGCTCGGGATAGAGAGAGGAGTCCACGGCAGTTCCTGGTTGACTCCAGTCTGGCGGTATTCATTAGTGCGGTAGCCGTGGTGGCTTCGACGCAGAGGGCGAGGGTACTTCATGTCGCCCTGAGCGAGTACTTGTGGGATACGAACCACACGTTCCATTTCAAGTGGGGGGAGGTGATCGTGACTCCCACTGATTTTACCGCGATTACTGGGTAGCCATTCTGGGGCAACACTGTTTAGTGGGTGGATGACTGATAGATAAAATTCCTCGTGTAATAAAAACCTTGCAAGTGTACAAGTCACCAAAATAGCAATGTACAATAGTTAGGGTCGAACCACAGAGATTTGTGTGTTGAACAAATTGATTTAATTAGTGTAAAAAGTAACAAAGGAAAAGGGGGTTTTGATTGTTGAATTATTAAACTAAGAAAGCAAAATACATAAATTAAAGATAATAAGAGACAAGGGATTCATGGATTGGGGATCATAACAATTTTCACTTCATGCTTATTATTTCATGTAAAAATAATTCAATCTCATTCTTGGATTCGTTCACAAAAATCTAGGGTTAAGATGTTAATATATTCCGCAAGGTCAATAAGAACATTAGAACCCTACTAATTCTATCTTGTTTATATATTCCGCAAGGTCAATATAAACATTCAAGAATTCAATTAAAAGCTTAAGAACAATGGAACCTAGATTCGTTTGATTTCCGCTAGGTCCTCAATTGAATCTATTCTTCTCAACAATGGTCAAATTACAAATCATCCACGCAAGTGCAATGGTTTATATCCAAATAAATTCAAGATATCAAAAGTATATTCCGTAAGGTCAATACAATTGATCTCAAGACAATAATTAAAGATGTTGAGGAACAAGAACGAAAAAGAGATAGGAAAAAACCCTAGCATAAAGATCAAATTGTTACTCACCTCAATCCATGAATCAAATAAATTAGCCTTGAATGGCCATAAAAATAAATAAATCAAAACTTTGTTCTTTAATCTTCAAAAATAAATAACAACCTAAACTATGATAAAGGGGAAAAATATAGAGAGAGAATGATAAAAATCAAAGATGTTTCAAAAACTAGTCTAGGGTTCTTTTTATAGGAGGGAGGTGAAAATCCTTTTTGGAAACAAATTCTGGTCAAAATCCTAGTCAAATAAAGAAATCTGCCGAAATCCGTTGCTGATTCTGTGCTGAATATGTTGCTGATTCGTTTTTATTGATTTGTGACGGAATTAAATCTGTTGCTAAAGCTTGGTCGGCGGTCGCCCATTCCATGCCCAGCGAGCGCCCAGGAATACAGAAGCTTCACGACCTTTGAACATCAGCTTGTGCGGCCGCCCATGTCTTTCCAGCGATCGCCCAAGTGCCTAACAGCCACAGCCCAGCTTCGGCCCAGTCTGGCCCAAAAAAATAGAAAAATTTAAATCCGTTGCTGATTCTGTTCTGATTCTGTTGCTGATTCATTTTTATTTATTTGTGACGGAATTAAATCCGTTGCTAAAGCTTGGTCGGCAGTCGCCCATTCCAAGCCCATCGAGCGCCCAATTATACAGAAGCTTCACGGCCTTTGAACATTAGCTTGTCCGATAGCCCATGTGTTTCCAGCGACCACCCAAGTGCCAAACAGCCACAGCCCAGCTTCGGCCCAGTCTGGCCCTTTGTTCCTCGGCCACCAAATGCCTTGGCCGGCCACTTCCATTTGCCTCAACCCTGTTTGAGATTTTGGCATGCTAATAATGTTTGTCCTCCTTTGGATTCGGTTCAAAACAATTGCACAGTCGCACTTTGATCATTATAATTTTCTCTTTTGCACCTTGCTCCTTGAATTATTCATATTTTCACTTTGGCCCTTGATTTTTATTAAATCAAATTCCTCCCAATTTTTCATATTTCAAGTTTGGTCCCTGAATTTTCAAGAATTACATTTTGGCCCTTGAACTTTTAAATATCAGTTTGGTCCCACATTTTCCAGAATTGCAATTTGATCCCAAAACTTCCAAAGTACGCTCAAATCCTCCGTTTTATCAGTAATTGCACTCAACCCCTGTACTTTCAAAACACTACAAAATACATTAAATTTTCAAGGTTTCGAGCATCAAATAATCTAGGAAATATATCTTTTGGATGGGTAATACCACATCCATCAAATATCCCCAAACTTACCTTTTGCTCGTCCTCGAGTAAAACAAAACTAAAACAAAATAAAATCTAAATAACTAAATTAAAACAAAAGAAAATATTTTTGGAATTTGTTCAATTCATATAATAGGCCGTTGGTACAAGTCTCAGATCTTTACAACACACATAATCTACAAGAATTATCATGAACATGGGACTATAATTACATGGATGCATCTAACTTACAACTCTCCACCACATAATGAAAGATGAATGAAATTTGGGAGATCTCTGCCACCAAAGTAAGATATTTTATAGGGTCACTAACCACATGCTCTAAATCAATGATAATAAGATGAAATTTCACAAGGACACTCATATGCATGCTTAGACACAACTGTCAACCCGGCTACTCTTTAGGGATCAAATATGGCTTTACGCCTTGTAATGTATCGCGATAAACGCGGGCTAGGTTCACAGTTCCAAATGAAGGTAAGGACATACGAAGTCAAGCAAATGAAACTAAGATGTCTTCATCATACATCCTCACATTGAAATTTTTCACCCCGCTCCATGCCAACCCATAGATTCAACCCCCAAACTTAGAATTTTGTAAACTTTCGCATTCGGGTTGATCGCCTTTCTTTTCTTTTTGGTCACTTTCCACTTCAACATTAGAGAGGGCAAGGCTTTTTTTTTCAATTTTTTTTTCATTCATCATTTTTTTCTTTTTGCACAAATATATCACGAAAAATGTGCATTAAATACTTTTGCTCAACCCCCTCTTTTCATTACATAACATGACCTTTTTTTTTTATGACCACTTTCCACTCAACCCTTTGATTTTCCAAACTTCACCCAAACATTCCCATTCTTTCCCTAGTTTCACTTTCTTTAAAAGGTGCGAAAAATAGTGTATAAGTTAATAGGGTAGGATAGTGAGGGTACAAATGAAGGCGAATGGTGGTCTAAGATAACCTCCCACTTTGTGAAAGATTCCATTCTTTTTTTATGCTCAAAAGGGTTCTAGCGGATTTTTTTATATAAGTGACGAGAATGTTAAAGGCTCACAAATAGGGTTTAAAGAAAATAGCCACATATCACTTTCCGAATAGCCTAATTGATGTGTTATTGACAGTCATGCAAACATGTTCTAGGGACCCCGAGAATGCCAAAGTGATCCTATAAAGGTCTCCTAAATTGGTAACAATGATCAAGAAAAATAACATGGAAGTGGAAGGTGGAGAAATCATACGTTACATGTTTCAATGCAATTATATCCCCATATTGACAATAATACTCAAGATTTTAAAATTAAACCACTCTTAAATCATCATGAACTCTTGCCAACTTCCCTAAATATTAAAAGAACAAATTTTTTTAAAAAATTTCTATTTTTTTGGAGGATGACAATATATACACTCTCCTATAAACCCACAAACTCGGAGAGATATCTACCCCCAAACTCAAAACATCCTATGTGCTCATACAAAGAGAACTAAAACATACTTCGGGTTCAAAGGACGATATGACACAACAAGACAAATAAATAAAGTAAATAAAACATACCTACTTGGGTTACCTCCCAATAAGCGCATTTGGTTAAGGTCGTTAGCCCGACCGTTGCTCCCGTTTGGACTTCATTTTTCGTCCTTTGGCCCACTTCATGGTTTCTCGGGTCGTTATTTTCAGTTCATGCCCCATATATATTCCTCGAGCTTTGATATTATTTTCTGACCAATGGAATTTTTGACGTTTAAGCATCTTGGGCTTCTTCTCTTTCAAACTCTCGCCACTTTCTTCACCCTCAAAAATAGGGGGAGGTACAAGAATGATGGAGAAAAAATCTTTCACACTTTTAATGGGATGGAGAAGGTCTTCTTTGAGGCATTGTTCGTCAATTTGTCGGGCCCAACCTCATCAACATTCACGCCCTCATCATCTTTTAATTTCTCTTCAACCCAATCTTCTTCACAATCAACATCTTCATCAACAACCACAACATCACTAGCATGAGACGGAGAGATAATCGATAGTTCTTCATTAATGGAAGTGTCCTCCCATTCATAACGTTCAAGTTGGATAGAACTAGTATCTCGCTCATCACCTCTCAATGCTTCTAATCACTACCAGAAAAACAGGTTTTAGCAACGGAAATTTCCGTCGCTAAATCCAAATTTCCGTCGCTAAAATTAAACAGCGACGGAAAAATTCCGTCGCTGGTCCGCGCTACTTCGGCCGTCGCAATGCTCATGACTCAATTTCCGTCGGTATAATTTTGGTTTTCTGAATTTATATTCCATGGCCCGATTTTGATATTAGCGATTGAAATTTAGTTCTTTGAATTAATTTAATTTAATTTAATTTTTATTTCAATGACGGAAATTTCAGCATTGTGAAAAAAAATTAATTTAATTTTTATTTTTCGGCGACGGAAATTTCCGTCCTTGAAATAAAAATTAATTAAATTAAATTAATTCAGCAGTATTTCCGTTGTAATAAAATTAATTAAAATAAATTAAATTCGTGAGCGGAATATTCAGTATTGATTTAATTAATTTTAATTTAATTTTTATTTCAGCGACGGAATATTTCGCCGCTGATTTAATTTATTTCTATTTAATTTTTATTTCAGCGACGGAAATTTCCGTCGCTGATTTAATTTATTTTTATTTAATTTTTATTTCAGCGACGGAAATTTCCGTCGCTGAATTAATTTATTTTTATTAATTTTTATTTCAGCGACGGAATATTCCACCGGTGAATTAAATATTTAATTAAATTAAATTAAAATACACCAACAGAAATTTCAGTCACTGAAATAATTTTATTAAAAAAAATAAAAAATTCAATTATAATATTTTTAAAAACTAATAAATTAAAAAAAAATGCATCTATAGAAAAATATCAAAATACATCAATTACAAACATCAAGATACGTCAATTAATAATGTCAAAATACATCTATTACAATCTTTTTAAAATTAATTACAAATCTTTCAAAGAAAAAAATAAATATCAAATATTTGCAAATTACCACTACCACCATCCAAATTTTTAAAAAAAAAAATCAAAAAATGTCAAAACCCACTTCAACTACAACTCTCAAACTTCAAAATTCATCTTCAAAAATCTGTCAAAGCCCACTTTCAATTCGAAAGTAAAGGGGGGCGGATCGAGGGACGGCGGGTTTGGGGTAATTTTTTGAGAAGAGGGCGGAAAGAGGCGGAGATGGATATGGAGAAGAGGAGGAGATCGATGGAGATGGAGTGGGTGTAGGAAAAGTCGGAGATGGAGGTGGAGCTAGGCGGAGCAGAGATGGAGGTGGAGGCGAAAAGATGGTGAAGAAGAGGGGGCGAGGAAGAGGCGGAGATGGAGATGGAGGCGGGGTAGAGGAAGAGGCGGAGGTGGAGATGGAGGTGGAGGCGGAGGCGGAGTCGGAGATGGAGCGGAGTCGGGAGAGATGGAGAAGAAGGCGGGGATGTCCGTGGGAAGGAAGGAAGGGTGGCCGGATCTTTGGGGTGGCCGGATCATAGGGGTGGCTTGGGATTAGGTGCGTGGAGAGAGAAAGAGAGTGTGAGAGAGAGAAAGTGTATTTGTGTGTGAGTGTGTGTATTTGTGTGTGTGTGTGTTGAGTAATAAATGGGAAGATAAAGAGAATTTAAGAATGTGAAATGGTTTGTGAAATGGTTTTGTTTTTGATGAATTTAGACCATTGGATGTTTAAGGTTAATGGTTCGAGATTGATTAGGGGATCAATCCACGTGAAAAGTTGTAAGCCAATTAAAAAAGAGGGTATCATGCTTTTGCAAAACGGATTTGGACCATTGGATGTTTAAGATTAATGGTCCAGGATGATTAGGGGATCAATCCATGTGAAAATTTGTAAGCCAATTAAAAAAAGGGTGTCATGCTTTTGCAAAATGGATTTGGACCATTGAATTTTATTGTTTTTGATATATTTAATGGCTAAGATTTTCCTTGTTTAATGACCATAATAATAGTAATATCAAAAATAATTTAAAATATAAAATAATATTATATAATAATAATAATTAAATAATAATATACCATAATAATAATATACTCCTCCGTCCACATAGTTACTTCACGATTGCATTTGCGCGGAGATTAAGAGAAAAAAAGAGAGACGGACTACCTATATTTATTTTTTAATTTTTTAAAATTTTTATTGACTAGAAAATAATATTTTAGCCTTTGTTAATTGGTGGTTTTTTTAGGAAAAGTTATAGAAAAAAGATAGAAAAAAAACTAAACAAATGAAAGTATATAGAAGAAAAGTCAAAAGAGAGACGGACTACCCTATATTTATTTTTTAATTTTTTTTAAATTTTTTATTGACTAGAAAATAATATTTTAGCCTTTTTAATTAGTGATTTTTAGAGGTGGCCATAAGGTCATAACCGCCGGGTTAACGGTTATAACCGGCGGTTAAAAATTTCGTTAAGTCTAAAGTAACCTAAAGTTAACCGTTAAAAAGTACTAAGCATTACGGTTATACGGTTCTACTGATTATACACGGTTTACACGGTTAAAAATGTGCCCTTTTTTTCCGATTTGGTCCTTTTTAACGGAATAGTTAAGCTGTTTTGGTTAACTTTGTCTTTATATACCTTTTTTTTTTAATAAAGAATACTATTTGAAATGTTACTTATTAATGATTTTTTTTGGAAAAAGTTATAAAAAAAAGTTAAGAATTTTTAAATAAATGAAATTTTAACGGAAAATGTGTTTAACAGATTTTTTAACGGTTTTTTTATTTTATTTTTTGGTTAAGCAAAGCTATTTGAGAAATAATTATTTTAAAAAACAGTTTTTAACATTTTTTTTGAAGAAAATATATGCCATTATTTAGGGGTTTTAGGGTTTTATGTGTCCCGATCTTGTGAAAATGGTATACAGCTACCTCGTTTATTTTTTTTTTTTAATTTTTTCTACATTCTAAATGACATTTAAAGTGTTTTTCATCTTTATGACTTTCCTCAAAATCCAAATGGAATTTGAGTTACAAATATGTGCCATTATTTAGGGTTTTTAGGGTTTTATGTGTCCCGATCTTGTGAAAATGGTATACGGCTACCTCGTTTATTTTTTTTAATTTTTTTCTACATTATAAATGACATTTAAAGTGTTTTTCATCTTTATGACTTTCCTCAAAATCCAAATGGAAATTGAGTTACAAATATGTGTCATTATTTAGGGTTTTAAGGAATGTATCCCGATCTTGTGAAAATGGTATACGGCTACCTCGTTCATTTTTTTTTTTAATTTTTTTTCTACACTCTAAATGACATTTAAAGTGTTTTTCATCTTTATGACTTTTCTCAAAATCCAAATGGAAATTGAGTTACAAATATGTGCCATTATTTAGGGTTTTAAGGAATGTGTCCCGATCTTGTGAAAATGGTATACGACTACCTCGTTTATTTTTTTTTTTTTTTTCTACACTCTAAATGACATTTAAAGTGTTTTTCATCCCTATGACTTTCCTCAAAATCCAAATGGAAATTGAGTTACAAATATGTGCCATTATTTAGGGTTTTAAGGAAAGTGTCCCGATCTTGTGAAAATGGTATACGGCTACCTCGTTTATATTTTTTTAATTTTTTTCTACACTCTAAATGACATTTAAAGTGTTTTTCATCTTTATGACTTTCCTCAAAATCCAAATGGAAATTGAGTTACAAATATGTGCCATTATTTAGAGTTTTTAGGGTTTTATGTGTCCCGATCTTGTGAAAATGGTATACGGCTACCTCGTTTATTTTTTTTTAATTTTTTTCTACACTCTAAATGACATTTAAAGTGTTTTTCATCTTTATGACTTTCCTCAAAATCCAAATGGAAATTGAGTTACAAATATGTGTCATTATTTAGGGTTTTAAGGAATGTATCCCGATCTTGTGAAAATGGTATGCGGGTACCTCGTTTATTTTTTTTTATTTTTTCTACACTCTAAATGACATTTAAAGTGTTTTTCATCTTTATGACTTTCCTCAAAATCCAAATGAAAATTGAGTTACAAATATGTGCCATTATTTAGGGTTTTAGGGAATGTGTCTCGATCTTGTGAAAATGGTATACGGCTACCTCGTTTATTTTTTTTTATTTTTTTCTACATTCTAAATGACATTTAAAGTGTTTTTCATCTCTAGTGGTTTTTTTTAGAAAAAGTTATAGAAAAAAAGATAGAAAAAAAACTAAACAAATGAAAGTATGTAGAAGAAAAGTCAAAAGAGGGACGGACTACCCTATATTTATTTTTTAATTTTTTTAAATTTTTTATTGACTAAAAAATAATATTTTAGCCTTTGTTAATTAGTGTTTTTTTTTTAGAAAAAGTTATAGAAAAAGAGATAGAAAAAAAACTAAACAAATAAAAGTATATAGAAGAAAAATCAAAAGAGGGACGGACTACCCTATATTTATTTTTTTAATTTTTTTTAAAATTTTTTATTGACTAAAAAATAATATTTTAGCCTTTGTTAATTAGTGTTTTTTTAGAAAAGTTATAGAAAAAGAGATTGAAAAAACTAAACAAATGAAAGTATATAGAAGAAAAGTCAAAAGAGGGACGGACTACCCTATATTTATTTTTAATTTTTTAAAATTTTTATTGACTAGAAAATAATATTTTAGCCTTTGTTAATTAGTGGTTTTTTAGAAAAAATTATAGAAAAAGAGATAGGAAAAAAACTAAACAAATGAAAGTATATAGAAGAAAAGTCAAAAGAGGGACGAACTACGCTATATTTATTTTTTAATTTTTTTTAATTATTTTATTGACTAGAAAATAATATTTTAGTCTTTGTTAATTAGTGGTTTTTTAGAAAAAATTATAGAAAAGAGATAGGAAAAAAACTAAACAAATGAAAGTATATAGAAGAAAAGTCAAAAGAGGGACGGTACCCTATATTTATTTTTTTTAGTTTTTTAAATTTTTATTGACTAGAAAATAATATTTTAGCCTTTGTTAATTAGTTGTTTTTTTTAGAAAAAGTTATAGAAAAAAAGATAGAAAAAAAACTAAACAAATGAAAGTATACAGAAGAAAAATTAAAAAAAAAATCAGCGAAGGAATTATTCAAGTCGGCGATAATCTAATTTTTTTTTTAAAATAAATTATCAGCGACGGAATAATTCCGTCGCTGATAAATTAAAAAAAAAATTAAAAAATAAATAAATTAGATTATCAGTGACGGAATAAATCCGTGATTTATCAAAAAATAAAAAAATAAATTATCGGCGACGGAATTATTCCGTGATAACTTAAAAAATTAAAAATAAAATAAATTATCGGCGACGGAATAATTCCGTCGTTGATAACTTAAAAAAATTAAAAAATAAATAAATATCGGCGACGGAATAATTCCGTCGGCGATTATTAGCGGCAGGAATTAAATTCCGCGTGAAATTCCCGTCGCTAAAACGAATATTCGTGAATATTCGTTTTTAGCGGCAGAATCAACAGCGGAATTTAATCGTCGATAAGGCGCCAAATTAATTCCGTCGCTAAAGCATAATTTCCATCGCTAAATAGCGACGGAATGCTTCCGTCGCTGTTGATTCCGTCGCTAAAACACCAGTTTCTGGTAGTGAATATTTTAGTCACTTGTGCTTCCAACCTATCCATGGTTGCACCAGATTGTTGTCATTGTTGACGATTTTCCTCCCTCAAACTTGTTAGAGCCTCTTCCCATGATCTCTTTTTAGGTTGCGATGGATCATATTAATGTCGCTCATAATTGTTCCATGCCCGGCTTGAGTGGTTTCCCCTCCATTGTGTATAACAATTGGGGGAATAATCATATTGTGGTTGCCATGGGTGGAACAAACTCCTTTCTTGCATCTGTGGAGAATACTCATGAAAATATGTCCTAGACGAACAATCATTAGTAGCAGAGAGTATAATCCACAACATGAACATGCATCTTGTATTATATTGGCACTAGGCGAAGCACTTTTCGCATTGAACAATGAAATTAATTGTTTTACTTGCCCGGCCAACTTCTCATTAGAATGTGATTCATGCATGACCTTTAATTTTTAAGCAACTAGAAAAGGAAAGAAAATTATTTACACTAAAAAGAAACTAGTAAAAGAAAATATTTACAATACACTAACAAAATTAACTTGTTCAAATCACAACAAATCTCCGGCAATGGCGCCAAAAACTTGATAGATAAAAATTCTTGTGTAATAAAAACCTTGCAAGTGTACAAGTCACCTAAGTAGCAATGTACAATAGTAAGGGTCAAACCACAGAAATTTGTGTGTTGAACAAATTGATTTAATTAGTGTAAAAAGTAACAAAGGAAAAGGGGGTTTTGATTGTTAAATTATTAAACTAAGAAAGAAAAATACATAAATTAAAGATAATAAGAGACAAGGGATTCATGGATTGGGGATCATAAAAATTTTCACTTCATGCTTTTTATTTCATGTAAAAACAATTCAATCTCATTCTTGGGTTCGTTCACAAAACCCTAGGGTTAAGATGTTAACATATTCCGCAAGGTCAATAAGAACATTAGAACCCTACTAATTCTATCTTGTTTATATATTCCGCAAGGTCAATATAAACATTCAAGAATTAAATTAAAAGCTTAAGAACTATGGAACCTAGATTCGTTTGATTTTCGCAAGGTCCTCAATTGAATCTATTCTTCTCAACAATGGTCAAATTACAAATCATCCACGCAAGTGCAATGATTTATATCCAAATAAATTCAAGATATCAAAAGCATATTCTGCAAAGTCAATACAATTGATCTCAAGACAATAATTAAAGCCGTTGAGAAAAACAAGAACGAAAAAGAGATAGGAAGAATTAAAATCCTAGCATAAAGATCAAATTGTTACTCACCTCAATCCATGAATCAAATAAATTAGCCTTGAATGACCATTAAAATAAATAAATCAAAACCTTGTTCTTTAATCTTCAAAAATAAATAACAACCTAAACTATGATAAAGGGGAAAATTATAGAGAGAGAATGATAAAAATCAAAGATGTTTCAAAAAATAGTCTAGGGTTCTATTTATAGGAGGAGGGAGGTGAAAATCCTTTTTGGAAACAAATTCTGGTCAAAATCTTAGTCAAATAAATAAATCTGCTGAAATTCGTTGCTGATTCTGTGCTGATTCTGTTGTTGATTCGTTTTTATAGATTTGTGACGGAATTAAATCCGTTGCTAAAGCTTGGTCTGCGGTCGCCCATTCCAAGCCCAGTGAGCTCCAAGGAATACCGAAGCTTCACGGCCCTTGAACATCAGCTTGTGCGGCCGCCCATGTGTTTCCAGCGACCGCCCAAGTGCCAAACAGCCACAGCCCAGCTTCGGCCCAGTCTGGTCCTTTGTTCCTCGACCACCAAATGCCTTGGCCGGCCACTTCCATTTGCCTCGGCCCTGTTTGAGATTTTGGCCTGCTAATAATGTTTGTCCTCCTTTGGATTCGGTTCAAAACAATTACATAGTCTCACTTTGATCATTATAATTTTCTCTTTTGCACCTTGCTCCTTGAATTATTCATATTTTCACTTTGGCCCATGAAATTTATTAAATCAAATTCCTCCCAATTTTTCATATTTCTAGTTTGGTCCCTGAATTTCCAAGATTTACATTTTGGCCCTTGAACTTTGAAATATCAGTTCGGTCCCACATTTTCCAGAATTGTAATTTGATCCCAAAACTTCCGAAGTACGCTCAAATCCTCTGTTTTATCAGTAATTGCACTTCAACCCTTGTACTTTCCAAAAAACTACAAAATACATTAAATTTTCAAGGTTTCGAGCATCAAATAAGCTAGAAAATAAATCTTTTGGATGGGTAAAACCACATCCATCAGTGGCTACACCCGTGAGCAGTTGTCGGAGCTGCTTGGTATTGACATTACCAATGCCAGGGGCCTGAATAATCGGAACGGGCCGATGGAGGCTCATTTGCGGAGGGGCATCGAGGCGTATTTGGCGGAGTCCGTGAGGATGACAGCAGAATGCCTGGCTCGAGGGATTTTATGGTTCGCTTTGTTAGCTACCCTGTTTCCCACTGCTGACACAACATGTCACTTTGCTCTGCTCGGCTCTCTGACTGACCTGGAGGCGCTGAGAGGGTTTTCTTGGGGAGACGCCGGTCTGACCGAGTTCTATCATGCTTTGGATAGGTTCTCTCGGGGAGAGGAGAACACTTTAGGCTGTTTTCAGTTTGCCTTGGATGTGAGTTCCTTTCTTTTTCTCTTCCTTGTCTCACTTGTACCTGTATGTATCTGCGTTGTAGCTGATATAACTTTCCATGCATTTTGACATGTGTGGTTCTTGGAGGTGTTCCGCCCGTAGAGTTGGGAGACCTGGGAGAAGTATGCACACTTGTTCCCTGCCATGTTGATTTGGCAGAAGGCGGTGAGGAAGCCGGCAAATTTGAGGGAGAGCACTCGACTTACTTATGAGGAGGTGTCTCTGGCCATGGACCGAGATTTTTATCCGCGGATCCAGCTGACTTGGTGGAGTCGGATTGATGCTTTTGCGGTGCATGCTGCTGGGGATGTTACAATTCGGCGGAAGCTGCTGGTGGGCCTCCATTATGACGTGTTGTACCTGGGCGAGAGGGCAACTTGCTAGCATGCTCTGGGGTCCATTCCCTTGGTTCCGATGGATCCGCCTCCTCACATGCAGTATCCTATGATGATACCGATGGCGGAGTTGCAACGGTATAGGCAGGGTGTGTCCTATGTTGAATTCATCATAGAAGACGCCGACTATGATGTCTTCCGGAGGACGAGGCTGAGGAGCCCGCAGGTGTTCACTACCAGAAAAACAGGCTTTAGCGGCGGAAATTTCCACCGCTATATTCAAAATTCCGTCGCTAAAGTTAAATACCGACGGAAAAATTCCGTCGGTGATCCGCCGCTATCATACCGCCGCAGTGTTCAGACGGCTCGAATTCCGTCGGTATATTTTGATATTACCGACGGATTTAATTCCGTCGGTGATCTTTTGACATTAGCGACGGAAATTTCCGCCGCTAAATTAATTCATTTTAATTAAAATTTTATTTCAGCGACGAAAATTTCCGCCGGTGAAAATAAAAAATAAATTAAATTTTTATTTTACCGGCGGAAATTTTCGTCGCTGAAATAAAAATTAAATAAATTAAATTAATTTCAGCGACGAAAATTTCCGCTGCTCGAATAAAAATTAATTAAAATAAATTATTATCACCGGCGGAAATTTCCGTCGCTGGAATAAAAATTAATTTCAGCGATGGAAATTTTCGTCGCAGAAATTAATTTATTTTTAATTAATTTTTATTCCAGCTATGAAAATTTCCGCCGGTGATAATTTTAATTAAATTAAATTAAAATTAAAATTAATTGATATAGCGACGGAAATTTCTGTCGCTGGAATAAAAATTAATTAAAATAAATTAATTTCAGCGACGGAAATTTCCGTCGTTGATAATGAAATAAATTAAAAAAAATAATTTAAAATATCAATTAACCAAATTTTTTTGTACCTGATATAACAATTCAAAAAAACTAAAAGTACCAAACTAAAAACTAAATATCACCGTACCAAATCGGGAGGGGAGAGGGGGGGAGGGGTGGCCGGGGCTCCCGCGGGTACCAAATATCAAAAATGTTTACAAACAAGTATAAAATAGTACCAATCAGAGTACCAAACTAAAAACCAAAATCAACGTACCAAATCGGGAGGGGGGAGGGGGGGAGGAGGGGGTCGGGGCTCCCGCGGGTACCAAATATGACAAATGTTATTACAAACAAGTCTAAAATAGTATGTAATCAACTCGGGGGGAATCGGGGGGGGGGGGAGGCTGGAAATTACCCTGCTGCAGACTCTACATGGGCCATCAACATCGCAAATTTTCTATCGGTCTCCGCCTGACGCCGATCATTCTCCTCCTGCATCTGCGCCTGACGCCGATCAATCTCCTCCCGCATCTGCGCTTGAGCCTCCAAAGCGTCCGAAAGCTTTGCCCTAGCCTCTGCAGCCAATCGTCTCTCCTCAACCAGCTGAGCCTCTAGAGTGTCGATCCTCGGATCATTCCGAGTATCGGGCGTGAAACCATATGGCCGACTGCTGGTCGACGTCGATGGCATTGCCGCCCGTAATCCCCCATCCCTAACACTCGCTTACCTCTCTTTGGATGTCCCTCAGAGGTGACCTAGCGCCAAACATCAGGAACGAAGGGAACGGGCTGGCCGGGAGGCGTACCTTTGCGAACAACGGCGGCTTGATATGTACTCTGTCAAAATAAAACAAACAATTATAATCATATACACAATGTAATATACATAAATAAATTTACATATTCAAAATCAAGTCATTTAATGATAGTTTACTTACAAAGGCATTAGCAGAGCGATCGTCAACCCATTGCGGAGGTTGATCGGGCGCTGTAGGAGTCCGAACATGGGTGCTAACGAAAACATCCAAAAAACTGACACCTGGGCCATGTTCCCTTTCCTATAAATAAAATAAGCGAGATTATTATTTTGAAATTGTATAAATGCAACATTTAAACTGATTTAAAAGCATGCATACACTACATTTACACTAAAATCATGGATTTCATAGCATCAACATGGCTCCCAGCTAACATACGTACATAAACATATTTAAAAGCATGCATACACTACTACATTTAAACTAACATACATACCATACGGTAGTGATGCTCACCGACTGGTATCGTCCCCATCGTATGCTTTATCGCCGACCCCGAGGAGCCTGCTCTATTTGTCTTAGCCTGTTCGGCCATAGCTTTCGCCGCATCCGACGCCCAATATTCGCAAAATCGAAGAAACACCTCCTCGGTCATCCAAGGAGGTGTCAAGGTCTATAATTTCGCCTCGAGCAGCTTAATATAAAATTTAGACTTCGTGTTACCTATAAAAAATATGAATATCTCGTAAACATATAATGATGACATTATAAAATTAAAAGAGTATAATCATTGTTAATTAAACTAATTAAGGATAGATAAATATGTTACCAATATGATCCCGAAATAACTTCGAACACTGTTTATCGAAAACATATCTAGCCGTCGCCTCGTCGATATCCGGCGCCCAACAAAATTTCCCCTACAACATATAATGATAACATTACAAAACTAAAAGAGTACAATCATTATTAATTATAACATTTTAATAACAAACTAACATTTAAGTTTTAAATAAAAACCATTAACACATTACCTTAAACTCCTCCCAAGCATTCTCCTTCTCCCCTGGTGGCAATGATTTCCAGTTGGGCCAAAACTCTGCCATGACCCGAGACCGCCAATACTGCCCGATCTTAGTCCCTGGGGTAGGGTATCCACCTACAAACCTGCCAATTATATTTATACAATAAAATTTTAAATTAAATAATGAATTATATATAAAACAAAAATGAACCAACTTATATCAAATTAATGAAGAGTTACTTACTGGTCATAAAGTGGCGATACCATCAGAAACGTCCTCCCCTCAGAATCGACAAGAGTATGAGTACTGGGCCCAAAGGTGGAGCAGGTACTAGAAAGTGTAGGTCGACATCAGAAGTACCGCTGGCACCTGTACTGGATCGGGACAATTACATCTCAGTAATAGATGTGTAAACGGGGCCTGTCTTCTTGCCCGCTCTACTAGAACACATATCTAAATACTCTAAAAATATTAAAATATACAACTTTAACAATAGGAAACAATATATTCACAATACATATACACAAAATCTAGGGAGAAACGCGTTTCTCCTTCATTTACGGAGAAACGGGTTTATTGACACACACAACAAAAACAAAGACACAAACACAGACGGGCTCACCTCCCTCTCTCTCTAGACGCAAACCCATCTCACCGGCCAAAACCCATCACCAAGCTCTCCCCCTCCGGCCAAATCAACCGGCGACCTCTGTCATTGAAACCCAACTCTGAATCTGGGTTTTGTTCAGATGATGAATTGGGCGGTGGTAGTTGCGGTGGTGGAATAAGGATGTGAATTTGGGGGTTTGATGGTGAAGGTTTTGAAACTGAGCTTGAAGGGTTTGAAGAAGGTTTGGCTATGGCGGAGGAAGATGAGTGAAGCGCCGGCAAGTTGAATTGAGTTCGCCATTTTTGTGAGTGCTTCTTCGTGCGATTGGCGTTGTTTATTGTGTGTTCCGTGTCTTTTTTTGTTGTTTCCGTGACTTTTGTTGTTTCTGGCTATCAAATATAATGTTTCTGGCTATCAAATATAATGCTTCTGGATATAAATTACAAAGGTTTTGGATTCTGAATATCAATTAAAATGCTTCTGGATATCAATTATAAAGCTTCTGGATATCAATTATAAAGCTTCTGGATATCCAGAACTCTTTGAAAGGATATCCAGAACCATATGTAAGTGATATCCAGAAGTTTAAAATTGGCTTCTGGATATAAGTTTTAAGGCTTCTGGATATCCATATTCAATGTTCTGGATATCCAGAACCTTGTGAAAGTGATATCCAGATCAGAAATTTGGTCTTGGCCTTGGATTTGGTCTCAAATATTTTTTCTGGATATCCATCCCAAAGATTCTGGATATCAATCCTAAAGCTTCTGGATATCCAGAAACCCGTTTCTCCATAACTTATGGAGAAACGCGTTTCTCAGCAGACGCACTCATACATATAAAACTTTAAAGTTCTAATAATCTAAAGCATTCACAATACATATAAAACTTTAAACTATCTATCTATTACTATATAAAAGATGAAGTCACTATAACACTTTCCCTCCAAAACTCTCACCTAGACATAATTTTGGTCATATTCATTTTTCTCAAGCATTTAATCTCAAATAATAAATGTAATAGTAATTAGTAATTGATTTTTGAGAAGCATTTAATACAAGCTAATTAAATCCATTTAATGACTTTTGATCGAAATATTTTGAAGAATAACTGATTATTGAAAAGCTTAGAAATCATTTTTTGGTATCTTGATTGAACTTGAAACCACCGTTTTACAACACAATTTCCAGCATAGATATTTGAGAAGGCATAACAAACCTGCCTCTAAATAGCATCAACATTTAGTCTCTTGAGTTACTATTTTTAACTTCATAAAGTACAAACAATGTCTCATTTGTTTATTTGTTTTGCTTGGTTTGCAACATCAACTGAGTACAATATGTAATGCATTTTTCATAATGGTGATATATATCCCATTAATATTTATTCCCTCCGTCCCAAATAAAAAAATTGAATGGCAACAAAATTTCAAATTTGAACTAAGCTTTTTTTAAAAGTTTTTTTTGTAATCTATTTTGAGACAGCGAACAATGAATGTGTATATTTATAAATGGAAAAACAAAAGATGATGAAATTCTTTGAAACAAAAGTTGTTTAACCATTTTGTAATGATATTTCTAAATGGAGATACATATGTTGATGGTTTGAGAAGATATATAAATATAAGTATAAGTATAGTTGCTGAATTAATCGTGAAATCGGTTTGGTATTGGGTCAGTGTTTCAAAAGCGATAGAGAAAGATTGATGGTTAGATAGAAATTTAGATTGAGGGTTTTGGAGAAGGTTTATATTTATATGATGGGTTTAGGGTTGGATCAGATTATTTTCGGGTGGGTTCTATTAGCTAGTAGTCCAGTCCATTAAGAAATTAACTGGATTTTTTATAGTAGTCCATCGTTAAAAAAATTACTTGTATTTTATTGGTTTATTCTCTTGTGGGTAGAAACTTATATAAGAGGCAAATAAAATTTTATTTTCAGATTTCAAAATAAATATGATATTTATATTAATGGTTTTTTTCTTAACTTAAGAAGTTGGTAGGAAATGTAAGGAAATTTTTTAAAAAGAAGATGGAATTATTTTAGTGATGTGGTACCACCTATATTTCAAAATGAATGATATTGTAATGTATTACTATATAAAAGATGAAGTAACTATAACACTTTCCCTCCAAAACTCTCACCTAGACATAATTTTGGTCATATTCATTTTCCTCAAGCATTTAATCTCAAATAATAAATGTAATAGTAATTAGTAATTGATTTTTGAGAAGCATTTAATACAAGCTAATTAAATCCATTTAATGACTTTTGATCGAAATATTTTGAAGAATAACTGATTATTGAAAAGCTTAGAAATCATTTTTTGATATCTTGATTTGAACTTGAAACCACCGTTTTACAACACACTTTCCAGCATAGATATTTGAGAAGGCATAACAAACCTGCCTACAAATAGCATCAACATTTAGTCTCTTAAGTAACTATTTTTAACTTCATAAAGTACAAACAATGTCTCAGTTATTTATTTGTTTTGCTTGGTTTGCAACATCAACTGAGTACAATATGTAATGCATTTTTTATAATGGTGATATATATCCCATTAATATATATTCCATTCGTCCCAAACAAAAAATTGAATGGCAACAAAATTTCAAATTTGAACTAAGCTTTTCTTAAAAGTTTTTTTTGTAATCTATTTTGAGACTGCGAATAATGAATGTGTATATTTATAAATGGAAAAACAAAAGATGATGAAATTCTTTGAAACAAAAGTTGTTTAACCATTTGGTAATAATATTTCTAAATGGAGATACATATGTTAATGTTTTGAGAAGATATATACATATAAGTATAAGTATAGTTGATGAATTAATCGTGAAATTGGTTTGGTATTGGGTTAGGGTTTCAAAAGCAATAGAGAAAGATTGAGGGTTAGATAAAAATTTAGATTGAGGGTTTTGGAGAAGGTTTATATTTATATGATGGGTTTATGGTTGAATCAGATTATTTTCGGGTGGGTTCTATTAGCTAGCAGCCCAGTCCATTAAGAAATTAACTAGATTTATTATAGTAGTCCATCGTAAAAAAATTACTTGTATTTTATTGGTTTATTCTCTTGTGGGTAGAAACTTATATAAGAGGCAAATAAAATTTTATTTTCATATCTCAAAATAAATATGATATTTATATTAATGGTTTTTTTCTTGACTTAAGAAGTTGATAGGAAATGGAATGAAAATTTTTTAAAAAGAAGATGGAATTATTTTAGTAATGTGGTACCACCTATATTTCAAAACGAATGATATTGTAATTTCAAAATAAATGATCTTGTATAAGTGTATTCAAAATTATATTTTTTAAAATTATTATTAGTTCTTATAAGATTTTTTGCAATTTAATAATCATATAGTATACTCCCTTCGGTTTAAAATATTTGTCACTTTTAAATTTTTCACAAGTTTTAAAAAACATAGTTATTATACCAACTTCATGATTAAAATACCAATATTCTCATGATTTATTATTTCTCCTTCATTACTTACAACAATAAATCAATTAATAAAATGGAAAAAGTTTCAATGTCATTATGTATTATTGTTGAATGTCTTTTATTTAAAAAATATTTTTCTAAATTAACCTTTATACATACTAATAGTAACTTTTTTTATTTAGTTTCTATTATTTGTAAAAAAAAATAGCCGTCCGTTTAACGCACGGGTGTTAGACTAATTAATAATATAAAGCATTCACAATACATATAAAATTTTAAAGTTCTAATAATCTAAAGCATTCACAATACATATAAAACTTTAAACTATTAATAATTTAAAGCATTCACAATACATAAAAAACTTTAAAGTTCTAATAATCTAAAGCATTCACAATACATATAAAACTTTAAACTATTAATAATATAAAGCATTCAAAATACATATAAAACTTTAAAGTTCTAATAATCTAAAGCATTCACATACATATAAAACTTTAAACTATTAATAATATAAAACATTCACAATACATATAAAACTTTAAAGTTCTAATAATCTAAAGCATTCACAATACATATAAAACTTTAAACTATTATTAATCTTTGTCCCCATCATCGTCACTGGATTCTGAATTACTACAAAACTCGAGTTCTTCATCTTCGTCTTCGGACTCTGATCAATCAAACTCTGGTTCGACATCCTCTTCCTCATCCTCTTCCTCTTCATCATTAATATCAATGTGCGCGAGATGACCTGAACGAGGCGGAGGAGGTGGAAAATTCACTGGTAAGAAATCCTCCTCGGGTTCATTAACATTTTGAGGAATATGAGTGACATCATCTAATGGATGATTAGCTGATGAAATGTTAGGTAGCACTGGCATTTCATCCTCTTGATAGGGTGTTTCTAATGACGACTCAGTAGTTGTCGACGAGGATAGGTTGTCAATCATGCTCCTAGCCTTGGTCATCCAGACAGCCCACCATCTGTCGGGTCGCAGACGAGGGTAGGGAGTCATGTATACCTGTTGTGCTTTAGATGCTAAGATGAAGACGTCGTCACCATTATGTTTGGACGAGTCCTTTACATCAACGAGTTGAAATATGGCGTGTTTCTTAACACCTCGTACAGCATCTCGCCAATCACAATTGAACAAGACAACATTGTTTCCACCCAAATACTCCACCTTGACTACTTCTTTCAGGACGCCATAATAATCAAGGTTTCCTTTAAGCGTCACACCGCTATTCCATATTAATTTAGAGCCCCCGTAAGCTTTGGTATGAAACACATAGCCATTCACGAAATAACCGTTGTATTAATTTAGAGCCCCCGTAAGTAGTCTATCAAGAAAAACGTGGCAATCGTGACTCTTCAAACCCTGCACTTTCCCCTCCTCTACATTGACACAGTTACCAATGTTAGACGCATAACCATCTGAAAGCCTTAAATCTTTGAGCCATTTCAAGAGGAGGATTTTGTTTTCCTTTGTAAGCACGTATTGAGCCATCGGTCTAACTGGTTTACCATTGACATGTACCAAGTCTAAGGCCGGCCGCTTACAGATTTCCTTAAGGTCCATTCGAGCTTTTTCGTTGTCTTTAGTTGTTGCCTTGAAATCCATCAACGTGTTAAAAACATTATCGAATACATTCTTCTCAATGTGCATCACGTCAAGGTTATGTCAAATGAGATTTATTTTCCAGTATGGCAGCACCCAAAATATACTCCTCTTGGTCCAGTTATGGGAAGTCCCAAACCCTTGTATTTTGGTCTTCGAAAACTTTTTCCCCCACCGAGGATCGAGCAATCTAGATACCTTCTCATAGACCGTGTCACCACTTAAACGAATCGGGGCCTCATCATGGTCAATCTTGTTCTTTTTAAACACATTCTTCTGGGTCCTGAATGGGTGGTCCTCCAGAAGAAATTGTCTATGGCAATCGAACCAACATGGTTTTCCAGAGTGCTTGAGCGTGAAAGACTTTGTGTCACTCATACAATACGGACAGGCCAACTTCCTGTGGGTGTTCCAACCCGATAACATCCCATATGCAGGGAAGTCATTAACTGTCCACATCAATGCAACCTTCATGCTGAAATTCTCTCGCTTGAAAGCATCCAACGTTTCGACCCCATCCTCCAAAAGCTGTTTCGATTCGTCCATCAAAGGTCGGAGATAGACGTCAATGTTCCTCCCAGGGCTGTTTGGGCCGAGGATGAATAACGACAAGAACATGTAGGGATCACTCATACACAACCAGGGCAGAAGATTGTAGACAGTGGCTATAACCGGCCAACAAGAGTAAGATTTTGCCCCAGGACAAAACGGATTGAAACCATTAGAACAGATGCATAACCGTATATTTCTTGCTTTAGACGCAAAGTCAGGATAAGTCTCATCAAAGTGTTTCCATGCCTCCCCATCACTAGGATGAATCAATACACCCTCTTCACGCAAACTTTCCTTATGCCAACGCATTGCTTCTGCAGTAGATTTAGACGCGTAGAGGCGTTGCAGTCTTGGAATCAACGACATGTAACGCAACTGCTTATGTGGTTTGTTTTTCTTGCGTTTTGAACTACCCCTTCGATTTGGCTTATATCTACTTTGTCCGCAAATTGAACACTCTGTCTTCTGTGAATCTTCCTTGTAGAATAGCATGCAGTCATTCTTACACGCATCAATGTTTTCATAACATAGCCCAATCTGCCCAACCAACTTCTTTGTCTCATAAAAGTTTGTAACCATCTTATTCTCTTTCGGCAACATCCGCTTAATTGCTTTCATGATACGATTATAAGCAGACTGGCTAATAATGCAATCAACCTTTATGTTAAGGAGCTCAGCCACAGCCTCCAACATACTGATCTCGCAACCTGGATAGTCCTTCTCTTTTGCAGAGTCCATAGAATCAATAAATTTCTTGGCTGCAGGGGTTGGTTCTTGCTGTTGGTTCTCTGACCAATCGAATTCAGGACCGGCTGTATCCCTAACCATATCTTCCATATTCAAAGGTGGTTCTTCATTGTCCTGAATAATAGGTTCGGGTTCGGGAGGTACATGAATATTCCTGGGGGGATTATTCACAATATTTGTGCGCAATATCATTTGCTCACCATGACGAGTCCACCATTTGTACCCAACTTCAAACCCGTTACGCAAAAGATGTTTCTGAGTATCGATCAAGCTTAGATACTTGACATTACAACACCTGGTGCATGGACACCTAATCTTACTATCATCATTCATGTGACTGGGATTTGATTCAGCAAATTCAATTAACCCCTTCAACCCTCTTATAAACTCAGGATTGATACTGCTATGATTCGGCAACTTCCGCTTGTACATCCAACTACGATCATCGTTGACAGACATCACTCCTGCATTGCAATCCATATATTATACGTAAACTCAATTTAATTGACTGATGAAACAAAATTGGGATGTTAATAATTATTTGATTTCATAATATATTAACAGTTTAGAAGTAATTAACGTATTACCATTCCCTAAATTTCAATTACAAACTTAAAAGCAACACAAATATTCTTAAAATAAATTTAAAGCTTCTATCTCATATTTAACAATATATTAACAGATCTTCTTAAAAGTGTCTAGGAACTCATTCACGCTCCCAAACTCGAATCTCTAATCTTCCTCTGCCTCGGTCCCCGGGAGGTCTTTGGTCTAGGTATGTCGAAAAAGTCAGTCTGACCTCATCCTGTCTCAGGTATCGTGTGAGCCAGTGGATCAATCAGTCTGGTAGCTCTCAGTACTTCTCTTTCCTGCCTCAAGGCCTCTCTGCGAGCTATCACTTCGGGTTCATTTCTCAAAGTAGCTCTCCAAAGCTCCCGTCTCTCATAATCTGTTGCAATGTAGCTAGTGATTTCATCAGGGTTGCTCTTGGCCTCTATGTCTCTTAATGTCCGGCTGGAAGAATAGTCTGCCCCAAAATACTCTCGGCGTCGAGCCTCTATCATCAGCTGTACAGGACCTTGTTGCTCCTCGTACCATATCAGATACTCGGTGGTCAGAAATGTGATACCTCTAGTCAAATGGAGTAGTGTTCGTATCGGAAGAAAGCCCTCTAGAAATGCTCTACCAAAGAAATGTGTAGTCAGAGGCTCAGTCATAATCATCGGCATGGTATTAGTCGTCAACTGCTCTCTCAAAGTCCGAATGGTCTGCTGCGGGTATCCGTACTGTCTGCTCACTAGAGATGGAATGCAAAAGGATGATACATGTAGTCTCGAAAGTCGGACAATCACTGACTCGTCCTGAATATCTCTCATAGTCTGCAATCCCCATGCCGGAATCCAATAGTACAGGTTTGCGGTCTCATATCGGGCCAAGGCCAACCTCCTATGCCAACTCTCAGTAGCAGCATCCCTCAATATCTTACGCTGTCCAGTCGCCGAAGGTAATTCCGTCTGCCCCTCTGGTAGTGGCGAGATCAAGCGCAATCTCTCATACAGCCAAAATGATATTAATTTGGGGCTGCCTGAACCCATGCTCGCATCCTCCAGCTAATCTATCAATGCCGTGGTATGTCTCCGCTAGCAACAGTGGAATGATGTCCATCGCTCCCTGTCCAGATTGAATATGTTGGATGTCAACTCCTCGATCACCTCTCAGCTGCCTGATGATCTCTAACAGCGTAGCTGGACACACTCCGATGTAGCCACAGAAGTAGTGCGCAGACAGAATGAGCAACATGAATATATCTAAGGAAGTGGATAGATCAAACAGTCTGGGGCTGGTCCGACTCAATCTGGCTATATGAGTCAAGTCTATGATTATATCGTTAACGACAACGTCCGATACCCAGTCTGCTGATAATCCCAAGAATTCAGATAGTTGCTCCGTAACTGATCGTCTGTCTCAGGGAAATGCCACAGTCCTCGACTCAGCCACACCAGTCAGTGCTTAGAAATCCACCATCTTTGGTATCAGATCGTTGTACGATTAGGTGAACACATGTCGCTCCGAATCCCAAAAGCACGAAGCAGCTCGGAGCAGATCCCAATCAATCTTCCAATCTTTTAGAGACCAAATGTATGGCATACTATACCTCCTGTCAATAAGTTTTCGGTGTTTTTTTTGGTGAAAGCGCGAGAGTTCAAGAATGTCTTGTTGAAATTGATACTCTCGGGAAACAATTTCTCCATGTAATGCTCCATGCTGCCTTAAATTGGGGCTGCCGGGATTTTTTACCTATTAATATTGTGAATAATTGTAAATTGTTAATATTTAAAATTAGATTTAGAATTGGGGTTGGCTTCATAGTATCAACAAATCATGAGCTCTAGTTCAAACTAAACTAAAGGATAACGGTGTCCCTACCTAATCACTTACGCCCTTAGATATAATGGTGTCTCTACCTAACCAATTACGCCCCTATATATAACCTTATACAAATTAATTGTCATATAGGTTTCAAATTTTACAATTCTTTAGCAATATAATTATTGTGCACTTTATTAATATATATTTCAGGCAGCTTAGTTGGTTAGGTAGTTGAAATTTAACACTTGTTGACCTGGAATCAATACCTACTCTATCCTTTATGTGCCTGTTTGACAAACCTATCCCATCCCGAAATACACGATTATATCAAATGCAAATATGACTTTGTCTACTTGCTTTATAATCGAAAATAAAGAAATTTCGGCTTTTGGATAGACCTAAATTATTACTATTGTGAATAATTTTAAATATTAATATTTAATTCTTTGTTGTAAAATATATAATTTTACAATGATGAATTAAATTAACATTTATAAACAAGATGAGAGTCTTTCTCATCCACAACTATCAAAACCCTATCTAATATTTGATCAAGAAAGACAGAGCAAACAACTTCTCGACTGTCTGGGCAAAAGATTTTTTGTTTAATAAGAAATTTTTCCAGTTTCACTATCCTCTTCTCTCTAATAAATATCATTATTTTTATTTATATATAACATGAAAATTATTTTAAATTACTCTCAAAAAAATAAATATGAGTCAATAAATATTATTTTTGAAAAAATAAATAAATCATAAATATTAATTAATTTTAATTTAATAAATATCATTATTTTTAATTATATAAAACATGAAAATTATTTTAAATTACTCTCAAAAAAATAAATATGAGTCAATAAATATTATTTTTGAAAAATAAATAAATCATAAATTAAAATAAATTAAAAATAGAGCTAAACAAATTTAAAAAAATCTAATTAACACCGACGTAATTATCCCGCCGCTACTACCACCACCATAAACCCTACACCCGAAACACTAAACCCTAACCCCTAAACCTTAACCCCTAAACCCTAAACCCTAACCCTAAACCCTAAATCCTAACCCCTAACCCCTACACCCTAAACCCTAAATCCTAAACCCTAACCCCTAAACCCTAACCCCTAAACCCTATACCCTATACACTATACCCTATACACTATACAACATACACTATACAACATACACTATACACCATACACTATACACCATACACTATACACCATACACTATACACCATGCACTATACCCTATGCACTATACACTATGCCCTATACACTATGCCCTATACACTATACCCTATACACTATACCCTATACCCTATAACCTATACCATATACCCTATACCATATACCCTATACCCTATACACTATACCCTATACCCTATACCCTATACACTATACCCTATACACTATACACTATACCCTATACACGATACCCTATACCATATACACTATACCCTATACACTATACACTTTACATTATACACTATACACTATACACTAAACACTATACACTATACACTATACCCTATACCCTATACACTATACCCTATACCCTATACACTGTACACTATACCCTATACCCTATACTCTATACACTATGCACTATACACTATACCCTATACCCTATACATTATTCACTATACCATATACCCTATAGTGTATAGTGTATAGTGTATAGTGTATAAGGTATAGAGTATAGGGTATAGGGTATAGTGTATAGTATATAGGGTATAGGATATAGGATATAGTGTACAGTGTATAGTGTATAGTGTATATGGTATAAAGTATAGGGTATATGGTATAGTGTATAGGGTATATATAGGGTATAGTGTATATGGTATAGGGTATAGGGTATAGGATATAGTGTATAGGGTATAGGGTATAGGGTATAGTGTATAGGGTATAGTGTATAGGGTATAGGGTATAGGGTATAGTTTATAGTGTATAGTGTATAGTGTATAGTGTATAGTGTATAGGGTATAGGGTATAATGTATAGTTTATAGTGTAATGTGTATAGGGTATGGAATATAGTGTATAGGGTATAGGGTATAGTGTATATGGTATAGGGTATAGGGTATAGGGTATATGGTTTAGGGTATAGGGTTTAGGGTTTAGGGTTTAGGGTTTAGGGGTTTAGGGTTTAGGGTTTAGGGTTTAGGGGTTAGGGTTTAAGGTTTAGGGTTTAGGGTTTAGGATTTAGGGTTTAGGGTGTAGGGGTTAGGGTTTAGGGGTTAGGGTTTAGGGTTTAGGGTTTAGGGTTTAGGGGTTAGGGTTTATGGGTTAGGGTTTAGGGTGTAGGGATTATGGTGGTGATAGTAGCGGCGGAATAATTATGTCGGTGTTAATTATATATTTTTTTAATTTGTTTAGCTCTATTTTTAATTTATTTTAGGGTATATTGTATAGTGTATATTGTATAGTATATAGGGTATATGGTATAGGATATAAAGTATAGTGTATAGGGTATAGTGTATAGTGTATAGGGTATTGTGTATAGTGTATAGTGTATAGGGTATAGTGTATAGTGTATAGTGTATAGGGTATAATGTCTAGGGTATATAGTATATAGTATAGGGTATAGGGTATATATATAGTATATGGTATAGGGTATATAGTATATGGTATATGGTATAACGTTTTCAGATAGTTTTTTTAAATTCCAGTCAGTTTTTTAACGTTTCCAGTTAGTTTTTTAGAATTTCAGTCAGTTTTTAACGTTTCCAGTTAGTTTTTTAACGTTTTCATTTAGTTTTTCAAAATTTCAGTTAGTTTTTTGAAATTCGAGTCATTTTTCTAACGTTTCAGTTAAAGTTTTTAATGTTTTCAGTTAGTTATTTTGTTAATTAGTTCTAAAAATAATTCAAAATTACATTTTATAATCACCCACGAAATTATTCTGTCGCTGATAAATTAAAAAAAATTAAAAATTAAATTTTATAATTACCGACGGAATATTCCATCGCTGATTAATTAAAAAATATTAAAAATTAAATATTAAAATCACCGACGGAATAATTCCGTTGCTGATAAATTAAAAAAATTAATTTATCACCGACGTAAATATTCCGTCGATGGTTTATTAAAAAAAATAATAAAAAACATTTAATTTTTACCGACGGAATTATTCCGTCGCTGAATAATTAAAAATAATTTAAAATAAAATATTATAATCACCGATGGAATAATTCCGTCGCTGATAAAAAAAAATAATATCTTTTCACTGATGGAATAATTCCGTCGCTGAGAAAAAACTAGCGACGAAATATTCCGTCTGTAAAGTTGACGCCGATTTAGTGGCGGTAAAAAAACCAATATTCGAGGAATATTCGTTTTAGCGACGGAATTGAATTCTGTCGGTAAATTTGACGCCAAAATCATTCCGTTGCTATAGCATAATTTCCGGCGGTAAATAGCGACAGAATGCTTCCGTCGCTGTTGATTGCGTCGCTAAAGCACCAGTTTCTGGTAGTGGTTGCGCTGAGAGGGCGAGGGCCCTGCATATCCCTGAGACTACCCGCTCCCTCGCACTCGGCTGGCGTATGAGGGTGCTGATGGTTCCCGTAGGTGGTTGATGGTCCCCATTTCGGAGGAGGCAAGGCCTCAGTACAGAGTGGATCCCGGTGCTTTGGTGAGTACTTTGTTTCGCTTTTCTGTACTTAATAGTAGGATTCTGAAAATGTTACATCTGTGCTGTCTGTTTGTCTCTTTACGGCTTTCCTGATTTGCAGGTGTCTGTCCGTACTTACAACCAGGCCGTGAGGCATCTGGATGGGATAACCAACTACGCCAGGAGGCTCTTGGAGTTCCTGCGCTGTAGTTTCCAGAGGAGTGCAGCTGTGCATGAGCCGATGCCGTCTAGGCCGTCTGCGGCGAGAGACTCGTCTGCCTCCACGGCGAGTGGGGCAGGTTTTACGCAAGGGTTCAGCCAGTTCTCCGGTAAGACGGCGGGGTTCGGAGCTCGTCACTCCTCGTATTCGGGACACGAGCAAGGAGAGTCCTCACGGACACAGGCGCGGAGTCGGCACTTCTCGTATTCTCGCCTTGAGAAGTTTGGGGATTACCTGTCCTCCGTGGATCCGGCTGCAGCGGGGCAGTATTACGAGTGCTCGGATGACGAGCAGGACTCTGAGTAGTCCTTTTTTTGATTTATTTTGCCCAAACAATTTGATTTGTATTTTAAATGGCCTTTGAGGCGAACCCTTGTATTTTGAATATTTATTAGTGATTACCTTCCTTATTTTTGGCAAATAAGCAAGTAGGTTGATCAAGAAATAAATAATAACGAGACATGCATAAAATTCGAGCTGGTCAAAATTTATATCTACATGCACTGTTATTTAATTAATTGCATTGTTGCACGAGCCCGAGGCGGATGTGGTGTCGGAAGTGGATGATTAATCATACGGATGCATGTAATTTAGACAAGGCTTGTATAGTAGGCTGTTTGGAAATGTTCCTGAGATTTGAGGCAGCTGGCTGCAGAGTTGACCAAGTCAACTTGCAAAATAGTCTGGTCGGACTGGGCTTCAGTTCCAGATTGTTTAAAATTGCAGTCCAGTTTCTGCAAATTTGAAAACACTACACTCGTTTCTGATCAAAGCTGATTTCTCTTTCGATTTTTTGGAGGTTTCCTTTGTTTCTCATGGCATTATTTCCATGGTTATTGTCTCAAATGCAAGAGCGATATTTGGATAGTTTCCAGTCATGGGTACGGCACCACACGAGGCAAATCAAGGGATTTTTTGAGGGCTGTTATAGAATGAAAGCAGTTTGGGCTTTGAAGGAGCTCATGCCGGATTGGGATCTCTTGAGAGCTGCAGCTCGTTTCTGGGACGTAAGGAGGCACGTGTACAGCTTTTCATACAATGAGATTACGCCCACACTTCAAGATTTCTGGGCCATACTTGGAGGACTCGAGGCAGAGCAACTGGTTCTTCCTTTGACGGGCGGCCTGACCACCGTTGAAAATTTGATGTCCTTGCTTGGCATCTCAGCTGAAGAAGCACACGGGATGCTAATATCGAATACGGAACATGTTAACATTTCGGGGCTACCCGATAGATTTGCCAGTGCTGAGGGAAGCGTTTCTGCGTGGGACGCTTTTACTCTGTGTGCGATTGCTACTTTGTTCACATTCGCATCCCTGGATGTTTTCCATCACAGTGTACTGGACCTGGTGAGGCAGTGCCGGAGCGGAGGAGACATCGTGCCTTTGATCTTGGGTGAGACATTCCTTGGCATAGGTCGGATGGTGACTGGTAGCCAATACATGTGGGGAGGGAGTCCCGCTATGCTTACTGTGTCGCTGAGAGAGCAGTTGCAAATGGTGCCCGACGTGCCAGTGTCATGTGATCCCTGGTCCTTTTCTCGACGTTCTTTGGTGATAGGGGGCGATCAGGTTGAACTGGAGCTTTGGATGGCCAAACTTCGCACGAATCATCTGCGATGGTGGGTTCCTCATTGGAAGTTACAGACCTGTCGGACCATTCAGGAGGGTCTTCTAATTGTCAGAGTCCCGGGGGTGTCCCAGACTTCTTTCTACATTCCATCATTGGAGTTGCGATATATATTACGGGCTGGAGTAGGTGCCGTTGATGGGCTTGAGTAATGCTGCTACCTTCGAGGTGGGATCACTTCTCATGGAAGATCCTTCGACGCCATTGCTTCTCACGCGGTTGTGGCAATATACGTCCTTTCCTACCAGGGTTCTCTTTCACCGGAGGGGGGCACTGTTCTATCCAATCAGTATTTGAACTGGTATGAGGAGTGTGTAGGGGAGACACAGATGGCTATTTTGTGGAGACGGAGTGAGCTGCTAGCCTTGACTACCGTGATAGCTAGACTTTGAGGAGGTCCGAAGTGGCGGCTAACCCTCAGGATTGTACTGGGATGATATGGCTGACTATGAGGCCAATGCTAGTCGGGCGGCCGATCAGAGCATGTATATGATGACCCGAAGAGAGGCAGCTCGTTACAGCACTAGGGAAAAGTCTGCGTTGGCAGCTATAGGTTTGACAGAGGCATCGGGAAGGGTCCCATAGCCAGGTAGAAGGAATACGGGGATATTCCATGTGAAGGCGAAGAATACCCATCGGGGGAAAGGGAAGGGGAAGAAAGATGAAGGGCCGAGTACGAGGGACTAGGTTGACCTTGCCGTCCGAAATATCCACCCACTGTCATTGCAGACATATTAATTGATCAATGTTTATTATTGTTTTGCTAGCGTGTAGCGAGTCAAGAGTTGACCGTGCTTGAACTCATCAAATATTGTTTTTGTTATTAATCTGTAGGTTAATTTTAAGAGTTTTTCGAAACACAAGCGATCGGTGTTGTATTTGAATTTTATTTTTTTTAAGACCGAACCAATGATGGCTGCCTACGTTTCCCTTTTACAATTGGACTAAGGGGCTCAGGACACCGTAGTTCGACACTTTAGGTAAAATTTTGAGAAAAAGTCAAAAAGAAGTGCGACCCTATTTTTTACCTGGATCATTATTGGGAATGTATCAAGTTGGATATTACTCTTTTAGCACTTTAATTTTACTGAGAGGTGGTGTATGGGGAAGGGGAGTTGACTCGTGTTCTTCCTCAAACGAAGTATATGCGGAGCTTGCTTCCGTTCATGGGGTTAACGAAAGGATTTTCGTACAAGTCTGCTAACTTCATGGCTCCTCTGGAGAAGATTATTTGTACCACAAACGCGACTATCCAGGTAGTCTCCCACTTTCCGAGGGGATTGGTCTGTGTAGGAGGCTTTTCCTTAAGCACCAAGTCACCTTCTCTGATGTCTCGGATCTTGACTTTCTTATCAAATGCTCGAGCCATTCTGCTTTGGTAGGCATGAGTATGTTCCATGGCTTTCAATCTGCGCTCGTCGAGTAGAGCCAGTTCGTCGTGATGACGTTGATTCCCCATGTGGTGAAAGGCTATGGTGTAGTCATGCAATAAAGCTCATGAGGAGGAATATGATTGAGGTTGGGGAACCATTGACATTTTTCGCAGCTTCTGACAAACTGGATGCAGTCTATTTCCATTAATACCCAATAGTAACCCATACGGAGGATGATCTGTGTCAATGCTCTGGCGTTCATGTGCAGACCGCAAGTTCCGTTGTGAACCTCGTTCATTAGCTCGCTGGCTTTTTCCTTACACACCGGAGGAGTGGTCCTTGGTGGCGCTTCTTGTATAACATACCCCCCAGAAGTACGAAATGGGATGCCAAGCATTTCAGGGCCCTCATATTTTTGGCTTTGATCCCTTCCTTATAATTCCCATCTTCAGTTGTGAAAGAAGCTTCTCCGTTTTAGAGGTACTGGTAGATTTGGTTGTACCAGGGTTCGTTGATCGGTTCATGTTCAACTTCGATCTCGCATCAATAAGCGGGGGTTTCCCGTCGGCCTATTCTGAGGGGTTTTACTAGTTTTCCCTCAGGAATTTTGACAAGAGATGCTAGGGTGGCCAGGGCATCTGCAAAGCGGTTTCTGTCTCTTGGCAAGTAGTGGAAGGAGATGTCCTTGAATTGAGCAATGAGCTCTTCCATGTACGTGTGTTACTTCTGGAGGCCAGTATCTATTGTCTCCCATTTGTTGGACACTTGATTGATGATCAATGCTGAGTCTCCGTATACTTCTAGTTATGAAATGTTGCGTTCAAGAGCGGCTTCTAGGCCGGCGGCGCAAGCTTCATACTCTGCTGCATTGTTGGTTGCTTCAAAGTTCAGTTTGATGTCTATGGGAGTGTGCTCGTCTTTAGGATCGACTAGGAGCATTCCAGTACCATTTCCATTCTTGTTGGCTGCCCCATCGAATAAGAGTTGCCAGCGGTTTGCGCTATTGAGTGAGAAGATTCCGTCATCTGGAAACTGCGTGTCAAGACCCTTGAGTTCAGTGCTTGGGAAGTCTGCCAACTGATCTGCCATTACTCTACCCTTTATTGATTTTCTGACCATGTATTTGTTGTCGAATTCAGCCAGGAAGAATGACCACTTGGCTAATCTTATTGATAGAGATGGCTTGTCAAAGAAATATCTGATGGGGTCTATCTTGGAGACCAGGAGCACTGAATGTGACTGCATATAGTATTTCAGTTTCCCGACAACCCATACCAAGGCGATACACATTTTCTCTAATGCTGAGTAGCTGAGTTCACTTCCCTGAAGCTTTCGGCTTACGAAGTAGATTGCATACTCAACTCTGGAATCTTTCTATTCTTGCGCCAGCATAGCCCTAATTGTCGTGTCTGTCACTGTCAGGTACAGGAGGAGTGACTTATCTTCATGTGGCGGGCACAGGATTGGGGGATTCACCAAGTATGTCTTGTTTTTCTAGAAAGCTGTCTGGCACTTGGAGTCCCATTTGATGTCAGCATTCTTCTTCATTTGTTTGAACATTGGCTCGCAGAGAGATGTCAACTCGATGAAGCAGCTGATGTACTGAAGTCTTCCCATTAAACCTTTCACTTCTGTCATGTCTGCGGGGGCTTCATGTCGATGATGGCCTTGATTTTCTTGGGATCGACTTCGATGCCTCTTTCTGTAACCATGTACCCTAGTACTTTGCCTCGCTTGACGCCGAAGGTGCACTTTGCAGGGTTCAATCTCATGGAGTGCTTTCTGAGTCTATTGAAGAACTTTCTCAAATCTGTCATGTGCTGCAGGTCTTATCCTCTGGAGTGGATGATCATGTTGTCGACATACACTTCGATTTCTTTGTGAATCTTGTCATGGAAGAGGTCTGTTGCAGCCCGCTGGTAAGTAGCCCAGCGTTCTTTAAACCGAATGGCAGTAGTGTCGACTAGCATGTCGATGTTGGGCTGATCTTCCTCGAACATCTTGATCTGATTGTATCCAGCAAACTTGTTCATGAAGGACTTTACTTCGAAATTTGTCGTGGTGTCGACAAGCATGTCGATGTTGGGCAGTGGAAATTACCCACGATTGAGGGATTGAGTCCTTGTATGTCTTGATATGACCAGGCGAACACGTCAACATATTCTTTGAGGAGGTCTGTTAGGGTTTCTTTTTTTGCACAGGCGAAGAAATTACCCACTTGTGTCACTTTAGGCTTTTGCACTGACCTCAGGTTCACTCTAGTCATAACCTCTTCGGCAGCTTGGGCCCGATTGTCCTCTTGGTCAACTACACGCTTGAGAACTTCTTTAATGTATTATTCGTTTAGTGTGTCTGCTTCTTTATCAAGTGTGTCTGCTTCTTTATCAAGTGAGTCATTATTAATGTCATTTAAGTTGTTTGTTAACTTATCAGTTGTTAAAGTGGCAATGAGGGGATAATCCGATAGGTCAGATTTTTCATTTAAGACGAACGGGAATACATTGTTAGCTATATTATCATAGTCTTCCGGTGTGAGGCCGTCGGACGACTCAGAGGACTGGACCTTGACAATGACAGACTCAGAGGGTTTGAGACTGGGTTTAGGGAGATGTGGGTGCAGGCCCAGCTTGTCTTCCATTTCTATCTGGCTTGCCCTTGGTCCGGTGTAAGTTATCCAATTTTTCAGTGGCATTGTTGGATGCTTGATGAGGGTTTGGGGGTTGAGAGGCTTGGCTTCTGCTATCCCAATGACGGCGATCATTCTGTTCTCGGGGTCCAGGTCGATCAGGTTTGGCACCTCCATGACTTCTTCGAAGAGATTCTGTAGAGCGTGTCCACTGAGAGCGTCTTTTATGAATTCTTGTTCCCTCTGCTTTGGAGTTACTGTTTCGAATGTGGCCCCGGAGACTGACCCGAACAGTCTACTTCCCACGAAGAGTGTCTCGAGTTGCTCTTTTATGTCTGGGATTCCTTGGATTGTGTACTCATGCTGAACTGTGGTGGCAATTGGTCCAGGTAGAGTTGTGATGTCGAGGAATGCTCCCCTTATCGAATTAGCCTTGAGTCCTCTGAAACACTTGAGGTCCCGTGCTAGCTTTCCCATCCTTTCTGTAGTCTCTGTGCTAACTTTTCTTGCTTCTTTCTCATCTTTTTCAGTTCCACTTTTAGTCCCCTCAGTTCTGCTGTCGGTTCCGTTGTCGGTTCCCTCAGTTCTGATGTCAGTTCCGCTATCGGTTCCTTTGATGAAGTAATGAGCGAGGTCGAAGCTATAAGTTCGGAGGTTGGGTGTGCCGTTGGAGGTTCCCCTTTTGCGGGCTGCTGCTTTGGTTCTGGCGAGCCTTTTGTTTTCCCTGATATCAGCCGGTGTTGGAACATAACTGAGCCCCTGGATTGTAGTGTGGTCCTTGACATCGATGACTTGGTGTTTGCCTTGTAACCTTTTGCCGAGCCCCAGTCTCGAGATGAAGTTCATGAGTTTCATCATCTTCACGGCGGGAGGGATTTTGTCCCAAAACAGTGGAAAGTCCACGCTGCATATTTGGATGTTGGAGGTCTCCAAGGTGAATCTAGTTAATGCCATGTCGTCATCATGCTTGATCTCTAACACTGGAGTGTCGTTGGTGCCGGTCCCCTCGGTGGTGATGCTGTCGCCATAGACTGTGGTTAGCTCATTGTCTTGCATGAATTTGATGTATTGGTGAAGGGTGGATGCCACGCCGTTCATTTTATGCAGCCAGGGTCGCCCTAGGATGGCTGTGAAAGTGATAGGAATGTCCAAGACATTGAAGTCGATGGGGATCATCCGCTTGCCGAACCAGATGTTTAGAGTAGCAACCCCGAGATCTGTGCGGGAAGTAGAATCGTAGGCCTTGACAGTGTGGACTGAAGGCTTCAAATCTATGGGCTTGACATCAAGCAGGTCCATCATCTTGGCGGGCAAGACCTTCATTCTGAAACCTCCGTCTACCAATATAGGGGGAAGGCAACGCTCACCAGGCTGAACTGTGATGTAGAGCAGCTCATTGTGATCAGCCTCAAATTTTGGCAGGTCCAAATCTGTGAAGGTGATGATGTTGCCGTAGTGGATGTTGCCGATCATCTGAATCACCTCATCTGGAGTTGCGTCCATGGGAACCATGGTGCGGGCCAAACTTTCCTCTAGCTTGAGCTTGTGAGGGTATGAATATGTGAGCAGGGACCACAGGGAAATGTTCGCCTAGGTCTGCTTGAGCTGAGTGAGGATCGGATCTTCCTTCACGGAACTTGTTTCTTCGGGCAGACTGGGTTTCGGTTCTGGCTCTGTTGGCTTTTTGGTGGCCTAGGGTGGTAATACATGGATTTGACCCGATCGGGTCAGAACGCTGATATCAGGCTTGGTCCCCTCTGAACAGGTTGCTCTAAGCTGAGCCATAGTCAATGGAGGATTTCTCGAGGCATATGGCCATATGTCTTCTCTCAATTCATTGACTGTGGATGTCTTCCCGCGGGCTTCGACAGCTTTCCGGATTCTGTCCCAAGATACTGGTTTAGGTGCCTCTGCGGGGAGGGATCATATGGTTCACCGCACTTGTTCAAATGTTAGTGCGCAGCAGTGGTTGCCAGGACCGAACTGTGCATTGCTGACCCTCCGGGGGAGGTTAGAGAGTTCCTGGTTCAAGCGAACGGTCTCTTTGATCTCTTCACGGTATACCGCACTTCTTTCCTTCTTGCTGAGCATGCTCATGGCATTCTAGAGTTGGGTTAGGCGATAGTCATGGTTTGCTAATTTTCCTCCACTTTTATCCCAAATCAGCTCTATTGCAGTAGAGCCTACGTCAAGAGTTAACGCCTGAGTTTCTTCCCACGTGAGAATAGCCAGTGCTTCCTTGAACTGTATGCGACAGTCTAGAAAAACTTCCATCAGGGAGAGCTTTCTCTTCTGCTTTAACTGAGTGGCGGGTATGTCGAAAGGTGAGTACACGGCTTCCCGAACGTCTGCCCATGTAAATGGCTGCTGTCCCAGTTGATCGTTTCTGTAAACGAATGCCGCAGTCTGTGGAATCTCTCTGAGTAGTTGCTGGAGATGTATTTCCATTTTTCTTTTCTTTTTGAATAGACCTTCTTCCTTCAGTTGGCCTTTTAACTTGAGATCGGAAATGATACGCTCCCATCCTCCCAGGACCCTTGGGATTCCGATTTTGTTGACTTCATGATGGGCTTGGAAGAGAATAGTTTCCTCGTCTTCGTCGTCTTCTGTCGGGGAGATAAACGCTTGTATTCCTCATGCTTTTTGGCTAGGTATTCCTTGTGATGTGCCATTCTATCTCCTAGGTCGTCAGGACCATTGACATCCCTCCCTTGCTAGGGGGGTTTGATGAGAAGCGATGGTAGTCTAGGATGTTGCCGTGAGCAAAACCTTTGAGGTCGAATTGGTCTAGAGCGGCCTCTAGCTTTCTGTCTGAAGCTGCTTGTGACGCTTTAAGGGCTTGGTCCCTGTGAGTCTACTGAGCTTTGTTCTCATCCTAGAGGCGGTTCTCTTGAGCAGCTAGTTCCAGGAGGGCTTTCCTTGTGAGAGCTAAATAGTCTCCGTAGGTGCGCGCCGTCTGACTGGTGTCTAGAACTGTAATCACATCCAAGTCTCCAAATGGCGAGAACACTTGGATGATATTGACGAAAGAAGTCGGGCTTGGGCATTCCATGCGGCCTTCTTTGATCTCGGTTTCCAAGAAGTTTGCCCATATCTGTTTGATTAAACCCATGGGGGTATTGAATTATGCGATGTTGATGGTCTCATGATCTCGCTGGAGAGCCAAGTCTATCAAAGATAGCAGTTTGCTGGCGGGATGCCTAAATCCGTGGCCGTGATGGTTGGGAGCAGGTTCGAACTTGAGCATGTTGATATTGAGGTGATCATTCCCTTCTTCGGAAGCTTGATATGTCTAGCGGGGAAGACTCTCACAGATGTTCTCAGGGTGGCTGCTGGAAGCGTTTCCGAGGCTGATCTGACTTATAGCAGGGTGAGGAGCTTTGTCTCCTTCATCGGTGCCATTGGCCTTGGCGGCGCCCTTGGCTGTAAGCTTGAATGACGGCACGGGCCGGTTGCCATTGGGGCTGGTAACTGTAAATGATGATGATCTTTGAGCTCTCTTGGCGAGGGCCTCATTTACCATGATCAGGCAATCGTCGAGGGTAACTTTGGCATCTCAGAATCTGATAATAAGGACCGGATCCTTGGTATCATTGGGATATCTGGAAAAGATGATATTGACGAAGTCGTCGTCAGTTACATGGTCAGAGGGGTTCTTTGTTATGTCAATCAGTTGTTTCCACTCGTCGGATAACTGCCTGTACTGGACATTGTGTTTGAAAATTTCCAAGGTATTGGATTCCTCGTCGTAGGTGACCTCATCAGAAATGGTGCCATCCTCGAAACTGAGCATATGTATGTAAGGATCCTCCTGCGGATCTGCTGCGTCTTCGACTCCGGAGAGTCCTGATTCCTTGTCGTCTGACGGCTCAACCCAGATCAATGGACGTCTTGTGCCCTGCCGTGAGTCTGGTGCTGCTAGAAAAACATCATGCCCCTCGTTTGAGAAAAGGGGTTCGGCAGGTAATTCTTCATGTAAGATATCCCAGACGAGTGCCATACATTCATCATGAGTGTGCCAGTGCCTGTTGACCTTTATCGTGAAGATTTCTTTGCCTGGCGGGGCCAGAGAGTTTGCTCGAAGGATGTTGACAAATCTTCGACCAGAGATAGGGGGTTTTTGTGCCCGTATCATCGCGATGCTCAGGGTTTCTTTCCAGTCTGCATCCATGTTTCGGAAACGGCAGTTGAACTTGATGAATCTGACTGCTTCAGGATCTGCCTGCTTGAGGACGTTGACATTGTTAGCACCTCCGGACTCTGAGGGATTCTGATGAGATTTGCCCCGGTTGTCCTTCGGTCGGTTTGCAGAAGGTAACCCCGATGCCTGGCTGCTGGCATGCTTGGCTGTCGTCTCGGCTTCGTTGCATTTGAGGAAACTGTCCCCTATAATGATCTCGAGATCTCCTTGCCGATTGATGAACATGACACACTGATGGAGAGTCGAGGCTATGGCTTTCATGTGGTGTAGCCATGGGCACCCCAGCAGAGCTGTAAATTTGGATGAATGTCCATCACGTGGAATTTCACTGGCACCATTTGGGTTTCGAACCAGAGCTCCAGATTCACCATTCCCAGGATGGGATGAGACGTGATGTCGTAGGCTTTGATAGTTCGGGCAGATGGGATCATATGGCCTTCATCGATGTGTAAGGCCCGCATCACGCTGAGAGGAAGGACATTGACTGCTGATCCATTGTCTACCAATACCCCAGGTATGGAGATAGTGTTAAGCCGGATAGTGATGTGAAGAGCCTCGTTGTGTCCCGAGGTCCTTTTCGATAGGTCTTCATCACAGAATGTGAGCATACTGCCTTACAGTCTAGAATCGTAGATCTGATCTCTGTCCGGAGAGGGAGAGTCATCGAGCCATCCATTTCTTGTCTTCCTCTTGAGAGGCGAAGCTTTTGGTGGTGCCTCGGGATTGTGTCGAGGCTGTTGTGGCGATGGCCGCCCTTGGTCAGCACGTTGATTGAGTGTGAATGCCAAGTTGACTTTGACTTTCCCTTACAGGCCCATGCTCTGAAGTTGGGAAAATTGAACTTTGGCTGATCCTGCGAGGGATTAGGCTTCCGGCTGGCGGTAAGGTTTCCAAGATTTGAGGTATTCTGGTGTCCTGAGGCTTGAACTTTGGTGTCAGCAAGATTTTTCGGCTTCCCCACCCCTGTCTGCTCTGAATCTCCGTGGCTCGAAGGAAGGGAGGACTGGCTGGAGTAGAGTACACAGTAATCGAACTTTCTGGATGGCTCTCCGAGTGTACCCACGCTGGTGTCTCCATCTTCATATCTTTCTTTCAGTTTCTGCTAAGAAGACTACTTCTTCTGCTTTCTAGGAGAATCACCCCTGATCATGTCTTGGAACTCGTACTCAAGGAATTCGTAGCAATCACATATATCGTAACTGATGTGGACGTTTGATGAGGACCTGGCTGGAAGAGGCAGAGGAACTGGCTCTGCGGCAATCTTCTTTGGCACCCACTCGATGGAGTTCACAATGTTGTTGTTCAGAAAAGGGTTTCTGACCGTATTAGAACCTCGGGGACGCTCCAATTTTCCTTCCTATATTAAATTTTTGATCTCATACTGTAACCCCATGCAGTTGTCAGTTGTATGCCCATGATACTGATGGAAGGCGCAGTATTTGCTTTTGTTGGGATTAACTACTGGATTTCTGGGTTTGTAGTTTTCAACAGGCTTGAGGAGGCCTTCCTTGATTAGTCCTTCTATCATTTTACTCAGAGGCATATCCAGCTTGTCGAAGCGTACGGAAGGCTGCTTCATGGGGGAGTTATTGCTTTGCGGTGCTGGGTTTCTGCAGCCCGATTGCTGTCCCTGATGGATGTAGTTGACAGAAGTATCTTTCCCTTTATCGGGGGTCGGTGCAGGATTGAATGTAGTTGCTGATCTGTATCTGTAATGCTGCACTGTAGCCAGTTTTTCTTTGAGATCCTTTTCGAACTGTGAGCCGGCATTGACCATGGCTCGGAGATCTGGGAAGAACTGATGGTTGATGACCGTTCTGATGGACGGCCTCAAGCAGGACTTGAAGATCCGCATATGTTCATCTTTGGAGAGTGGCTCCATAATTTCGGAGAGTTTCCAACTCCACCTCTTGTAGAATTCTCCGACGCTTTCATCTGTTTTTGCTCGGTGGTGATTAAGTCCTCACGACTTGTTTTCCACTCTAGGTTTGATCTGTACCGCTCTAGGAAGATATTGCTGATCTGATCCCAGGCATGGCGATCTGAAGGCTTGACCCTTAGGAACCATCGTAACGCTGAACTCTTGAGCGTATGCCGGAAGTGATCGGCCATTTGATGGAGGGTTGCTCCTTTCGCTCTCATGCCGAGGACGTAGGTGTCAACATGCGTCTGTGGACATTCAGTTCCGTCGAATCGGTCCATTTCTGGCATTCTGAACATGGCAGGGAGAGGCGTGACCATTCCCGGATCTGTGGATCTGAGTATTTCTTGCTTTGAGCAGCCTATGCTGGCTTTCAGGTCTTTCATCTGTTCGACCATCCAGGCCAAGGCTGGGTCCAGTGGTGGACTTTGAGGCTCAGTGCTGGGCGCTGCCATATGAGCCGCAGTAAATGGAGGTGGGAGGCTTGATATATGTGGATATATGGGGGCCTTTTCTGGACTATATCGGGGTTTGTCCCCGGTGTTTTGAGGTTCGTGTATAGGCAATGGGTTGAATTCGGGAGGATACTGAAGGATATTGACATTTGTTTGAGATGGTCTAGCGGTGCGCTGGTTGTTCTAAGTGATGGGAGTAGTACTGGCTTGGCCGTATATGATGGGGATGTCTTGAGAGGTGGCAACATGAAGCCTGGGTCGGCTGTTTCCTTGGTTCGAAGGAACACCGTAAGTTGGCGGAGGAGGAACCTGGTTGAAGGTTTGAGGAATTGATCGGGAGGGCTCGTCGTCCTCGATCCGGACAAAGGTACCGTCTGAATGGGGGATAGCTGCTGTACCTCTCTCATTCAGAAGCTGTACTACGAAATTTTGCTGATCTTCTTTCTGCCTTTTGTGAACCTCACAGGCCTGGATGGCTTCTTCCAATGTCATATCTGTTACTGGTGGCGGGGTTCCGTTCCCGTCACGATTTCTCGATGAGCTTGCATGTCGGAGAGTATGGCTGAAGGAACTGAGGGAACCGAAGAACTATCTGATGCGGCCGTAACTGTGACTTTGGCGAGGCACTGACCCGGAATTCTGAACCACTTTCTGCTCGCTGCAGGGAACGAAAGGCAGGGTTTAGGATTCAGAAAGGGTATTTGGCTCAAGGTTTCGGGCTTGTGCAATGTGTAGTTACCGATTAATGTTTACTTAAAACGTATTTTCTCAGAGTCCTAATCGGTTGGAAAAGATCGTGTCTTCATTTCGCAACTAACCTAAGGCTCTAATCAGTGGGTCTCGTCACTACATTTCTAAGCCCCTCGTTTTTCACCTGTAAATCGTCTTCCCGAGATGGACAATCCCGAGCGAGGGTCCTATAAGGCAAGCGAGTTCCACCGACAAAGGAAAAAGTGAACTTAAGGCTAGCTGGTCACGTAAACTTCCAACGTATGTGACATGCGGGCCACGGTCGAAGTCAACGTCCTTAAGTTAAGGCAGAAATCGTGCCGAAATTTTGGCATGACCTCTCCTTACTTGCTTGCGCGAGGGGCCTTAGCTTTTGGCGTTGACCAAGTTGTTGCTGGCACAGTGCATACGTCAAGGGTTTGGTGACACAATGTCATATTGAACCTTCGGGTATGTTTTTCGGCATGGCTCCGCGTCAAAGTCAAGGCTTAAAAGCTAAGACTTTGGGTCGGGAACGACCTTCGGTCTTAACTTTTAAGTTTGACTTGTGAGGGAGACCGGCGTAAAAAACGTACACTTGGGCTTTATGACACGTACTAAGCAAAAAACCAACGGGGGTCTTGGATGAAGTGTGACACAAAGAGTGCATGGCTTACACGGGCTAGGATGGGCTGTTTGGGACGACCCCGTGCGCGCTCGAAAGGTGTCTGGCAGACCAACCGAGCTGCAACTGAACGGTCATCCCGGGTTACGGTTCGTAGTGTGCAGTGTACCGAGACAGTAAGTACGCGTAGTGTGCAGTGTACCGAGGCAGCAGTGCGAGTAGTGTGCGGTCGCTAAATTCTTTTCTTAGTAAAACAGAGAATTTTGAAGATGTGTCTTAACGAATTTATGCGCAGTTCAAAATATGGCATGAAAATCAAGTATGAACGGGAATGCACGAACATGTTATGATTTTTGGATGAAAAGTGCAACACATTTTTTTTCGTTTCGAATACTGTTCAATGTTGTGAACAACACATGCACACAAGAACGAGGAAGGGTAAACGAAAGTTTGACCCACGGAATACTTTTTGAAAATGACGGCGGTTTTGAAAAAGTATCCAAATCCCCAGCGGAGTCACCAACCGAAATTACTCGGATTGGGGGGGGGCGGCGAGCGGTTGTCTTTCGCGGGTTGGCTTTTTTGGGACCTCGCTTCGGGGGAGAGAGAGGAGTCGACACGCGGTTTTGTATTTTGAGCCCAAACGTTGAGAATGGCTTTGAAAATGTGACGTTTTGTATTATGAGCCCAAACCTTAGAAATGGCTTTGAAAATGTGACATTTTGTATTATGAGCCCAAACCTTAGAAATGGATTTTAGGACCGGAGATTGTTAGGTTCGGAGGACACGTTATGTTTCGGGAAGAGTATGTTGAGATCACCCGAAACGCCTCTGTGAATGTGTGCCCAAATTTTTTGTTTGTTGGATTCACGCGAGTTTGAAGACATCCGGTTTAATTTGAAAAAACGGAGTCGCCACGCCATTTTGATTACCTCAAAACTTTGAAAAAAAGGTTTTATGGGTTCGTAGGTTAAGTTACCCCTTGGGAAGAACGGATCGTCGTTCACCCAAGGTGCCTTGCCGGAGCAAGTTTCCCAAGATCCCATTAATCGTGCTTGCTTGCGTGCTTTCTTGTGTGCATGTGTTTGAAAATAAAGGGGAGGGAATGTCCCAAGTCGTCTTCCGGACGTACAAACCATTTGTTGGTTGTCGCTCGGGATTTCTTGGATTTTATGTATTCGGGATTATGATCCCGTCCTCATCTTGGACTTGTGATCATCGCATTTTTGGACCTTGGGACTTGCGTGATCGAGAGAATGACTCTCTTTATAGTCAAAGATGAGGTTCTTTAGAAAAGGAGGGTCCTTAGCCCATCAATCCTACACTTTAAGACGGTCAAGCTCGTATAGATGCTTCATACTCGTCTTAAGTGATAATCGGAGATATAGGGTTCAAAGGTGTCCCTTTCTAAAGAGATTATGAAACCTTTATGGAAGGAACGGTGTAAAGATAGGATCTTTTACACCGGTCCGTTCCGAGGTTACTAATGAGGGAATGGGGGAATGCATGTAAAAATGACATTTTTAATGAAAAGATGACATTTTTGGGTTGCAAAGGATGCATTTGATTTAAAGAAATGATCTTTATTGCAAAGGATGCATAAAGACACAATTTTTATGCAAATGATGCATTTTTATGAAGAAATTGGAATTCAATATGCAAAGGATGCATAAAGATTGCATTTTGAAAAGCATAGGATGCTAGTTTATGGTAAAGATAGGATCTTTAAAGCAAATGATGCTTGGAAAAGGGATTTTGAATGCAAATGATGCATTTTTATTGAAAAGATTTGATTTTTATATGCAAAGGATGCATAAAGATGACATTTTTATTGGAAAATAGGGGTTTTAGGTGCAAAGGATGCACCTTTATGGATAAAGACTACATTTTTAATGGCAAATGGTGCCTAATGCATGCAAAGGGGAAGGGGGAATATAAAGATATGATCTTTAATCTACCAAGTCCCAAGCAAGATAAAAGCAATGCAATGAGCAATTATAAAGTAATTAAGATGCAAGGTTAGGGCGTACGAGGTTACCAATGGCTTCCTTTTCTTCTTTGGATGAAGCTAGGAGGAGAGGATTGATCTTGGGCCTTCAAGGCGGAGGGAGATGACTTCTTGAGCTTCTTCTTCACCTTCTTGAACTTCCAGCTGTTCTTGGGAGGTTTCTTCACGTATTATGAGCATTTGTGGGTTGATTTTGTTGTATCTAAAATGGGTAGAGGAGGGCTCTATTTATAGGCAGTCTGGAAATCGCCAATGAAGCCGTGCGGCTAGGGACCTCGAGCTAATGCAGCCGTGCGGCATTATCCCTTGTGACTCAGCATTTCTAGAACCATGCAAGGTGGCAAATTCTAGAAGCCTCCTCCCAATTAAGAAAAACGTGTTTCTTAATTGGGAAGGCTCCCTTTCAGCCTTTATTCAATTTGGAACAGTTCCGGAATATTTCCGGAACACTAGGAAGGTCCGAGGAATTACCGGGAAACTTACCGAAATTGCCGGGAAATTTAACCGGAAGGCATGAGCCAGATTTGGGTACTTACAGAAGCCCCTCGGCAACGTCACTTGCAAGGCGAGTGGGGTTGTCGATAGAAAAGGATCCGATCTGGCGAATGCCGAGACGGATTGAGAGACCGAAGTGGTCGAGTGGCAGAACCTCTGGAAGGCTACCTACGTATCCCGAGTGGGAATCAAGCCAGGCCGTAGTTCGGAATAGATCCGCTGGGGAATGGAGAAGAGAAACTGGTCTCTTGCTGGGGAAGTAAAAGAAAATGACCTAAGAGGTCAAGCAATTGATCCTACTGGGGATATGCTAGGAGTGACCAATGTGGTCAGATATCTGAACCTCTATGAGGGGTTACTTCATCACTGATGAGTGACGAAGAAATAGGGTGACCAAAGTGGTCGGATGGCTGGACCTTTTATAAAAGGCTACCTACGTATCCCGGAGGAATCAAGCCTTGATCGTAGTTCAAGCATCACTAGATAGTTAGGAACGATGTCTAGGATCCTTGAAGGTTTTGACAATTAATGGAGGCTGTCACCTGGTTGACAATTAATGGAGGCTGTCACCTGAGGAAACTAGAGCTTACGTCACTATCGAGGAGATAGAGGTAGCTAAAGTTGAGAGAAACTTGAGCGTACGTCACTATCTGGGATAGAGGTGGCTTAAGTTTAGAGAACTTAGCATACGTCACTATCCGGGATAGAGGTAGCTTAAGTTTAGAAGAACTTGAGCGTACGTCACTATTCGGGATAGAGGTAGCTTAAGTTAAGAGGAACTCGAGCATACGTCACTATCCGGGATAGAGGTAGCTTAAGTTAAGAGGAACTCGAGCATATGTCACTATCCGGGATAGAGGTAGCTTAAGTTTAGATGAACTTTAGCATACTTCACTACTCGGGATAGAGGTATCTAAAGTTTAGAGAACTTAGCATACGTCGCTATCCAGGATAGAGGTAAGCTAAGTTTAGAGTTTTGACAATTCAGAGGTTGTCACCTAGCGTTATCCCGTTATAACGGAATTAACGGAGGCGACTGGGAAAAAAGCATAATTGCTTAGGAGATGAGGGACATCTTCTGAAAAGGACGTTATCTCAGTTAAAGGATAACGGGAATTGTAGGCCCAAGTGGAATGTCCAGGGGCAAAATTGTAATTTCTGCTCAGAGCGAATGAGGCCGCCCGGCATGAGATGGAGAAAAAGAAGCCGTACGGCTAGAAGTCTGTTTTTTCCAGATTATTTAAAAACAGATTTGAACGGGCATTGGGCGTTATTGCCGCCCAAGAGCTGCCGAAGAAGAGAGAGAAGAGGGAGAGAATTTCTGCAAAATTCTTCAATTTCCTTTGCTTCTATCGATTGGAATGGATCCGGAGGGCAATCCTATACCGAGGCAAGCAAGAAGAAATATCTCCGCGGCCGCTCGGAGGAGGAGGAAAGAACTCGTTCGAACGGAAAGAAAGTATGACTTTCTTACGCCTCCGTCGGAGCTTTACCCGGGGAGAAGAGAGCATAAATCGACGAACCCGCGTCCGGTTGGGGTAAGCGTTCTTATTTGGCTCGATTCCGTCGATTTTAATTGAATTTTCATTGACTTAGGGCTTGACCCGAATTTTAGGAATTTTCTAGGATTTTCCTAGGATTTTTGAATGATTTTGAGACATTGATGATTAACCTAAGAGGCTAAGAACATGCATGTACAATTTATTTTGACAAAAATAATGGGAATGACCCACTTTTTTCTCGAAAATAAAGTAAGAATGATAATTGTTTAAAGTGAGACGGAGTTCTTGCATGTGCTAGAACTAAGTCAAAATTTTGATTATCAATGAGAAACAAGATTTTTGGAAGATGAAAAGGATTCATGCATGCCATTTTTGAAAGAATAATGCTTTTGTGCAAAGAATTGTGAAAATTGTGATTTTGTGCTTTAGGAAAGCAATGGGACTTGACATGACGTGTTTCAAGTGATGAAAGACGCTTTTTTTTTTTTGATGCAAATGATGCTAGAAAGATTTTTGTGAATGCTTTTCTTTTGAAAACATGTGCACTTTTTTGAATATATGCATGCTTTTGAAAATGATGAAGGACTGACACACTTCTTTGTTGTGCTTGTCTACAGGAGAACAAGTCTAGAGGACCATCTGAGATAGCGGTCAGGCTTTGGCAGAGGATGCCAGATTTCGAGAAGAATGGGGTGAATCCTGTTGGGTTTCGAGGGTCCATGCGCAGCGGAATAATGCAAATAACTCGAATACCCAAAGTCCTAGAATCCGTTCTAGATGAATAATTAAGAAGTATGAATTAGGGTTACCAACCTTGATTGCCTTTGTCGTTGATATACGTGTTCCAACTCCAGATTGAAGAGTTAGCAAGTCTTCAATATACGATCCTTGAATCACGAACAAAAGATCTTGAGAAGCGAAGATCCTCTACGAGTATCCACGCGATGAACGAACCCTAGAATTCTTTCTAGGAGGATTGCTAGATCCCTTGATTGAAACCTTTTCAATCTATGATGAATTGTGGAATTGGTGTGATGATTTTCAATTCACAATTGAAAATCCTCTCTATTTTTGTCTTTCTCAAAGCTCAAAAACGGAACTGGCTGCTAGGGTTGTATAAGGATACTATTTATACTCAATAAATATATGCCCTATTAAAACCCTTGGGAAAAAAAACGGTTTCAGCATCAGCGGACATGGGCGGTCGCCCATCAGGATATGGGCGGTCGCCCATGTGTCCAGAGCTTGAATCCTTCCTCCGAAACCCCATATGGGCGGTCGCTCATCAGGACATGGGCGGTCGCCCATGTGTCCAGAGTTTTAATCCCTTTATTCGAAAACCTTCGTGGGCGGTCGCCCATAAGGGAAAGGGCGGTCGCCCATGTGGACAGTCTCTAATGCCCGGTTTTCAAATAACATGGGCGGTCGCCCATAGAACCTTGGGCGGTCGCCCAACACACCAGAAATCCATAATTCCATTTTTTGACAATTCGTTCGATGCGTGTGACCCCATAGGGATATATTATGTTGGCAATGAGTTCGATCACATCGATCCTCATAAGACATGAGCGGACTCTAGCAAGCCATCATGCCTACCCAAATAATATAATATCATGTTCGTTTTTCCTACATAGAACATATCATAATCCCATTGTCACACGATGTTATATTGAACATGAGTCATGGTCCACGTCAACTCATATTGTTCAATGCTTTCTCGTTACCAAGTAAATTGATTAATCGAATGACATTAATCATATTAATTCATTCGGGCATGGCCATGCACTACATCAATCTTACTCACGAGTGGCCAAGCAAACATCTCTCTTTACGAGGGACAAGTTTCCATCTTGACTTATCATTCTTCCCAACAAGAATCATATCATGCCAATAATAGCCCTTATTGTTGTCCGGTTAAAGACAACGTCAAACTATATCAAACATGATATTCATCGAGTGGAAGACGATGATAATCTCAGGTCAAAGGATATCAATGATATGACTATATGAGATTTATTTATGACATATGACCATGACATAAATCTCATAATGGGTCAAGTCCAGTACCTTGTTCTCTAACAAGTACCCATGAATCTAATGTGCATCTCCATGCATATAATCATCACATGATTATCCATTAGACTTCATACTAGTGCTTCATAAGTACTAGGGACACGATTATTATAACTAAACATGCAAACACATATAATAATCAAATAAACAATCTCATATATAAATGAACAATGACATTACATAAAGGTCTATCTCTATAGGCATAGGGCACTAACACCTACAGCTCCCACTTGCACTAGGCCCAGTCACTCATGTATCTTATACCCATGGACCTAACATGACCATCATGTTTAGCTTGTGGCAAAGGCTTGGTGAGAGGGTCCGAAATATTGTCATCCGTTGGTACCTTGCATATCTTGACGTCCTCCCTTTCACAGATTTCTCGTATGAGGTGAAAACGTCTCAAAATGTGTTTGGATCGCTGATGTGACCTTGGTTCTTTTGCTTGGGCAATAGCACCATTATTGTCACGTAAAGCTCTATCGGGTTAGTGATACTCGGAACGACTTCTAAGTCACTAACGAACTTCTTGATCCAAACCGCCTCCTTAGCCGCATCCGATGCTGCTATGTATTCGGCTTCTATTGTAGAATCAGCAACAGTGCTTTGCTTGGAACTCTTCCGACAAACGGCACCTCCATTTAGCATAAAAACAAAACCAGACTGCGATCTAAAGTCATCTTTGTCGGTTTGGAAGCTTGCATCTGTGTAACCCTTTACAACCAGATCATCTTCCATTCCTCCAAATACCAAGAATACATCCTTAGTCCTTCTCAAGTACTTAAGGATATTCTTGACAGCTATCCAATGGTTCTCACCAGGATCGATCGGTATCTACTCGTTGCGCTTAGAGCATACGAGACATCGGGTCTAGTACACAACATGGCATACATGATAGATCCAATTGCCCAAGCATATGGAATATCACTCATCCTCTTTCGCTCATCATTTGTCTTAGGACAATGAGTCTTGATAAGAGTAATGCCATGTCCCATTGGCAAGTTCCCTCTCTTAGAATTTTCCATGCGGAATCTTCTAAGGACCTTGTCAATATACGTACTTTGACTCAAACCAATCATCCTTCTTGATCTATCTCTATAGATCTTGATACCAAGGATATAAGCCGCTTCACCCATATCTTTCATTGAAAAACATTTTCCTAACCAAGACTTAACAGTCTCAAGTGCAGGAACATTGTTTCCAATGAGCAAAATGTCATCGACATATAGCACCAGAAATAGGACTATGCTCCCACTTATTTTCTTGTATACACAAGGCTCATCTTCGTTTTTGATGAAGCCAAACTCTTTGACTGATTCATCAAAACGTAGATTCCAGCTCCGGGAAGCTTGCTTCAATCCATAAATGGATCTCTGCAACTTACACACTTTGTTAGAATTCTTTGGATCGACAAATCCTTCAGGCTGTATCATGTATACATCCTCAAGTAGGTTTCCGTTAAGAAACGTTGTTTTGACGTCCATTTGCCATATCTCATAGTCGTAATATGCGGCTATGGCAATTAAGATTCTAATAGACTTAAGCATTGCTACGGGCGAAAAGGTTTCATCATAGTCAACGCCATGAATCTGCTTATACCCCTTAGCAACTAGCCTAGCCTTATAAGTATGTACCTTCCCATCCATGTCAGTTTTCTTTTTGAAAACCCACTTGCACCCTATGGTTTTTACACCTTCGGGTGGATCAATCAAGTTCCAAACTTGATTATCATACATGGATTTGATTTCGGATTCCATGGCTCCTAGCCACTTGTCCGAATCAGGAGTGGACATCGCCTCTTGATAGGAAGTAGGTTCATCATTCTCAATGATTTCTACTTCATTACATTCCGTCATGAGAAATCCATATCTCTCAGGTTCGGATCGTATCCTATCCGATCTGCGAAGAACTTGTGTATCTTGAACCGGTTCCACAACAGCTTGTGAACTTGGTTCCGTCTCTACTATTGGTTCCTTGTCATTTTCGGGTTCTTGAATTTCTTCAAGATCAATTTTACTCCCACTAGTTTCTTTAGAGAGAAACTCTTTCTCTAGAAAGACACCATTTCGAGCAACAAACACTTTGTTCTCGGATTGGTTGTAAAATAGATATCCTTTCGTTTCCTAAGGATAACCAACGAAAATGCATTTATCAGATTTAGGTGCAAGTTTATGTTCAGAAACTAATTTCTTTACATAAGCCTCACAACCCCAAATCTTCATGAAAGATAAGCTAGGCTTTCTTCCATACCACATCTCATGTGGGGTTTTAGGAGCCGATTTAGTAGGGACCTTATTAAGCGTGAAAGCAGTGTTTCCGGTGCATGTCCCCAAAAAGAAATAGGAAGGTTAACTTGACTCATCATCGATCGAACCATATCTAATAGAGTTCGATTTCCCCTCTCGGATACACCATTCCATTGTGGTGTTCCGGGTGGAGTAAGTTCTGAAACAATTCCACAACTTTTCAGATGATCGTCAAATTCTTGGCTTAAGTATTCACCACCTCGATCGGATCGAATGGTTTTAATAGTTTTGCCAAGTTGATTTTGTACCTCATTTTGAAATATTCTGAATATCTCAAATGCTTCACTTTTGTACTTCATCGATAGACATAGCCATATCGGAGAAGTCATCGATGAACGTTATGAAGTACCGAAATCCTCCCCTAGCAATGCTATTCATTGGTCCACACACATCAGTATGTATGAGAGCCAATAAATCACTAGCCCTTTCACCACTCTTAGTAAAAGGAGCTTTAGTCATCTTGCCTAATAAACAAGACTCGCAAACATCATATGATTCATAATCATATGAGTCTAAATATCCATCTTTATGGAGTTTAGATACGCGTTTCTCGTTTATGTGACCAAGACGGCAATGCCATTTGTATGTGTTGTTCACATCATTTGGTTTAGATTTCTTACTAACATGATAAACATTCTCAACATTACTTTCAACATCCAAGACATAAAGGCCATTAAAAGAATGAGCAACAAAATAAAGCATGTCATTCAAATAAATTGAAAATTTCTTATTCGCAATAAGAAAATTATAACCCTCATTGTCTAAACATGAAATAGAAATAATGTTTCTGCTCAAATCCGGAACATAATAACAGTTATTTAAAACTAAAATTAATCCGCTAGGTAAAGTGACTTCGTAAGTCCCTACGGCCAATGCAAAGAACTCTTGCTCCATTTCCAACCCGCAGATCTACTTCACCCTCTTTGAGCGACCTTCTATTCTTAAGTCCCTGCACATTTAGACAAATGTAAGATCCACATCCGGTATCTAATACCCAAGAACTAGAAGTAGAAAGTAGAACATCTATCATATAGATACCTGAAGTCGTGGCAATCACATTGCCCTTCTTCTTGACCCTTCTCGATAAGCTTTGCGATTACGCTTCCAATGCCCGGTTTCATTGCAATGGTAGCATACCGCATCCTTTTGGGATTTGGGTTGAGGCTTCTCAACAACGGCAACCTTTGCCTCCGGTTTAGCAACTTTTGCTTTAACCTTGTTTTTCTTGAACCCTTTTCCTTTGTTCACCATCAACACTTGATTGGTTTTCTTGGTAATATTGTTCTCCGCATTCTTTAGCATCCCATGCAATTCAGACAGAGATTTATTCATCCCATTCATGTTATAATTCGTAACGAATCGATTATAACTTTCAGGGAGTGAATGCAATATCATATCCGTAGCCAGCTCCAACTGGATAGGATATCCAAGCCTCTCAAGGTGCTCGAGGTGACCCTTCATTTTCAACACATGAGGCCCAACAGGTTGTCCTTCAATCATCTTGCATGAATGAAGAGCCTTCATAGTGTCAAACCTTTCTGACGTGCTTGCAAATGGAACATTTCCTTTAAATGATTTCCCAAATCATAAGCTTCCATGTGTACAAGGTCCTTCTGAAGGGCCTTACACATAGTAGCCAGCATCAGGCAACCAACATCTATAGAATCATCAACATGTTTCTTATGTTGGTCCCGTGCATTAGCAGCAGGCTCGGGTGGAATGGGTCCATCGAGAATGTACAACTTCCTTTCCTGTTTGAGAACAATTCTCAAACAGCGGATCCAATCCACATAGTTGTTGCCATTCTCTTCTAACTTGTCCTTCTCAAGGACTGATCGCGATGACAAATTACGAATAGTGTTAGCAGCCATTGATCTACAAAGATATGCAACAACATATAAACATATATAAGCACCAATTTCATTTAAGAGATTAAATAATGTATTTCACAAATACTCCCACTAAATTATATAACCTTCATATACAAACATGCATAATATAATTTAATAGGCTAAGACCCAACTTTAATTTAATTTCAAGTCGGCTATGGCACGACTGCTCAAAATTAAACTAAAAAGGTAGATAACATTTATCAATCATATCAACATATGACTCTTAGATCTTTTATGAGATTATAGACATCATATGTCACATGTTTCAATCTCATCTTATGCCTTAAGCCCAAAACTGTTTTGATAGCCTTATTGAGTTCAACCATTTTAAACGTATAGCAATCACTATTTGCTCATCTTGATCATACAAAGATAGAATTAATGTACCTCGCTATGGCGAGCCTACATAAAACTACCCGTGTACTCACAAGTGTTTAAAGTGGGTAGCATAAACAAACTCAAAATTTCAAAGAAGGTTCAATTTTTCATGTTTATCAATTAACATGGCAAGGTTGATTCATGAAAAACTATATGAGCATAATTATGAACATGGAATGATATAACACAAATCACATTTGGTCAGTAATTACTAGTACGCGGCCACGTGCTCCAAGGTTATCCCACACTTCCATCGAAGTGCCTGTGGGGAAGGTTTTGGTGTCCAGCCCATATAACAAGTAACACTTCACAAACATCCTAGGTTAATCGCATTAATCATATTAATGAAATCGACATCCCATAACCTAGATTAATCATATTAATCACATATTTCAATTTCATAATCATGGTATATCACTATATACAATTACTCCATAAGCAAAACTCATACAATTTCACATTCTAAATCATATTTATCATGAAAATTCATATAATCACATTACACAATAATCATGATTATCTAACTAAACATCATGAACGGGGCTCTGATACCACTGTTGGGTTTCGAGGGTCCATGCGCAGCGGAATAATGCAAATAACTCGAATACCCAAAGTCCTAGAATCCGTTCTAGATGAATAATTAAGAAGTATGAATTAGGGTTACCAACCTTGATTGCCTTTGTCGTTGATATACGTGTTCCAACTCCAGATTGAAGAGTTAGCAAGTCTTCAATATACGATCCTTGAATCACGAACAAAAGATCTTGAGAAGCGAAGATCCTCTACGAGTATCCACGCGATGAACGAACCCTAGAATTCTTTCTAGGAGGATTGCTAGATCCCTTGATTGAAACCTTTTCAATCTATGATGAATTGTGGAATTGGTGTGATGATTTTCAATTCACAATTGAAAATCCTCTCTATTTTTGTCTTTCTCAAAGCTCAAAAACAGAACTGGCTGCTAGGGTTGTATAAGGATACTATTTATACTCAATAAATATATTCCCTATTAAAACCCTTGGGAAAAAAAAAATGGTTTCAGCATCAGCGGACATGGGCGGTCGCCCATCAGGATATGGGCGGTCGCCCATGTGTCCAGAGCTTGAATCCTTCCTCCGAAACCCCATATGGGCGGACGCTCATCAGGACATGGGCGGTCGCCCATGTGTCCAGAGTTTTAATCCCTTTATTCGAAAACCATCGTGGGCGGTCGCCCATAAGGGCAAGGGCGGTCGCCCATGTGGACAGTATCTAATGCCTGGTTTTCAAATAACATGGGCGGTCGCCCATAGAACCTTGGGCGGTCGCGCAACACACCAGAAATCCATAATTCCGTTTTTTGACAATTCGTTCGATGCGTGTGACCCCATAGGACTATATTATGTTGGCAATGAGTTCGATCACATCGATCCTCATAAGACATGAGCGGACTCTAGCAAGCCATCATGCCTACCCAAATAATATAATATCTTGTTCGTTTTTCCTACATAGAACATATCATAATCCCATTGTCACACGATGTTATATTGAACATGAGTCATGGTCCACGTCAACTCATATTGTTCAATGCTTTCTCGTTACCAAGTAAATTGATTAATCGAATGACATTAATCATATTAATTCATTCGGGCATGGCCATGCACTACATCAATCTTACTCACGAGTGGCCAAGCAAACATCTCTCTTTACGAGGGACAAGTTTCTATCTTGACTTATCATTCTTCCCAACAAGAATCATATCATGCCAATAATAGCCCTTATTGTTGTCCGGTTAAAGACAACGTCAAACTATATCAAACATGATATTCATCGAGTGGAAGACGATGATAATCTCAGGTCAAAGGATATCAATGATATGACTATATGAGATTTATTTATGACATATGACCATGACATAAATCTCATAATGGGTCAAGTCCAGTACCTTGTTCTCTAACAAGTACCCATGAATCTAATGTGCATCTCCATGCATATAATCATCACATGATTATCCATTAGACTTCATACTAGTGCTTCATAAGTACTAGGGACACGATTATTATAACTAAACATGCAAACACATATAATAATCAAATAAACAATCTCATATATAAATGAACAATGACATTACATAAAGGTCTATCTCTATAGGCCTAGGGCACTAACACCTACAAATCCCAAGCAGCTAGTGCGGGCTACCGGCCTAGATTTATTCATCGAGGCTATCGGCAGGGGGATCCACATCACCTCGAAGAGCAAGGGCTTGGTCCAGGCCCTATCTGAGTTTTGGTGGGATAGCACTCATAGCTTCCATCTGAGCTGGGGTGAGCTGACAGTGACTCCCGCTGATTTCACGGCTATCACTGGTCTATAGTTCACTGGGAGGCCCGTGACTTGGACAGACCATATCACAGCGGAGGAGTTCAGAGATTTGGTCGGGTTTGAGCTGATTCCCAAGGGACTGGGTATGGAGACGAGGAACGTCGAGGTGGCAGTCCAGAACTGCATACGGGACTTTTCCGTTAGCGATGTGACTGTCCAGCAGCTCGCTAGAGCCTTCGTGTGGTTGATGCTATCAGTCACCATTTTTGCTAATTCTGGGACGCTGGCCATGACTTGCCTCCTCGACTCTCTGGAGGATGTGGATGGGATAGGGACGGTCTCTTGGGGAGAGGCCGGATTGGCGGAGTTGTACTTCTCCTTGGATCTGTACAGCCGGAATAAGGCTGCTTCCATGGATTGCTTTTCATTTGCCCTTGAGGTAGTCTCCTTTTCTTTTCTCTTTCTTTTCTTGTCTTGAGACTTTTATGAGAGAGAAATGACCTTTTTGATGTTTTGAACATGCAGGTCTGGTTCTGTGAGGTGATCAGGTTCTTTCCGTGGAACCAAATAAGCGATATCACCATCTTTCCTGCTATGGTTCGCTGGAGGGGAGATGCTAGGGATAATTTCACGGGAAAGACCCGGATTACTTTTGATTATAAGATGGTGAGGCCGGTCATCAACAGGGATGGGCACGATGGAGTGGACTTCTACCCTTGGGGCAGGTATTCGGAGATTCTGCTAGGAGAGGCCGTGGAGGCGACGAGGCAGAGGAGATGGTTGACTGGGCTGACATGTGATGTCATTTATCTGGGGGATCGATTCTCGAGGCAGCATGGCCATGTCCCTCCATTGGACGCCATTACTCCTCAGGATCCTCCAGCACGGATGCTGCAGCCCAGGGATTGGCCAGAGGATGAGATTGCTAGGTACTGTGCGGCGTGGCCGCGAGGAGTATTTTGACATGGATACCCCTACGCTGTGTTTGTGGAGCAGGCGGCGAGGACGCCAGAAGCTAGTGAAGCCGGCGGTCACTGGGGGTATGGGGAGGATGAGCCTACTCGACCCGCCGATCCCTCCCGCGCACCCTTTTGTCCTATGTGGTCCATGGAGTTCCGAGGAGGATGAGGATTCCCGTCTCGATACTAGGGAGCCCCAAGATACCCCCGCCGCCCGACAAAGACCGTAAGTATACTTTTAGGGTCTTTCCCTTTTTCGGCTTTCTTTGCTTTTTGCAATTACGAGATTTTACGAGATTTTTTTTTTTCGAGATTTTTCTCATCTTTTCTCAGTTCCGGCTCGCACTTATGATAGGCCGGTCGTGCGAATAGGGGCCGGAAGGACATGTGCCGGTCTCTTCGAGGAAGCCGGCTGCGCTTCGAAGGCGGCAGCGGATGCACAGGAGCCCGGGCGCAAGAGACGGCATGTCGGGGCACAACGTCTACCTCATCGGCCTCGGAGTACTCTTCCAAAGTGCCATGCCTCGGGGCGGGGACCCAACGCCGACATTACGGAGCACTGGGCCGAGTACGGGCACGATAATGTCCATCTGTCTGATGTGAGCGACCAGGAGGACTTGATGAGGGAGGCTAGCGTCTATGAGCTGAGCAGCGATGAAGAAAAGGAAGAATCGAAGGTCTAGGAGGTCTCTAGAATGGAATTAGGAACAAAACAAACAATGAACATGATTTGATGCACACTTTGTTTATTTTTTGTTTTATATGGGCGCCGATGGGGCGAAGACATTGTATTAATGCTTTATTTGCTTTTCTATTTTATGCTTTTTAAATTTGCATATTATCTGAGCCTCGGGGCAGCTTTTTGCTTGGAATTGGGGCTAAAACTGGGCCAAAATGATTTATAATGGTATATAAATGCTTGAATGACTTCTGGACATGTTTTTGTACAGGTTTTGGTTGAAAAAAGTGGGGTAAAAACTCCCTTTGGGGCAGCAACTTGGTTGCTGCAGATTTTTTTCTGCAGATGGCAAATGTAGCCGTGCGGTTTTGTCCAGAGGGTAAATGAAGCCGTGCGGCTCACAGTTCTGTCTGAACTGGTCATTTTCTGAATAAAAGCAAGGCTTGGCCATTTCATTTCATTTTCACTCTAGACTTGTCCCAATTGTTCCCAGAGCACATTTTGGACTTAAAGACACCATCTTTGGTCATTTTGCGATGGAGAAGCCCGTCAGATTGCAAAGGGGGAAGCGAGACCATTTTCTGTCCGATCTTCAATCTTGGGTGAAGCACAACTTTCAATCTCACAAGGGGCTGCTTGATTCTTCCTTCAAGATCAAGTCTTTATGGCATTTGAGGGATCTCCCGCCCGATTGGGATCTTTTGAGAGCAAAGAAGAAGGTTTTGGGACGTCCGGAGACATGTTTACTGCTTTTCCTACAACGAGATTGTCCCAACGTATGAAGACTTCCGAGCCTTGATTGGGGGTCCAGAAATTGAGGCTATATCTATTCCGCTGATCGGAGACGTGCCAGTGGCGGTAAAGCTTGCATCTTTTCTGCAGATTTCTTTGGAAGAGGCTGAGGGGATGATGATAGCCCCGGACAGGATTGACCTTTCTGATATCCCGGGCAGGTTTGGGTCTCCGGCTATGGTTGCGACCACGGTGGCTATGGATGCTTTCATTCTCTGCATATTTTCTGCTCTGTTCACCGCTGAGTCCGTGGGGATCTGTCATGGCTGTCTTTTAGACATGGTCAGAGACTGCAGGGCTGGGAAGGACATTGTCCCATTGGTTTTGGGTGAGACCCTTCATGGTATTGATAGGATGGCTAGGGGAGACCGTTTCATGAGGTCTAGGAGTCCGGCTGTACTGACTTTGTGGCTGCAGGAGAGGCTCGGGGCTTTGCCAGGGGCTTTGCCGACTCAGTGCCCTTGGGTGATTTCTCAGAGGGGTACACCGAAGCAACAGGACCAGGGTAGCTGGGAGATGACGATGGCTAGGCTATCCACTTCGGACATCCGTTGGTGGATACCTCACTGGAGATTGCAGACCAGGAGGATATTTCAGGAGTCTTATGCTGGGAGGGTTCCAGGGTTCTGCTGGTCATCCTTCTACATTCCCTCCTTGGTATCCAGACAGTTTGGGGCATTACAGGAGCCACTAAGCGATTGGGAGGACATCCGGGCCATGGAGGTGGTGCCATTGGACATGAGAGATCCAGCCAGCTTCTCATTCTTCTCGAGGGCTTGGACATATGCTGCTTTCCCACCCAGGGCTATCTTCAGGAGAAGGAAGAGCACCATCTTGACCACTGTCTACTTGGACTGGTACGAGAGGGAAATGGGAGCGACTCAGGTCATTTTGGGGGAAAGACGTCAGGCTTTATTGGGGGCCGACTGTGACTCGAGTAGGACTCTGAGGGAGACTGAGGCTAAGGCGAGTCGCCATAACCAGTCGGGTGACCTGATCAGAGATATGGAGGCTCGATACAAGAGATTGTCCGAGGTCGCTCCTTTGACTGAGGCTCAGAGGGAAGAAGTGCGGACTCGTGCTCGTGTAGAGAGGGCACTTATTGACACGGGTTTGGTAGAGGCTCCAGTGAGGATACCGGAGATCGGGATAAGGGATACCGACCCTATAGAAAAGAAGAGAAAGAAAACTCGACGGGGTCGAGGTAAAGGGAAGAAGACCAAAGAAGACTCAGCGAATGATGACTGACAGATCTTTTCTTAGGATTCCCTTATTGCCATTTTGCAAACACATTAGTTTATTTAGGCATTTTTTGTATTTTAGATCTTTGTAGCAGGTTAGCAGAGTCAAGAGTAGACCGTGCTTGAACTCATCAAGAAGTTTTTAACTTGTAATGAACAAGAAATATTATCCTAGAAATTAATCAAGACACATTTCATGGAAATTCAAATGTCTTATTGATTGGGATCCGTTTTATGAAAACTGAAATACCCTTTATTATTTAGGACGCACTTCATGGAAGCTTGATTGTCCTTTTTTATTGTTTAGACCGAACCATATATGGCTGCCTACGTTCCCCTTTTACAAGAAAGACTAAGGGGCTCAGGTCTTCGTAGTTCATTCTGGTGAACTATATTTTTTTATGTGCAGCCCTATTTTTTGCCTAGACCACCCTTTTGGGGTTTTCAGCCTAGCTGGGCATTACTCTTTTTGCACTAAGATTTTTTTCTTCTTTTTTTTTTATGTGCAACCCTGTCTTTTGCCTAGACCGCCCTTTTTGGGGTTTTCAGCCTAGCTGGGTATTACTCTTTTTGCACTTTTTTTTTTATATATATTTTTTTTATTTTTCTTTTAGACATAGTATCTTCTGAGCTTATCACCGTTGACTGGGTGGACAAAGGGATTGCCGTCCAGGTCTGCAAGCTTCATGGCTCCTCCCGATAGTATCTTCTGCACCATATAAGGGCCGATCCAAACGGGTTCCCATTTTCCTAGGGGGTTGTCTCTGGTAGGGGGCTTCACTTTCAACACTAAGTCACCCTCTTTGATGTCTCTGGCCTTAACCTTTTTGTCAAACGCTCTAGCCATTCGCCTCTGGTAGGCTCGGGTGTGTTCCATGGCTTTTAGCCTTCTCTCATCAAGTAGGGCCAACTCATCATGTCGTCTACGCAACCATTCCACTTCATTGACACTGTTTTCCAGGAGGACCCTTAATGACGGGATTTCCAACTCTACTGGTAACACTGCTTCCATCCCGTAGGTTAGGGCAAAAGGAGTTTCTCCTGTAGCTGTTCTGACAGACGTTCTGTAGCCCCAGAGTGCCAAGTGCAGCTTTTCGGGCCAATCACGACCACGGGTGGCCATTTTCCGGATGATCCGTTCGAGCGTCTTATTAGCAGCTTCCACGGCTCCATTAGTCTGAGGTCTGTATGGAGACGACTTGTGGCGAGTGATTCTGAATTCTGACAGCAACCTATCGCAGTCCCCTTCAAAGTGCGACCCATTATCGGAAATGACCTCGTTGGGCACCCCATATCTGCACATTATGTTTTCTTTGATGAACTGGGCAACCTTCTTGGAAGTGAGGACCTTGTAGGACTTGGCCTCTACCCACTTGGTGAAGTAGTCGATGGCTACTAGCACAAATTCATGCCCATTGCTTCCTGCCGGGGCTATTTTCCCTATCACGTCAATACCCTAAGTTGCAAACGGCCAAGGAGTCGTCATGCAGTACAGGTCATGAGGCGGGAGAAGGTTGAGGTTGGCAAACCACTGGCACTTGTCGCATGCTCGGACGTGCTGGACGCAGTCTGTTTCCATGGAAATCCAGTAGTAACCCATTCTAAGGATCACTTGCATCAGGGCTCTGGCATTCATATGAGGACCGCAGGGACCATTGTGGACTTCAGTCATCAACTCTTTGGCCTTTTCTCGAGTGACGCACAAGAGGAGTGGTCCTTGGTACCGCTTCTTGTATAGGTTGCCTCCTAGAATGACATAATGGGAGGCCAACCTTTTCAGGGCTTGGAAGCTCTTGGCTCTGACTCCTTCTTTTGGTCTACCTTCTTTGTCTCTGAAAGCTGACTCTCCATCTTTGAGGAAATGGTAAATTTGATTGTACCAGGGTTCCTTTATAGGCTCGGGTCCCAGGTCTACTTCTGTAAGTACCCAAATCCGGATCGTCAAAATCCGTCAGAAAGTTAACCGAAATCCGTTAACTGGCCCGCTCCAGGTTAACCGGAACTCGTTAAACTCCCCGTTGCTGTGCCAACGAGACGTCCCGGGACTGCCCCGTGCATCCCGACGTCGAACCGTACTTAGCACGTGACATCTCACGTAAAAGTATGGCTTTCCCTGAAAAACGCATTTTCCGGCACTTTCCGGGGGCGTTTCGGACATTTCCCGGACTGTTATTTTAAAAAACGGACAAAACTGGGACCGGGGAACGAACTCCCACACTTCTGGTGAGTCACAGGACACGTGTCCTGCATGCCACCTCCCTCTAGTCACTCGTCAATCAATTTCAAAGGCCAAAAGACCAAAATACCCCTGGTTTGCAAGCCAAGTCCGGCCGGACTCACTGTGCAATTTTCCTGAAATTGCCAGCAAGTCCCCCAGATTTCCAAAATTCCCAAAACCCCTGAAATTCAGTCCAAGTCCGGCCGGACTCCTACTGCAATTTTCACCCTATAAATAGAAGTTGCTGTCAAAGGCAAGAAGGAGGATTTTAACACCAAAAAATCACATACCCCACGGTCCAAACTGGTTTCCACCCCTCCCGAGCTCCCGTTTTGTCTCGATTCGCGTGAAACCTTCGTATTTCGATCAAATACGCACCCTACAACTTCGAAACAACCTTTCGAATAACTTTCCGTGTCCCGTACACACCTCCCGAGCCAAAGGAGTCGACCCTAGCCATAGGTATAACTCCCTCTCTCTGAATCTTCCGTTCCGTCTCGGTTTACGCGCCGCCGCTATAACCTGTTTCGAACGTCGTTATCAAAATGTAGACGCTCCGTCTAACGGGGTCCGATACGTTTTAGCCCCCGATCCTCTTCTCTTTCCGTAAGAGAAGTAATCACGGGTTAAAACGGCGTTCCGACCCCGTTCCGTTTACTTTCACGTCATTTACAATTCCGAGCCGTTTGGCCTCGTTGATCGTCATTTACAATTCCGAGCCGTTTGGCCTCGTTGATCGTCATTTACAATTCCGAGCCGTTTGGCCTCGTTGATAGTCATTTACAATTCCGAGCCGTTTGGCCTCGTTGATCGTCATTTACGATTCCGGATCGCTTGATTCCGTTGACACCGCTTTAAATACTGTCATTTACCAGTCCGATCCGTTTGGATTGTGATAGTATTTACTTTTCAAAAGTCCGAGTCGCAACCCGATTCGTTGATCGCATATCATTTAATACGCATTTTTCCCGTAAAAATCGTTAACAATGTAATGCCCGGTTCAAAACCGGAGTTCGTCCGTCGAACTCTCTTTCAAAACGCGCGAAATGACGTTTGCCACGCAAACGCTCATCTTCAAACTCAAAGCCGCCATTTGACACTTAAAATCATTTAATACGCATTTTCTCGCAAAAATCGTTAACAATGACTCGTACGGCTCAAAGTCGACGTTTGCCACGCAAACGCTCATTTCAACTCAAAGTCGACGTTTGCCACGCAAACGCTCATTTCAACTCAAAACCGACGTTTGTCATTCAAACGCTCGTCTTTTCAAACAAAGTCACCTAATCAACGTTTGACACTCAAACCAAGATTAAGCTTGTCATTCAAGCCCCCATTTCAAAAGACACACACACACACACACACACGATTTCGAGAAAGGTAGAAAGACTCGTCATGCGAGGCGTTTCGGGCGATCTCGTCATACTCTACCCGAAACGTAACCTGACCTCCGAACCTAACAATCTCTGGTACTAAAAAGCTTTTTACTCGTTTTTGCTGCCAATAAAAATGATCCCCGTTTTCAAAGCCTTTTCCTAAGTTTTTGCTACCAATAAAAACGACACCTTTTCACAATAGCCGTTTCTCAACGTTTGGGCTCAAAATACAAAACCGCGTGGCGACTCCTCATTCTCGCTCCTTCCCGTGAAGCGAGGTCTCGTACACCAACCCCGCGAAAGACAACCGCCTTTTCCGCCGCCCGCGCGCGAAAAGATCGGGTAATTTCAGCTGGCGACTCACTGGGAAAAGATACTTTTTCAAAACCGCCAATGTTTTCTAAAAGCCTTCCGTGGGTCAAACTTTCGTTTACCCTTCCTCGTTCGTGTGTGTTACTTTAAACCTCGAACGGTTTTTTTCAAAAGGCATTACATTGTCAACTTTTCAAAATCTTACCATGTTTGTGCATCCCCATTCATGTTTGATTTTCATGTCAGTTTTTTGAATCGTGCATCATAAATTCTTTAAGACACATTCTAAAAATCTCTGTTTTACTCGTAAAAGAATTTTAGTGACCGCACACTACGCGCACTTGCCGCTCTAACACCGCACTTCACGTGCACTTGCCGCCTCGGTACACCGCACACTACAACCCCTAACCCGGGATGGCCTTATCGCTTGCACTCCGATTGGTCCGCGTACACCTTTCGGGGCGCACGGGGTCGTCCCAAACATCCCATCCTAGCCCGTGTAAGCCATGCACTCCTTTGTGTCACACTTTGTCCAAGACCCTTGGTTTTTGGCTTAGCTCGTGTCATAAAGCCTAAGTGTATGTTTTTCACGTTTGGCCCCGCTCCGAGTCAAGCTCGAGAGTTTTAGACCAAAGGTCGTTCCCGACCCGAAGTCTTGAGCTTTTCACCTTGACTTTGACGCGGAGCTCGCCGAAAAATATACCCGAAGGTTCAATGTGACGCCGTGTCACCAAACCTCGCCGTATGTACCGTGCCGCCCACAACTTGGCCAACGCTAAAAGCTAAAGGTCTCTCGCACAAGCGAGTCGTGAGAGGTCATGCCCAAATTTTGGCACGACTCCCGCCTTAACTTAAGGACGTTGACCTCGACCGTGGCCCGTACGCCGCACACGTCGAAAGTTTGCGTGATCGCCTAGCCTTAAGTTCACTTTTTCCTTTGTCGGTGGAACTCGCTTGCCTTATCGTACCTCGCCGGGATAGTCCGTCCCGAGAAAGATGATCTACAATGGAAACGAGGGGCTTATAAGCGTAGTGACGAGATCCACCGATTAGAGCTCTAGGATTAGTTGCGAAAAAGAAGACACGCTCTTTTCCAACCAATTAGGACTCGAGAAAACGCGCTTTAAGTAAACTTTAATCGGTAATCGCACATTGCACAAGCCCGAAAACCTTGAGCCAAATACCCTTTTCCGAAGCCTAAACCCTTCCTTTCGTTCCTCGCAGCCGAGCGTAAAGTGGTTCAGATTTCCGGCCGCCTTGCCAGATCACAGAACGGCAGCCGACAGCTTCTTCGGTTCCCTCGCCCTCACCAGAATTTCCGACATGTCTAGCTCACCGAGAAATCGTGACGGGAAGGACCCCCGCCACCGGTAATGTATATGACATTGGAAGAAGCCATCCGGGCTTGTGAGGTTCACAAGAGGCGTAAAGAAGATCGCCAGAATTTCGTGGTACAGCCTTCGAATGAGCGTGGTATAGCAGCCTATCCCCGCCAGACGGTACTTTTGTCCCGGTAGAGGATGACGATTCCCAAAACCAGCTTCACCAAACCTTCAATCAGTTCCTCCCCGCCAACTTACGGGATGCCTTCCAACCAAGGAAACAAATGACCTAGGCTCCATGTTGCCACCTCTCAGAGCAACCCCGTCAATTTTGGTCGCCGCTACACCCATCACTCAATATCACCAGCGCACCGCTGACCATCTCAGATGCCAATATCCTCAATACCCTCCCGGGTTTGTCCCGTTGCCTATACACGAATCCCTAAACACCGGGACAAACCCCGATACAGCTTCGTAAAAGGCTCCCGTATATTCTCATATACCAAGCCTTCCACCTCCAATCACTACCGCTCACGTGGTAGCACCCGGCGCCGAGCCTCACAGCCCACCACTGGACCCAACCTTAGCCTCGGATGGTCGAGCAAATGAAAGACCCGAAAGCCACCATGAGCAGCTCAAAGCAGAAACGCTCAAATCCACAGATCCGGAATGGTCACGCCTCCTCGCCAAGTTCGTAATGCCTGAGATGGACCGATTCGATGGAACCGAATGTCCTCAAACGCACGTCGACACTTACGTTTCTGCATGAGAGCAAAAGGAGCAACCCTCCAAAGAAATGGCCGACCACTTCCAAAGATACGCTCAAAAGTTCGGCGTTACGATGGTTTCGAGGGTCAAGCTCGCGGATCGCCACACTGGGAACAGACGCAACATCTTCCCCGGAACGGCATGCATCCAACTTAGAGTGGGAAACAAGTCGCGAGGACTTAATCACCACCGAGCGTAAAGCGGATGAAAGTGTTGGGGAATTCTACAAGAGATGGAGCCGGAAACTCTCCGAAATCATGGAGCCACTCTCCAAAGACGAACAGATGCGGATCTTCAAGTCTTGCTTGAGACCGTCCATCGAACTCTCATCGGGCCACAATTTCTTCCTGCATCTCCGGCCATGGTCAATGCCGGCTCACGCTCGAGAAGGATCTCAAGGAAAAGTTGGCTACCGCACACCATACGTATACCGCTCAACAAACCGCATTCAATCCCGCACCGGCCCCCGCAAAGGGAAAGATACGTCCGTCAACTACGTCCCATCGTGGACAACAATCGGGTAAATGTAACAAACCCGCCCCGCAAAGCAACAGCTTCTACTGTGCGCCCCGCCGTACACTTCGACAAGTTGGACATGCCACCGAGCAAGATGCCGGAAGGGCTAATCAAGGAGGGTCTCCTTAAGCCCGCGGCCAATTACAAACCCAAAGTTCCCGTAGCCAATGCGGACAAGAGCAAATATCGCGCCTTCCATCGCATCACGGCCATACCACCGACAACCGTTTGGGGTTACGATACGAAATCCGTAACTTGATAGAAGAAGGCAAGTTAGAGCGCCCCGTGGCCCAATACGCCGGGAATCCCTTTCCGAATAATAACAGCGTGAACTCCATCGAGCGGGTGCCCAAGAAGTGTGCTACGTAACCGCTTCTCCGCCTCTTTCACTGGATCCTCCTCTAATGTTCACATCGCCTACGATGTTTGTGGATCGCTCCGCCTCGCCCGGGAGTACGAGTCTCGAGAAACCGTCCGAGCAATCCTCCGAGGAAACAAGAAGAAATCCTCTCAACAAAGAATCGAGAGAAAGATACGAAGCCGGAGATACCGTGTAGGTACACTGGAGAACCCTCCGGAGGTTCGACTACTACGCACCGTACTCCACCTACCCTCTTTGCCTCCAGCCATGCAGCTCTAGAGCAAACAGGTGGGAAAGCCGAAAAGTCCACTGAAACTGCACTGACTCGGAACACCGGAATACCTCGGATCTTGATAGTCTTACCGCGCCGTAAGCCTAACCCTCCGCGGGATCGCCCAAGATTCAACTTGTCCAGCCTTCCGAGCCCGGACCGGTAAAGGAAGATCAAGGTCGCCTTGGCAATCGCACTCGATCAATGTGCTAACCAAGGGCGGCAACCGCCACAAAAGCCTCAACATACTCCCGAGGTTCCAAGAAAGGCTTTACCTCGCAAGAGGAAGACAGAAACGGATGGCCGGATGACTCTCCTTCTACGGATAGAGACGAGATCTACGACTCCCGCCCGTATGGCAGCATGATCACATTCTCGTGATGAAGACTTACCGAGAGACGCCTGGGCACAACGAAGCTCAGACATCACTCTCAAACTCAACACCATATCACTCCCTGGAGTATTGGTAGATAACGGGTCAGCCGTTAATGTCCTCCTCTCGCATGATGCGAGCTCTCCGCATCCATGAAAGCCATTTGATACCGTCTACTCTGACTATCAAGGCCTACGACAACTCGTCTCGCCCCATCCTGGGACAAGGACTGAACTTTGGTTCGAAACCCAAATGGTGCCAAAGAAATTCCACGTGATGGACATTCCATCCGAGTTCACGCCTCTTTGGGACGCCCTTGGCTACACCACATGAAGGCCATAGCTTCCACTCTCCATCAAGGCCAAGTTCATCAACCGACAGGAGATCTTGAAGTCATCCGAGGGGACAGCTTCTCATAGGAAACGAAGCCGAGACAAGAGCCAAACGTGTCCGCACTCGTGCACCGGGTTACCTCCTTCGAATCAACCAAGGGACTATCGGGCAAATCTCATCGTAATCCCTCGTAGTCCGGAGATGCTAACTATGTAAACGTACTCGAGCAAAGTGCACTCGGCAGTCCGATACATCAAGTTCAACTGTCGTTTCCAACACTTGGAAGCAGATTGGAAGGAAACGCCGAATATCGCCATGATACGGGCACATAAACCCCGCCTCCAATCGGAGATTCGTCGCATTCTCCAAACAAACTCTCTCGGCCCCGCCAGTGAAGAGGTTTTTGTGATCAAGGTCAACAAGCACCGTCATTCTCGTGATGAATGCATGGAAGTTGTATGGGACGTCCTCCACGAGGAACTACCCGCCGCACCCCTCTTCTCCAACGAAGAGCATGATGTTTTCCTAGCCGCTCCAAAGAACGCAACCCGACGCAATACGTCCCTACACCTGGATTGAGCGATCGATGACGATGAATCCGGACTCTCCGGAGTCGAGGACGCGGCACCCGCAAGCGCACCTCCGCATTCACATGCTCGCTTTGAGGACGGAACTCCTTCCGATCGTGTCACTTACGACCAAGGTTCCAATACCATGGAAATTGTCAAGCTCAACGTCCGCATGCATGCCTATCCGACAATTGGAAGCACGTGATTCACGCAACGAGGAATCCTCTCGATCAAGTGAATGACGACGACTTCGTCAATATCATCTATTCCAGTATCCCGATGAAGCCAAGGACCCCGTTCTTGTTATCGATTCTCGCAACACCAAGGTCACCCTCGATGATCGCTCGCTCACGGTAAACGAGGCACCGGCCAAGCGAGCTCGTAGCTCATCTTTACTTCCGAGTACCAGCCCTGGGCTGCAACCGGCCCGTGCCGTCGCCAAGCTTATACCCTCAAGCGCCGCCAAGGCCAAGGGCAACAAAGAAAGGAGACCAAGCTCCTCACCCCGCTACAAGTCGATCAACCTCGGGAACGCTTCCACCAGCCCACCCCGAAACATCTCGTGAAAGTCTTCCCGCAAGGCGTAGCCGCCTTCCGACACAGAAATGACCACCTCAAAGCATCAACATGCTTCGCCCGATTCTCGCTCCCACCGTCACGGCCCCGGATTCGTACATCCCGCCAATCGATCGCTAGCTTTGATAGACTTGGCGATCGAGCGAGATCACGAGACCGTCAACATTGCATTCAATACCCCCGGGGTCAATCAAGCGTATATGGGCAAACTTCTTGGTGATCGAGATTAAGGAAGGACGCATGGAATGTCCTGGCCCGACTTCCTTCGTCAATGTAATCCAAGTGTTCCCGCCATTCGGCGATTTAAATGTAATCACGGCTCGGACACTAGCCGACGATGCGCACCTACGGAGATCGCCTAGGTCTCGCAAGGAAAGCTCTCATGGAGCTAGCCGCTCAAGAAAGTCGTCTTGGGACGAAGACCAAGCTCGAAAGACCTACAGGACCAAGCCCTTAAAGTGTCACAGTGCCTTCAGACGTAAAGCTAGAGGCCACTCTAGACCGCTCGACCTCAAGAGTTTTGCCCATGGCAACTTCCCGACTACCGTCTCTGCTTCTCATCCAACCCCTCTCGCCAACCAAGGGTGGTCAACGGTCCCGATGACCTAGGAGATGGAACGACACAACAGTAACGAATCCCGCCGCTTACCTTCCCGAGGAAAGCAAGTTCTCTCGTGAAAGCGACGATGAAGACGATGAAACCATTCTCTTCCAAGCCGGCATGAAGTCAACAAAACCGACTCCCAAGGGTCCCGGGAGGATGGGAACGGATCATTACCGCACTCAAATTGAAAGGCCAACTCGTGGAGGAAGGTCTATTTAAAAACAGGAGGAGGATGGAAATTCGCCTCGAGCAACTACTCAGTGGAAATTCCACAGCCTATGCCTCTTCATTTACGTAAACGATCAACTGGGACAAAGAACTACCACATGGGCAGATGTTCGGGAAGCCGTATACTCACCTTCCGACATACCCGCCACTCGATAAAGCGTAGAAGAAAACTCTCCCCAATGGAGGTTTACCTAGACCGCCGCACGCAGCTTCAAAGAAGCACCGGCTATTCTCACATGGGAAGAAACGCAGCATTAACTCTCGACGCAGCTCCGCCGCAAGAAGGTTGATCCGGGGCCCAGAGTGGAGGAAAACTAGCCAACCACGAGTATCGCTGCACCCAACCTGCATCGCCCGAGTATGCTCAAGAAGAAGGAAAGGAACGCGATATACCGTGAAGAGATCAAGGAGACCGTTCGCTTGAGCCGAGAACTCTCCAACCTCCCCTGAGGGTCGCAACGCACAGCTCGCCAGTGCAATCACCGTTGTGCACCGACATTCGAACAGCCTACGTCAAACCGTAGGCTACCTCCCCGCAGAGGCACCTAAGCGCATCCCGGGACGTAATCCGTCAAGCCGCCGAAGCTCCCGGAATTCATCCACAATCAATGAGTTGAGGGAAGACGCATGGCCCTATGCTACGAGGAATCCTCCTCTAACTATGGCTCAACTCGTAGCACTGCTCGTAAGGGACCAAACCCGATGTCGCCGTTCTAACCCGATCGGGTCAAATCCATGCATTACCACCTAAGGCCACCAAAAAGCCGACGGAGCTGACCAGGCCCGCCACCCCGCAGACGCAAGTTCCTTGAAAGAGGACCCGATCCTCACTACCAAGCACTCAGCGAACATTTCCCTTGGTCTCTCGCCACCTCCTCTTATCCTCACAAGCTCAAGCTAGAGGAAAGTCCGGCCCGTACCATGGTCCCCGTGGACGCAACCCCGCATGAAGTCATTCGATGATTGGTAACATCCACTATGGCAACATTATCACCTTCACGGATTTGGACCTTCCAAAATTTGGGGCCGATCACAATGAGCCGCTTTACATCACACCACTGACGAGCGTCGTCTTCCTCGCGTGTTGGTAGACGGAGGTTCCGGAATGAATGTCTTGCCCGCCAAGATGATGGACCCGCTTGACATCAAGCCCACAGCATCTTAAGCCTTCACCCACACCGCCAAGGCCTATGACTCTACTTCCCGTACAGCTTCCTGGGTTGCTACTCTTAACATCCGGTTCGGCAAGCGGGTGATCCCCACCGAATTCCAAGTGCGACATTCCAATCACTTTCACAGCCCATCCCGGGGCGTCCCCGGCCGCATCAAATCAATGGCGTGGCATCCACCCTTCATCGGCCTCAAGTTCATGCAAGGCAACGAAGCTAACCACGCCTACGGCGACAATGTCACCACCGAGGGGACCAAAGACCAACGACATTCCAAAGTTGTTAGAAATCAAGCATAATGATGACATGCCATTAATCGGATTCACTCGAGACCTCCAAGATCCAAATATGCAACGTGGACCTTCCACTATCTCACGATCGATTCCTCCCGCCATGAGGATGATGAAACTCATGAACTTCATCCCAGATCGGGCTCGCAAGAGGCCGCAAGGCCAGCACCAAGTTATTGAAGTCAAGGACCACACCACGGTCCAGGGGCTTCGCTACGTGCCAACACCGCCGACATCAAGGAAGACAAAAGGCTCGCCCGCACCAAGGCAAAGCAGCCCACAAAAGGGGAACCTCCGACGGCACACCCAACCTCCGACCTTACAGCTTGACCTCGCTCATTACTTCACCAAGGGAACCGACAGCTGTAACCGAGGGGACCGACAAGGGAACCGACACAGAACCGAGGGGACCGACATGGAACCGACATGAACCGAGGGGACCGACAAAGCTGAACCGATGAAGATGAGAAAGAAGCAGTGGATAGTCAACACCAAGACTACAGCATGTAATGGAACAAATAGCACGGGACCTCAAGCGTTTCAGAGGACTCAAAGCTAATCCAATAAGGGGAGCGTTCTCGACATCACGCCTCTACCTGGACCAACCGCCACCACAGCCCAAAGATGAGTACACATTCAAGGGAATCCTGCACTTGGAGGAGCAACTCAGGTACTCTCCATGGGAAACAAGTTGTTCGGATCGCCCGCCGAGGCCACATTCGAGACAAGAAATCCAAAGCGTAAGGAACCGTAATTCATAGAAGACGCTCTCGCTGGACCAAATTTCTACAGAGTCCGTTTGAAGAAGTCATGGAGTTGCCCAACTTGATCGACTGGGCTCCGACAACAAAGCATGATCGCCATGATAGGGACAACAGGAGCCAAGCCTCTCGATCCCCGCACCCTCCTCAAGCATCCAAAGAATGCCACCGAAGAATTGGGTAACTTTCACCGACCAAGGGCAAGCCAGTGCGTAATTGGAAGACAAGCCGGGCCCGCACCCACATCTCCCTAAACCCGGTCTCAAACCCTTTGAGCCGCCCTGTCGAGTCCGGCCCTTCCGAGTCATCCAACGGCCTTACGCCGGAGGACTATAATGTTGTAGCCAATCATGTATTCCCGTTCTTGTGTAATGAAAAGTCTCGACCTTTCTGAGTATCCTCTCATTGCCACTTTAACAACCGATAAGTTAACAAACAACTTAAAAGACGTTAATAACTCAATTGATAAAGAAGCGTACACATTAAACGAACAATACATTAAAGAAGTTCTCGAGCGTGTAGTTGACCAAGAGGACAACCGGGCCCAAGCCGCCGAAGAGGTTATGACCAAAGTGAACCCGGGGTCGCCGCAAGAGCCTAAAGAGACACAAGGGCGCTTCGCCGATGCGTAAAAGGAAGCCCCGATAAGCCTCCTCCGGGAGTATGTTGACGTGTTCGCCCGGTCATATCAGACATGCCAGACTCGATCCTCAATCGTGGAGCATCGAATTCCCCGATCCCGAATCCAAGCCTCACAAATGTAAGCCGCGCAAGATCAAGCCAGAGTGGTCCTTGCAAGTTAAAGAAGAAATTGAGAAAATGCTCCGAGTTGGTTTCATCAGTAGTGATTGAGTACCCGACTTGGCTCTCCAACATCGTGACGGTCACCAAGGCCAATGGAAAGGTCGATGCCGTGTGGATTTTCGGATCTCAACAAGGCCAGCCCTAAGGATGATTTCCCACCGCCTAACATCGACATGCCGGTCGACACCACGGCAAATTTCGAAGTAAAGTCCTTCGTGGACGGGTTTGCCGGATACAACCGTATCAAGATGTCCGAGGAGGATCGTGCCAAGATCGCCTTCACCACTCCAATGGGGGGACATACTGCTACACCTGGCCATGCCGTTCGGTCCTAAAGAACGCCGGGCTACTTACCACGGCCGCAATGCCTCTTTTCCATGACATGATTCACAAAGAAATCGAAGTATATGTCGACGACATGATCATCCACTCCAAGGGATCGACATGCAAAGACATGACAGATCCGAGGAAGTTCTTCAACGTACTTAAAACACTCCATGAGGCTCAACCCGCAAAGTGCACCTTCGGCGTCAAGCGCGGCAAGGTACCGGGGTACATGGTTACGTAAAGAGGTATCGAAGCCGATCCCAGAAAAATCAAGGCCATCATCGACATGAAGCCGCCTCAAACCCCGATGTAAGTGAAAAGCTTCATGGGAAGACTTCAAGCACATCGGGCCGCTTCATCAACCGCTTGACATCTTCTCGCGAGCCCATGTTCAAACCGATGAAAAAGAATGCCGACATCAAATGGGACTCCGAGTGCCAAACAAATTTTCGAGAAAATCAAGACCTACTTGGTTAATCCCCCCACTCGTGCTCCGCCACACGAAGACAAGCCACTACTCCCGTATCCGACAAGCAATGTACACGTCTATCGGAGCAATGCCGGCACAAGAACGTAAAGATTCCAAGGTTGAGCATGCAATCTACTTCGTAAGCCGAAAGCTTCAAGGAAGTGAACTCGCTACTCAAAGATCGAGAAAACTTGTACCGCCTTGGTATGGGTAGTCGGGAAACCGAAACACTACATGCGCCGCATTCAGCTCCCGGTCTCCAAAGTGGACCCCGTCCGATATCTCTTTGACAAGCCATCCTCGTCAATGCGGCTAGCCAAGTGGTCATTCTTCCCGGCCGAGTTCGACATCAAGTACATGGTCGAAAATCAACAAAGGGCGTAGTAATGGCAGATCGCCTTGCCGACTTCCCGAGCAAAGGAACCTAAGGGTCCCGATCCACAATTTCCGGACGACGGAATCTTTTCACTTGACAACCGCAAACCGCCGGCAACTCTTCTTCGATGGGGCAGCCAACAAGAAGGGGAATGGCATTGGAATGCTCCTTGTCGATCCCAAGGACGAGCATACTCCCATAGCCATCAAGCCGAATTTTGAAGCAACCAACAATGCAGCAGTAATACGAAGCCTCGTGCAAAGCAAGCCTGGGAAGCCGCCTCGAGCGCAACATCTCGTAGCCGGATGTATATGGAGACTCAAAGATTGATCATCAATCAAGTATCCAACAAATGGAAGACGGTAGACTCGGCCTTCGTAAATACCACGCGTACATGGAGGAGCTCATTGCTCGCCCAAGGACATCTCTTTTCACTATTTGCCAAGAGACAGAACCGCTCGCGTACGCCCGGCAACCCTCGCCTCTCTTGTCGAAATTCCCGAAGGGAAAGCAAGAAACCCTCGTAATAGGCAGACGGGAAACACCCGCCTATTGCCGTGAGATCGAAAAGAAAAAGAAACGATCGACGAGCCCCGGTACAATCAAATTTACCGCACTCCAAAGCGGAGAAGCTTCCTTCACAAATGAAGATGGAAAATACAAAGAAGGGATCAAAGCCAAAAACATGATGGCATTAAAGCGCCTGGCATCCCATTTCGTCATTCTGGGGGGTATGTTGTACAAGAAGCGCCACCAAGGACCACTCCTTCGATGCGTAAACAAAGAAAAAGCCAGCGAGTTAATGAACGAAGTTCACAACGGAACCTGCGGTCCGCACATGAACGCCCGAGCATTGACACGCATCATTCTCCGTATGGGATACTATTGATATCAATGGAAATGCATCGCATCCAGCTTCGTCCGAAGCCGCGACAAATGTCAACGGTTTTCCAACCTCAATCACATCCCTCCTCACGAACTCTACCGCATGACTACGCCACGGCCTTTCGCCACATGGGGAATCGACGTCATCGGCAAGATCACTCCTCCAGGAGCAATGGTCACGAGTTCATTTTAGTCGCAGCCGACTACTTCACCAAATGGGTAGAAGCCAGATCGTACAAGGTACTGAATTCTAGGAAGGTGGCCGAGTTCATCCGAGAGAACATCATGTGCCGATACGGAGTGCCCAATGAGATCATCTCCGACAATGGGACTCATTTCGAAGGAAATTGTGAACAACTACCGACCGAATTCGTAGTCACACGTCACAAGTCTTCTCCTTACTGTACCACAAACCAATGGTGCAAGAGAGGCAGCCAACAAGACTCTCGCCATGATAATCGAAAGATGACCACCGCAGGTCGGACCGGCCCGAAAAGCTACATCTAGCCCTCTCGGGGATACCGAACATCGCCGAACCGCCACAGGGGAGACTCCGTTCGCACTTACCTACGGAATGGAAGCAATGTTACCCGTGGAATTGGAAATTCCATCCCTCCGAGTCCTCTTGGAAAACGGGGTCAATGAAGTCGAATGGCTACAGAGCCGTCACGACGAACTTGCTCTACTCGACGAGCGCAGATTGAAAGCCATGGAACACACTCGAGCCTACCAGAGCGTAATGGCACGAGCATTCGACAAGAAAGTCAAGATCCGAGACATCGAGAAGGCGACTTGGTGCTAAAGGAAAAGCCTCCTACGTTGCACCAATCCCCTGAAAGTGGGAGCCTACCTCGGATAGGACCGTTCGTGGTACAAAGAATCTTCTCCGGAGGAGCCATGAAACTAGCAGATTTGGACGGAAACCCTTTCGTTAACCCCGTGAACGGAAGCAAGCTCCGCAGATACTTCGCTTGAGGAAGAGCACGAGTCAACTCTCCTTCCCCATACACCGTCCCCGCAAATTAAAGTGCTAAAAGAGTAATACCCAACCGGATACATTCCCGCTAATGATCCAGTAAAAATGTGGTCGCACTTCTTTTGTCTTTGTTTTCTCAAATTCACCTAAAGTGTCGAACTACGGTGACCTGAGCCCCTTAGTCCAATTGTAAAAGGGGAACGTAGGCACCATCTTTGGTTCGGTCTAAAAACAAAAAATACAATAAGCATCAATTGCTTGTGTTTCGAAAACTCTTTTCATTTAACCTACAAATTCATAACGGTTAAAACATTCTTTGATGAGTTCAAGCACGGCCAACTCTTGACTCGCTACACGCTAGCAAAACTACAATAAAACATTAATCAATTAATGTGTCTCGCAATGACAATGGGTGGATACTCGGACAAAGAAGGTCAACCTAGTTTCCCGTACTAGGTCCTTCATCCTTCTTCCCTTTCCCTTTTCCCCGCGAGTGTTCTTCACCTTCGCAGAAATATTCCGTAGGCCTTCTACCCGGCTCGTGGACTCTTCCCGACGCCTCCGTCAATCCCGTGGCCGTCAATACAGCCCTTTCTCTAGCTCGTCTCGAGCCGCCTCGCTTCGAGCCATCATCGCAAAGGCTTTGATTGGCCTCCCGACGCACTTGCCACATAATCAGCCATGGCATCGCCGCACGATTCCTGTGGTTAGCCCTCGCTCTCGTCCTCCTCAATGTCGAACCGTCTGTGTGATCGCACTCCAACAGCCACTCCGTCTCCACAAGATAGCCATCTCGTGTCTCCCCATACACTCTTCGTACTCACCCGTATATCAAGCCGATGCACGGCCCTCTCTCCGGTGAAAGAGAACCCCGGGCAGAAAGGACGTGTATTGCCACCACCGGTGACCAAAGAACAGCTGCCGAAGGATCCTCCATCCGCAGAGATCCCACCTCAAAGGTAGCAAAGATAACTCGATCGCCGCTGGCATCTCGCTTCCACTGCATCGCCGCAGTAACCAATGATGGAATATAGAATGACGTCTCGAGACAGCCCCGCACTCGACGATCAATGCACCCTCCCGAGCGGTCCTACAAGTCTCAGAATCTTCCAATGGGGAACCCACCATCGCAAGTGATGCGTGCCAAGTCCGGCCATCCAGAGCTCCAAACTCGATTACCCCCTATCACCAGAGGACGCCGCGAGAAAGACCAAGCGTCACAGACATTGGCACCTCGTGCATCATCTCGCACTCTCTCCTCAACCACATGGTCGCATAGCGGGACTCCTCCCCACATGTATCGGCCACGGCCGCCATCCGGCCTATGCGCCAGAACGTCTCGCCCAAGACCAATGGCACGATGTCTCTCCACTCCGCATCGCTCACCAGTGTCCAAGACACCGTGATGGCACACACCTGCAGACGTGAATGTGAACAGAGTAGCAATCACACACAGAGCAAACGCTGCCCCACGCAAAGACGCTCCTCGCCTCCGCAAATCTTTCTGGGCAGCCCCGAAATGTCAACGTAATCGAATCCTCAGACAAGCATCCCGTATGCTTCTCCAAATGAGATACCCAACAAGGACACTAGCTTCTCAACGGTGGCCATGCCACCGCATACGGAAGAACTAGCTGCTCCGCCTCAGTCCTCCTGCACGGCCCGGAAATCTTCAAACGTAGGAGTGACTTCGTTGTACGAAAAGCCGTACACATTCCTCCTTACGTCCTGCAACCGAGACGCCGCTCTCAAAAGGTCCCAATCTGGCATGAGCTCCTTCAAAGCCCAAACAGATTTAATCCCGTAATGCCTTCGAAAACCTTTTTGTTCTCGCCTCGTGTGGTTCCGTACCCACGATCGAAAGTTGTCCAAATATCGCTCTTGCATCCGAGACGATAACTTGGGAAAAGGAGCCATGTCGAAGGTGAAGAAAACCTTAAGAAATGGAAAAGAACTCACTGTAATGAGCAAAGCAATGCGCAGCTTCTTACAAATTGCAAAGCCGAAACCGCAATTTAAAGAATCTGAAATTCATTTCAAGTCCTACGGACTCCCTCGCAGCTTGACTTGTCAACTTCGCAGCCTACCGCCTTAAAGTTGGAAACATTTCCAAACCATGCCCTCGTTTCACCCTTATGAAATCTCGCGTGCTCGCCCGATTTCATTCAACAAATGACAATATCCCTTCCGCCCGGCTCGTGCAACAAGCAAATAATTAAAAATTAGTGCATACATGCTTAATTTTTGACCCGTTCAATTTTTAATGCATTTCTCCTTTTTATTTATTTTTGATTAACCTATTTGCTTATTTGCCAAAAATAATCAAGGTGATCACGTAATAAATATGCGGCATGTGTTCCGCCCCACGGCGCCTTTTTGCAAATACATTTCAAATCAAAATTTGTTCCCGACAAATACATGCATTTTGTCTAAACAAAATAATAAAGGAAGAAAGCAAGAAAAGGGGACTACTCTGAGTCCCGCTCGTCATCCGTACACTCGACGTACCGCTCCGCCGCCGCCGGACTGCCGCAAACAGAACTCGCCGAACTCCTCCAAATGGGAATAGGCAAAGTGGCCTCCTGAGTACGCGAACTCGAGGACTCCTCTCGCGCCCGAGTGCGCAGTAAGAAGGAGCTCCAAATCCAGCCGTTCCGCCCGCGAACCGGCCAAACCCCGTGTGAAGTCCTCCCCACCACTCGTGGGAGCAGGCGAACCCTCGGCCTAGACGGCCCCCGATCGCGGACGTCCACGCTCCTCCGGAACCGCACCGCATGAACTCCACGAGCCTCCCGGCGTAGGCGGACCACCCGTCCACCACCTCATGGCCTCATTGTACGTATGGCCGATACTGCGAACCAGAAAATCATCGAAAGCGAATGTAAAGTACGTATGCATCATGTGCGTAATGCTACTATCAAATGCGTAAAATCGAAAAGATGCTCACCGAAGCATTGGGGTCCGCCCGTATCGTGGTCTCGGCTCCGCCGGGAGCGGGATCACAAGTCGCTCGCGCGAACCGCCCAGCCCTCGTACGCTAGCCTAGCTCGCGGACAGAAAATGTCGAGGACCTCCAGTGGACCTCGCCCTCCCTATGCCGCACCCGCGGGCTCCTCACCTCATCCTCAAGAAGACATCATAAGCGGCCCCCGCTATGATGTACTCGGTGAAGTACACACCCCGAAGGTATCCCTCCACTCATCCATCCGCATCTCCCTGGGATGCCGCATGTACAGAGGAGGATCCACCGGCACCAATGGAAGAGACCCCGCCTATGCCGACGAGTCACCCTCTCCCCTGCATACATGGCGTCGCAGCTGAAGTCCCACCAGAGCTTCCGCCGCCGTGTAGTCTCGCTGAAATCTCGCACCGCGACATGATCAAACCCGCTCCACTGTGTCACTGGATCCTCTCGAGAACTCTGTGTTCGCCGCGAGATATCTCCTCGTATGACACTCGAGTGCCAACCTCGAAGAGACCGCCCTCTTCGCCTTCTTCTCGCCAAACCAAAGAAGGCAGTGGAACAGGGACGGTACGGCTCCTTGACGTCCCAAGCTCGCGGATCGAATACCTCGTAGCACTGCACTCCGCCAAGAGAATGGAAAGTTATGTCGCCTACAAAGCGTATACATACGAGTACATAAAAGAGGCAAGGAAGAGAAAAAGCACGTAAACTTACATCCAAGACAGCGTGAAGCGCCTAAATGAGTGCTCCTCTCCCCGCGAGAACTCCGTCCAAAGAGTGGTAGAGCTCGGCCACCCAGCCTCCCCCACGCAAACCCCTCACGGCATCCAGACCGTCGCCGACCCGAGCAGAGGGAAGTGACAAGACGTGTCGGAAGTCGGGAACAAGGTCGCCGACAGCCGCAAACCAAAGGAACCCTCGAGCTGACGCTCCGCGGTCATCCTCAAAGACCCAGCCAGATAATCGGCGACACCCGCCTCAAGTGACGCTCCATCGGCTCGTACCGAATGCCTAAGCCCCCGGCATCGGTAATATCGAAACCCAGCAGCCTGCATAACCGCTCCGGGTGTAACCATCAACCCACACCAGCGTTGCCATAAGTCGGCAACCCTGATAGCGGCAAAATCCGTGGGAGTCACCGTCGCCTCCCCCATCTCGAAATGGAAAGTGTGGGTCGTATCCCACCGCACTCGCTCGCGACATACATGGACTCGCCTCGGCGTATCACTGCCGCAGCCTACAAGACTAATAAACCCACTGCCCGGAGTCAATCACCACTGCCGTGGACTCCTCTCTCCCTCTCGGGCCACGTCCGGATAAGGCCCCACAATGCTCGCACCGCCTCAAAGGCACCCCGACTCTTCTCGGTTGTGGGTATCAACCATCCCCGTCCCCGCACAAACAAGACAGAAGCAACGTCAACAAAATGCAACAACGCATGTCAAAAGGATGCAATGCAGATACGGTTCTCATTCATTTCCTACGTATATTCAAAATCTTTCGAAAACTCCGTCGAATCCGGAACTTTCAAAATCTTTCGAAAACTCCGTCGAATCCGGAACTTTCAAAATCTTTCGAAAACTCCGTCGAATCCGGAACTTTCAAAATCATTTCGAAAACTCCGTCGAATCCGGAACTTTCAAGCTCTTTCGAATTTTTCGAAAATCTCGCTCCGTCCCGAATTAAAGCTACTTTAATTTTGGAAAATGCATTTAGACATGGAATTTTGCAACCAAAATTTTTATGTCATCTACCCATGATGTCAATTGAACTACGTCCTAGTCAATTTCGACAACGATTCATAGCAAAGTCAAAAGCCCCAAATCGGGCACCAAAATCCCTAAGTAAATTCCTAACAAATTTCTAACATTTAAAGAATGCACATTCTTGAAATTAATGGAATTTGTAGGGAACTTACTTGTCTTTCGATCCCATCCTTGGAGTTGTGTCTATCCCTCGCCGGATAAAACTCCGCCGGATTCAATGGAAGAGTGGTGGTTCGAATGGTCCGAACCAATCGAGTTCTCTCGTTGTCGGTCCTTCCATGGCGAGCCATTGGTCCTCCTTCACCCTCCATAGCGATTTTCCCTCACAAATTCGAGCAAACCTTGCAATTTGGGTTGGATTTCTCTCTCTTTTCTCTCCTCTCTCGCCGGCAACAATGGAAGAAAATGGCCATTTTCTTCCCCAGCCTCGGCATTTAAAAAGTTTCTGAAAACAAGAAAAGTCCCACCGGACTCTTACCGCACTAATAATTTTTGCCCCTTTTGCCCTCGCCTGGCAATTCCAATTTTACCACTTTTGGCCCCCGAAAGTGTAAAATTTCCCGCTAGACATTTCTAACGCCCTATCCCCGAGGATAATTCCCGCTAGTTCTCACTAACGCTCGTCTCCGCACGTTAAATTCCCAGCTAGTTCTCACTAACGCCGTCTCCGCACGTTAAATTCCCGCTAGTTCTCACTAACGCCGTCTCCGCACGTTAAATTCCCAGCTAGTTCTCACTAACGCTCGTCTCCGCACGTTAAATTCCCAGCTAGTTCTCACTAACGCTCGTCTCCGCACGTTAAATTCCCGCTTAGTTCTCACTAACGCCGTCTGCACGTTAAATTTCAGCTTAGTTCTCACTAACGCTCGTCTCCAGACGTTAAATTCCCGATTAGTTCTCACTAACGCCGTCTCCGCACGTTAAATTCCCAGCTAGTTCTCACTAACGCTCGTCTCCCGACGTTAAATTGGCCCAGTTGACGTTTGACATTCAAACGTTCAACCATGTCTCCGGACATTTCAGTTACGATTCCGTCTCCCGACGTTAAAATTTAAATGGTCCTCACCATTAAACTCTTATTCGCGACCTTTCACGGTCCGATTTCAATCCTCAATCGCGACCTTTCACGGTCCGATTTCAACTCTTATTCGCGACCTTTCACGGTCCGATTTCAATCCTCAATCGCGACCTTTCACGGTCCGATTTCAAACTCTTATTCGCGACCTTTCACGGTCCGATTTCAATCCTCAATCGCGACCTTTCACGGTCCGATTTCAAACTCTTATTCGCGACCTTTCACGGTCCGATTTCAATCCTCAATCGCGACCTTTCACGGTCCGATTTCAAACAGTTGATCCCGACCTTCGCGGTCCGACCTCCACTCTCTTACCAAGACCTTCGCTAATCATCTCCGGCAACAGCAATAAGCCCGAACCCCAAGGTACGAACGCCTTGCAAACGGTCATCTTTCCGGCAACAGCAATAAGCCCGAACCCCAAGGTACGAACGCCTTGCAAACGGTCATCTCTCCGGCAACAGCAATAAGCCCGAACCCCAAGGTACGAACGCCTTGCAAACGGTCATCTTTCCGGCAACAGCAATAAGCCCGAACCCCAAGGTACGAACGCCTTGCAAACGGTCATCTTTCCGGCAACAGCAATAAGCCCGAACCCCAAGGTACGAACGCCTTGCAAACGGTCATCTCTCGCAACAAAGAATAAGCCCGAACCCCAAGGTACGAACGCCTTGCAAATAGTCATCTCCGGCAACAGCAATAAGCCCGAACCCCAAGGCACGAACGCCTTGCAACAATCCCTATTCGGCCATCCTCGTAAGCCCGAACACCTTTTCACTTCAGCAAGTGAACATTCATCTCCCCGGCCGCCAGTCGTAAGCCCGACCGTTCCACTTCAGCGGCAGCTGCAATAAGCTCCGCACAACAATCCCTCTTCGGCCATCCAGGTAGGCCCGAACGCTCATCCCCAGCAGGATAAAACCGGCAACAAAGAATAAGCCCAAAGACTCCAAGGCACGAAAGCCCTCGTCGCATCGCAACTCCGGTTTGAGGCGCCACACGCCCTCGAAGGTTTCGTAAGTCCTGTGTTCGACGCTCCTAACAGCCTCCATTCGTGCATGTGTACCTCGCGAATGGTCTCATCCAGGTTTAGACGCCTCCTAACAGCCTCGCCAGTCAAGGTCCCCATGCGCAGCCCTTGCCCCTTTTCGAACTACGATCGGCTTGATTCCCGCCGGGATACGTAGGAATCCTTTTCGCTATGGGTCCACCACTGACCGCCTGTGTCTCTTTCAAAGTAAGGCATCCCGATTTGGATCCTTATCTTTTCAACGACCCCACCTCCTTCGGAGGAGACGTCGCCGAGGGGCTAACCGTAAGTACCCAAATCCGGATCGTCAAAATCCGTCGAAAGTTAACCGAAATCCGTTAACCGGCCCGCCTGTGTTAACCGAACTCGTTAAACTCCCCGTGCCGTGCCAACGAGACGTCCCGGATCGCCCGTGCATCCCGACGTTGAACCGTACTTAGCACGTGACATCTCACGTAAAAGTATGGCTTTCCTCGAAAAACGCATTTTCCGGCACTTTCCGGGGCATTTGACATTTCCTGATCGTTATTTTAAAAACGGACAAAACCGGACCGGGAACGAACTCCCACACTTCGTGAGTCACAGGACACGTGTCCCGCATGCCACCTCCCTCTAGTCACTCGTCAATCACAAATCAAGGCCAAAAGACCAAAATACCCCCGGTTTGCAAGCCAAGTCCGCCGGACTCACCGTGCAATTTTCCCGAAATTGCCAACAAGTCCCCCATTTCCAAAATTCCCAAAACCCCGAAATTCACCCAAGTCCGGCCGGACTCCTACCGCAATTTTCACCCTATAAATAGAAGTTGTCACAAAGGCAAGAAGGAGGATTTTAACACCAAAAATCACATACCCCACGGTCCAAACTGGTTTCCACCCCTTCCGAGCTCCCGTTTTGTCTCGATTCGCGTGAAACCTTCGTATTTCGATCAAATACGCACCCTACAACTTCGAAACAACCTTTCGAATAACTTTCCGTGTCCCGTGCACACCTCCCGAGCCAAAGGAGTCGACCCTAGCCATAGGTATAACTCCCTCTCTCTCGAATCTTCCGTTCCGTCTCGGCTTACGCGCCGCCGCTATAATCAAGTTTCGAACGTCGTTATCAAAATGTAGACGCCCGTCTAACGGGGTCCGATACGTTTTAGCCCCTCGATCCTCTTCTCTTTCCGTAAGAGAAGTAATCACGGGTTAAAACGGCGTTCCGACCCCGTTCCGTTTACTTTCACGTCATTTACAATTCCGAGCCGTTTGGCCTCGTTGATCGTCATTTACAATTCCGAGCCGTTTGGCCTCGTTGATCGTCATTTACAATTCCGAGCCGTTTGGCCTCGTTGATAGTCATTTACAATTCCGAGCCGTTTGGCCTCGTTGATCGTCATTTACGATTCCGGATCGCTTGATTCCGTTGACACCGCTTTAAATACTGTCATTTACCAGTCCGATCCGTTTGGATTGTGATAGTATTTACTTTTCAAAAGTCCGAGTCGCAACCCGATTCGTTGATCGCATATCATTTAATACGCATTTTTCCCGTAAAAATCGTTAACAATGTAATGCCCGGTTCAAAACCGGAGTTCGTCCGTCGAACTCTCTTTCAAAACGCGCGAAATGACGTTTGCCACGCAAACGCTCATCTTCAAACTCAAAGCCGCCATTTGACACTTAAAATCATTTAATACGCATTTTTCTCGCAAAAATCGTTAACAATGACTCGTACGGCTCAAAGTCGACGTTTGCCACGCAAACGCTCATTTCAACTCAAAGTCGACGTTTGCCACGCAAACGCTCATTTCAACTCAAAACCGACGTTTGTCATTCAAACGCTCGTCTTTTCAAACAAAGTCACCTAATCAACGTTTGACACTCAAACCAAGATTAAGCTTGTCATTCAAGCCCCCCATTTCAAAACACACACACACACACACATGATTTCGAGAAAGGTAGAAAGACTCGTCATGCGAGGCGTTTCGGGCGATCTCGTCATACTCTACCCGAAACGTAACCTGACCTCCGAACCTAACAATCTCTGGTACTAAAAAGCTTTTTACTCGTTTTTGCTGCCAATAAAAATGATCCCCGTTTTCAAAGCCTTTTCCTAAGTTTTTGCTACCAATAAAAACGACACCTTTTCACAATAGCCGTTTCTCAACGTTTGGGCTCAAAATACAAAACCGCGTGGCGACTCCTCATTCTGCTCCTTCCCGTGAAGCGAGGTCTCAGACACCAACCCCCCGCGAAAGACAACCGCCTTTTCCGCCGCCCCCCGCGCGCGAAAAAATCGGGTAATTTCAACTTCACAACAGAAGGCTGGGGCTTCTCTTCTACCCACTCGGAAGGGTTTTATGGCTTTTCCCTCGGGGATCTCTACCAATGAGGCTAGAGTAGCTAAGGCATCTGCGAATCTGTTCTTTTCCCTCGGCAAGCAGTGGAAGGTCACTTCTCGAACTCCCAGGAACTCCTCCATATGGGCATGATACCGCTGCAGATTAGGGTCCACAGTCTTCCATTTGTTGGAAACCTGGTTGATGATCAGGGCTGAGTCTCCGTAAACTTCTAGCTCCTTGACATTCCTTTCTAAGGCAGCTTCCAAAACAGCAATGCAGGCTTCGTACTCGACAACATTGTTCGTGGCAGGGAAGTTCAACTTGAGGGCTATGGGTGTATGCTCATTTTTCGGATCGACCAGTAGCATCCCGACGCCATTTCCTCTTTTGTTAGCGGATCCGTCAAAGAATAATTGCCATCGGTTTTCAGGCTCGACTGCAAAGATCCCTTCATCTGGGAATTGGGGTTCAGGCCCTCTGTCCTCATTACTGGGGAAGTTTGCCAGGTGGTCTGACAACGCTTGACCCTTGATGGCCTTTCTGGTCACATAGTTGTTGTCGTACTCTGCTAAGAAGAAGGACCACTTTGCTAGACGCATCGAGAGGGAAGGCTTATCAAAGATGTACTTGATGGGGTCCATTTTTGAGACCAAATTCACGGGGTGGGCTTGCATATAATGCTTCAACTTGCCGACTACCTGCAGACTCCCGCATGTGTCTTTTCACATGCCGAGTAATTGAGCTCACTTCCTGCAGCCTTCCGGTGACAAAGTAAATGGCATTCTCTACCCGAGAGTCTTTCTTCTCCTGAGCAAGCATAGCCCCAACTGCCGTATCAGTGATAGTGAGATAGAGCAGAAGAGGTTTCTGTCTATGTGGGGGCATAACACTGGAGGATGTACCAAGTATGCCTTGATCTGGTCAAAAGCATCCTGGCATTCTTCGGTCCATTCTGTGTCTACGTTCGTCTTCATGAGCTTGAAGATGGGCTCGCACATAGTGGTCAACTGATTGACGAAACGGCTGATGTATGCAGCTTTTCCCATAAAGCTCTTGACTTACGTCCGGGGTCCGAGGTGGCCTCATATCCATAATGGCTTTGATCTTTTGGGGGTCTGCTTCAATACCTCGCTCCGTGACCATATACCCAAGCACTTTTCCCCTTGTCACTCCGAAGGTGCATTTGGCAGGGTTTAGTCTCATGGAATGTTGTCTCAGCCTCTCAAAGAACTTCCGCAGGTCAACAAAGTGCTGCCCGTCCTCGCCTTTGGAGTGGATTATCATGTCGTATACGTAGTCCTCAATCTCCTTGTGGATCATGTCATGAAAAAGCGCGGTCCGCCCTTTGGTAAGTAGCCCCGGCGTTCTTAAGCCCAAATGGCATCACCGTATATGATAAGTTCCCCACGGTGTGGTGAAGGCTGTCTTTTCTTGGTCTTCCTCGGCCATCTTGATCTGGTTGTATCCTACAAAGCCATCAACGAAGGATTTGACTTCGTAGTTGGCAGTTGAGTCCACCAGGATGTCTATGTTTGGCAAAGGGTAATCGTCCTTGGGCCGGCCTTGTTCGATCTCGGAAATCCACACGGCCAGCCGCACCTTCCCATTGGCCTTGGTGATGGTCACAATATTGGATAACCATGTCGGATATTCAATGACTACGATGAATCCTACCCGCAGTAGCTTCTCAATTTCTTCTTTGACCTATAGAGACCATTCTCGCTTGATCTTCCTCGGTTTACGCTTTTCGGCTTAGCATCGGTGCTAGAGGGATTCTGTGCTCTACTATCGAACTGTCTAGCCCCGGCATATCCCTGTATGACCATGCAAACACGTCGACGTATTCTCTGAGCAGATCGATCAGTCTATCCCGTTCAACCCCCTGGAAGAAGTTTCCGATCTGTGTCTCTTTAGGTTCCTTGACAGTACCCAAGTTCACACTTGTCAAAACCTCCTCGGCAGCTTGGGCCCGGTTTTCCTCTTTCTCTGAAACCTGCTTAAAGATTTCTTTAATGTATTGTTCATTTAGTGTGTTTGCATCTTGTTCAAATGATTCATTATTAACTGTTGTTAAGTTTTGAGTTAATTTATCATTTGTTAAGTTGGCAATAAGAGGATACTTAGAAAGATCTGTCATTTCATTCAAAATAAGGGGAAAGATGACATCGATTACATTTTGATAGTCCTCAGGCGTGAGGCGTGAGGCCTTCGGATGACTCAGAGGACTGGAATTCAAAGATTCCTGACTCAACTGACTCTGGACCCTACACTACTTATTGACTCGAGGGTGGCTTGACAAGGGTTGGATCGGGATCTCACTCCTTCTTCTTTGTTGCCACAGGGAGTAGTAGTCTTGTCAGCGTTCTTCAGAATGTTGGAGACTTCAAATTGATCAAAAACTTGCCGGAAATCATTGACAGGCCGGTACCGTGGAAAGATAGTGAGGGGAGCTAGAGTAGCTTGATGCAATCTCTCAGCGAGCTCGTCCGTGACAACTGGGCTCATTGACTGAAGAGTCTGGCTCATCTTATCAATGCACTGCTGATAACTCATTTTCTCTTTGCGATCTTGGACACCACGACCTTGTCGGTATAGCCAACAGGAGGGTTGGCTTGGATAATGCCGATGAAGTCTTCTTCGAAGGGATCTTAATTCTTCCTTGACCGGCTACGTATTCAATAGGCTTTACGTATTCTCGCTTCTAGATCTCGCTAGCTTCTCATTGAACTTCACGATGGCCACAAATTCAGCACTTTACGCTTCAAGAGGATCACCGTCCATAGGGGTATCAGCCGGACTGTGCTTTGAATGATGGGTTCCTTGGCGGGCTGTTTGGCATAGCCGACATAGTAATCGAACTTGCCGAAGGCTCCCTGAGTTCCGACGCTCTTGTCTCCGGCTTCATACCTTTCCTTTAACTTCGTTGTGTGGACTTTCTCTTCATCTTTTTTCTCGAAGGAGTGTCTTCATTAATCCATTCTTGATACTCATACTCCGCATCCCTCACAGCCGCATACATCATACCATATGTGAGGCTTGGGCCGAACTGGGATGGCCTCTCCGACTACTTAGTCATTACCATTGTTGACTACCATGTTAGCCATTTTGACACCGAAAAGCCGGTAAAACCGAGGATTCTCGGCGAGTGTCGAGAATTCTGCGCTAACAAGTTGCCGACCCTGTTCTCACCCACTTCTTTCTCGCCGGGGAAAGGGATAGGAAAGGTTTAGACTCGGGGTAGGTGTTTAGTTTGAAGGCTCAGTGCAATATGCAAATTAGAATCTTCCGGTTTACTTAAAACGGTGTCTTTTATTAATATCTATTTGGTTGGAAAAGGGGTTTGCCCTTCTTTTCGTAACTACTCTAGATCCTGGATCGGTGGGTTCCGTCACTACGTCTATAAGCCCCTCGTATTCCACCTGTATTTCGACCTCCCAGGGTGGACAGCCCCGGGCGAGGGTCCTATAGGGCACGCGGATCCCACCGACCGTGAGTAAAGAACGCTCCTAATGGGTCTAGCGGGTCATAGGAACTTTCAACGAGCGATGTGGATTATAGTCAAGGCAATACCGAGAAAGTCTCGTCTTTACGCCTTGATACTTTGGCGAATTTCGCTTGAGCGAAGACGTTTTGACTTTCGGTAATGTCCGAGAAGATAATAGGCATGGGTCGGGCAAAGCCGGATGACACGGTGTCACATTGAACTTCGTTGCATACGCCGGGCGTGAGTTAGAATCGAAATCAATGCCGGGTCAAGATCTTGCCAATTTTTCCTTGTCGGAATTTTGGCAGAGCTTCGCTTTTAGCGAAAGATCTTTTGATTTGTTGGCAAAGACTCGGTCTTGACTTTTACGAGGGTATGCAACAGGGCTATATAACACGGACTAGACCAAAAACCAACCAAAAAAGTCACGGTTTTTTGAAACGTGTGACACGGACTGTGCATTGGTCGACAATGGCTGCCATGGGGAGGTTGGGATGATTCCGTGCGCGCCCGGGAGCATCGTAAGGCTGTCCGTGACTGCAGCTGGAACCACCCTCGGGTTTGAAGGACGTGCGTGCAAAGTGTACAGGATATATCAGGTGCGTGTAGTGTGCGGTCTCCTAAAAATGTTCATTTTTGAGTTAAAACAGAGATTTTCAAAATGTGTTTTAAAGGAATGATTTTCGGGAAGGAGAAAATGCAACACGTAAGCACGTAAATTTTCTGGGAGCCCCAGTCAGTCATGGAGCTGAGTAGCCCCAAGCTGCTAGGACTGCCAGATTAACCATGATTTTTCCTGGTGGAATTGCCACTGAGGTCGCCCGGTCAGAATCCAAGGAGGATTGAGCCGTACGACTGCATGGATCAATTTTCCAGGTTCCACTCCTTTTGCTATTTTTCGGGTTGTTTCCCGTTTTCAAAGTATGCACAGATTCCAAGATGCAAATGATGCAATGCAAGGTAAAGAAAGCAAGCACGATTAATGAAATCGGCGACGGGAGTCTAACCCGCTCAAAGGGAAAAGCTTTCTTTTATTTTTTCAAAATTTTTTTTTTCGAAAAGGGATACTGGTACGTGGGATTGTTAAACCACCGTTTATCCCAACTCCCACATCAGGGAGTATACAGGAAGGGCAAGTGGTTTCCACCTATATACCGAGTATCGATTTTTTGTTTTGAAAATAAAGCTTTTCTCCTTTGGGATTTCCCCCGCGGAGTCGCCAAACTGTGAATGTGTGCCCAAATTTTTTGTTTGTTGGATTCACGCGAGTTTGAAGACATCCGGTTTAATTTGAAAAACGGAGTCGCCACGCCATTTTGATTACCTCAAAACTTTGAAAAAAAGGTTTTATGGGTTCGGAGGTTAAGTTACCCCTTGGGAAGAACGGATAGTCGTTCACCCAAGGTGCCTTGCCGGAGCAAGTCTCCCAAGATCCCATTAATCGTGCTTGCTTGCGTGCTTTCTTGTGTGCATGTGTTTGAAAATAAAGGGGAGGGAATGTCCCAAGTCGTCTTCCGGACGTATAAACCATTTGTTGGTTGTCGCTCGGGATTTCTTGGATTTTATGTATTCGGGATTATGATCCCGTCCTCATCTTGGACTTGTGATCATCGCATTTTTGGACCTTGAGACTTGCGTGATCGAGAGAATGACTCTCTTTATAGTCAAAGATGAGGTTCTTTAGAAAAGGAGGGTCCTTAGCCCATCAATCCTACACTTTAAGACGGTCGAGCTCGTATAGATGCTTCATACTCGTCTTAAGTGATAATCGGAGATATAGGGTTCAAAGGTGTCCCTTTCTAAAGAGATTATGAAACCTTTATGGAAGGAACGGTGTAAAGATAGGATCTTTTACACCAGTCCGTTCCGAGGTTACTAATGGGGGAATGGGGGAATGCATGTAAAAATGACATTTTTAATGAAAAGATGACATTTTTGTGTTGCAAAGGATGCATTTGATTTAAAGAAATGATCTTTATTGCAAAGGATGCATAAAGACACAATTTTTATGCAAATGATGCATTTTTATGAAGAAATTGGAATTCAATATGCAAAGGATGCATAAAGATTGCATTTTGAAAAGCATAGGATGCTAGTTTATGGTAAAGATAGGATCTTTAAAGCAAATGATTCTTGGAAAAGGGATTTTGAATGCAAAGGATGCATTTTTATTGAAAAGATTTGATTTTTATATGCAAATGATGCATAAAGATGACATTTTTATTGGAAAATAGGGGTTTTAGGTGCAAAGGATGCACCTTTATGGATAAAGACTATATTTTTAATGGCAAATGATGCCTAATGCATGCAAAGGGGAAGGGGGAATATAAAGATATGATCTTTAATCTACCAAGTCCTAAGCAAGATAAAAGCAATGCAATGAGCAATTATAAAGTAATTAAGATGCAAGGTTAGGGCGTGCGAGGTTACCAATGGCTTCCTTTTCTTCTTTGGATGAAGCTAGGAGGAGAGGATTGATCTTGGGCCTTCAAGGAGGAGGGAGATGACTTCTTGAGCTTCTTCTTCACCTTCTTGAACTTCCAGCTGTTCTTGGGAGGTTTCTTCACGTATTATGAGTATTTGTGGGTTGATTTTGTTGCATCTAAAATGGGTAGAGGAGGTCTCTATTTATAGGCAGTCTGGAAATCGCCAATGAAGCCGTGCGGCTAGGGACCTCGAGCTAATGCAGTCGTGCGGCATTATCCCTTGTGACTCAGCATTTCTAGAACTATGCAAGGTGGCAAATTCTAGAAGCCTCCTCCTAATTAAGAAAAACGTGTTTCTTAATTGGGAAGGCTCCCTTTCAGCCTTTATTCAATTTGGAACAGTTCCGGAATATTTCCGGAACACTAGGAAGGTCCGGGGAATTACCGGGAAACTTACCGAAATTGCCGGGAAATTTAACCGGAAGACATGAGCCAGATTTGGGTACTTACAGCCTCGTATGATGAGTCTTTCAACTTTTCTCGAAATTGTGTGCGTGTGTGTGTGTTGGATTTTTTCGAAAAGGGGGGCTTGAATGACAAGCTTAATCTTGGTTTGAATGTCAAACGTTGATTTAAGATTTCTGGAAAAAGCATGCGTTTGAATGACAATCGTCGATTTTGAGGTTTTTAAGGAAGAGGGTGCGAGTGACGAATTTGAGTCTTTAGCTTGAGTGTCAAACGTTGACTTTTAAGAAAAGAGCGTTTGAATGTCAAACGTCGGGCTTTGAGTTAAAAATGATCGTTTGGATGCCAAACGTCACTTTTGCGCGTTTTGAAAAGGAGCTCGAATGACGAACTCCGGTTTGAACCGGGCATTACATTGTTACCGATTTTATGAAAAAAGGCTTTAAATGACATGCGATCAACGAGTCGTTTTGCGACTCGGACTTTTGATAAATAAATACTATCACAAGCCAAACGGCTCGGACGGGTAAATGACAGTATTTAAAGTACGGTATCGACGGAATCAAACGATCCGGACATTAAAGATGTGATCGACGAGCCAAACGGCTCGGAGTTGTAAAGGCGCATAATTTAAATGACAGTATCAAACTATCCGGATTTTATAAATGACTATCACGAACCAAACGGTTTGGAGTGTAAAGTTGCGAATCGACGGATCAAACGATCCGTACCGTAAATAACATAAACGTAAAAAATGGGGTCGGAACGCCGTTTTAACCCGAAATTACTTCTCTTATGGGAGAGAAGAGGATTTTGGGGTAAAATGTATCGGACCCCATAGATGGCGTTACGTCTAGATTTCAATAACTTGACTGAAACGATTATAGCGTTTGACGCGTAAATCGAGGTGAAACGAGTGTTTAGAGAGATGGTGTTACCTATGGCTAGGGGTTGACTCTTTGGCTTGTTTGATGTATACGGGATACGGTTTGGTGTTTGAAAGGGTGTTTTGAGTTTATTTAGTTCGTGTTTGGTTGAAAAACGAGGTTTTCACACAAATTGAGACAAAACGCGGTTCGAGAGGGGGTAGAAAAGGGTTTGGACCGTGGGGTTTGTGAGAGAGTTTATATTTTTTCCTCCTCTTGAAAATGTTTGACATCCCTTGCATTTATAGGAGGATTTTGAAGAATAGTCAGCCGGACTTTCCCTCAATTTCGGGAGGTCCTTTGGTATTTTGGAAAGTTGGAGGACTTGTTGGCTATTCGATTTTTCAAGCAAAACGATCTGCCGGACTTTCACTCAATTTCGGGGCATTTTGGTCTTTTCACCTTGGAATTTGATTGATGTTGATTGGAGGGCATTGGCATGCGTGCCATGTGCCCCCTGACTCACCTAGGCTAGGGTTTTTGTCCCGTTATTCTCGATTTTGTCCGTTTTTTAAATAACTGTCCGAAAAATGTCCAAAACGCCCCCGGAAGGTGCGTTTTTTGGGAAAAACTGTACTTTTACTTGTGATAACGTGTGTTGAGTACGCTTTGATGTCGGGATGCGCGGGGCAGTCCCGGGATGTCTCGTTGGCTTGAGAACGGGTAGCTTAACGGGTTCCGATTAACCTGGAAAGGGCCGATTAACGGATTTCAGTTAACTTTTAACGGATTTTGACGATCCTGATTTGGGTATTTACAGGGCTTTAATTTTTCCCATCTGTCAAGCTTCTGATTGGCAATGCAGGGTCCTTGGCTTAATTTTTTTTTTTTTTGAAGCTACTGCTTGAACCTTTTTTTTTTTTTTTAAAGATCCTGCTTGAACCCCCCCTTTTTTTAAGCACTTTGAGGACGAAGGCAAGCCCCTGCTTGAATTTTCTTGAAGCACATTACAAAACAATTTTACAGAAAAAGAGATTTTACATTCGAATTTTCTGAGAGTGTTGTTTTAGGTTGTGTGTGCAGTTGTGTATACAGTTGTGTTTTACATTCAAACGCACATCTTATATTTCTATTCAAGTTATTGTAATCTGTTCATCGAAACTTACTTTTCTTAAATAAGGAAGATCGTCCATTGTTCAATAGTAGTGAGTTATGACTTTCTTGATTATTTTTATTGTTTTAGTATAACTAGTTAGGTTTTTAGTCTCTAATAAGACTTTTTATAGTGAAATCATTTTTAGGCTTAAAGTCTTATTTGTTGTAGTTAAACAAGTTAATGTTTAAAACTTGGTGTTGCTTAAATTCCTCTGCTTTTATTGGATGTGTGGAGAGTTGTAAGTTACAACTCTGAATTGTTTTTGTTCTTATATTCCTAGCTACGCTAAACTTTCAAAATGTTTCATAAAAAAATCTCAAAATGTCAAGGGTAAGTATGTAAAAAAAATGAATTAATGCCCCTAAATGCAATTCTAAGTTTTACAGTCAACCCCAAAATGTGATACTCTTTTTTGTTATGGAAAAAAAATACAGTAATTAATATGGAACCAACGGATTAGGTATATTTTTTTTTAAAAAAAAATGTGGCGATGAAGTATATACCCCTTAATCTGCAAACTTACTGTTGCGCACAGAAATTATAGAGTGAATATACTCCCTCCGTCCAATATTAATGGAGACCAAAAATTTGGTCACAAGATTCAAGGAAAAGTAGAAGAGAAAAATAGTGGGGAAAGAGAACGAGTGGGAAGAATACTTATTTGATTGGTGTTGTGAGTATAAAAGTAAAGTAGGTGGAAGAATAAGTGAGATGAATATTATAAAAACTTTGTCATTTTGGGTAATCTCTATTGAGGTGGAATGGATGAAAAAAGAAATAAGTCTACATTCACATGGGACGAAAGAAGTACTCCCTCCGTCCCGGCCGACTTAGGATTTTTTGAAATGGCACGGGGATTAAGGAAAAGGTAAATGTTGTGAGTGTAATTTAAAAATAGGAGAGAGAATGAGTGGAGGGAATAGTAAATTATAATGGTGTTGTGAGTATTAAAATAATGTAGGAGAGAGAATGAGTGGAGAGAATAGTGATTTAAGGTTTCCATTTTGGGCCGTCCTAAGTCGGGTGGGACGCCCAAAATGGCAAAAAGTCCTAAGTCGGCCGGGACGGAGGGAGTATATATTAAGAAATATTTTGAGTGGAAACAAGGTTATGAACATGATGAGTGTGATAGGATTTGTAAATCTGATCCACAATAAAAACTTTGTCATTTTGGTAATCTCGATTGAGGAGGATGTCGTGTAACATGAAAGCACATGCTTAGGTTGCTTACAGTAAGAGGACTAACTAATCTATAACACTAGAATGAATAGAATTACCAACGGCCAAAATTGTCGCTAATCAACCGAAATCATCGCTAGATTTTATATTAGCGATGACTATGGCCGTCGCTAAAGTTGACCGACCATGGTTGTCGCTAAATTGCAACGTTGCTAATGACCAAAAAATCGTCGCTAATTTTGTCGTTTGTTAATTGTCTCATTCACCTTTGACCAGATTTAGTGACGCCTTTCGTCTTAATTTTTTAGAATAGAAACGACATTGCCGTCGCTATCTTAATAAACTATATTAAAAAAATTAAAATTTAAAATTTGAGAATATTAGTGCTTTTTATAAAAATATATGTTAAATAAAAAATATTATACTATGTATTAAATATATATTAAATATGTATATTATTCCAATAGACCTAATTAATAATAATTAAAGAAGATAATTATTATTAAATCTAATTACTTCAACACACCCAATTAATAAGTCCACCATTACATGACCTTTGCACTTCATCACCATCCACAACCACCGTCCACAAATGCCACCCAACACCATAGTTACCATTGTCAGCACCGTAATAACTCCTTCAATACAAACCACCATTTTTGTGCAGACAATGTAGGAGTTTAGTTACTCCTTCATTACAAAACAACATTTAGTAAAATCTGTAGAAGAGAGAGAGAGAGAGAGAGAGAGAGAGAGAGAGAATGAGAGGGAGAAAAAGAGACCACCTGAGAAGATCTTAACAATGGCGGAGAAGTAAAGAACACGCTAGAGAAGAAAAAGGGTAGTGTGGTGAGGGCAGAGGGAAGGAGAAGTGGGGGTAGGGCAGAGAGTATGAAAAAAATGATAAAAAGAGAGAGAGAGAGAGAGAGAGAGAGAGAGAGAGAGAGAGAGAGAGGGTGAAGCCAGAGAGCGGAAGAGGCAATGAAGGCTGGCGGCGAACAATGGTCGGTAGACCGACGATAGAGCGGCGGTAGGGGAGGGGGAGGGGGCGGGACTTAAGAAGAAAAGGAAATGGGTAAGGAGCTGATGAATCAACATTTGAAATGAGAGGAGAGAGAGTGGGGCTGGTTGGGTTAAAAAGTGGAGGGAATAAATAGAGGTTCTTAGGTGAATTACTGTTAGATTGTATTCTATGTAGTGTATTGAATAGTCTTTGCTCATCATTCATTCATGTCAATATTTGACATTCAATGAAAAAAAATACCATAATCTGTTTTACAACATATTTTAACTAAAATAATTATGCCTAATATCAAGAATAATAATATTTATTAACAAATATTTATTATTATTGATAATTATTATAATTGAATAATTGATATTAATACTAATTATATAATTAATAATAATAATAATAACTAGTAATAATGCATAATATCAAGAATATTTAGTAAGATCTTCAATTGTTTATAAATAGTAATAATAATTATCTATGAAGAAATTACTATACATAAAACATAAAATATATTACTCTAATTACATAGCTAACCAAATCTAGTAAAAAAACTATCACCCTTGTCTCAAAATAGATTTAAATTAAAAAATTAATAATAGTACTACTACCTCCGTCCCAAAATAAATATTTAGAAAGCTTAGAAAAATATTAATCTAAACCACAATATCACTACCAGAAAAAGGTCATTTAGCGACGGAAATTTCCGCCGCTAAAATTATATTTCCGTCGCTAAAATAAATCACCGACGGAAAAATTCCGTCGGTGGTCCGCCGCTACCGGCTCGTCGCGGTGCTCAGACGGGTCAATTTCCGCCGCTATTTTTTCTTTTACCGACGGAATTTAATTCCGCCGGTGAATTAATGGTTTTAGCGACGGAAAATTCATTGCTATATTAATTTAATTTAATTAAATTTTCATTTCAGCGGCGGAAATTTCCGTCATTGTAATAAAAATTAATTTAATTAAATTAATTTCGGGCGGAAATTTCCGTCATTGTAATAAAATTTAAATTAAAATTAAATTATTTCGGCGGCGGAAATTACCGTTCTTTGAAATTATTTAATTTTAATTTAAATTTTATTACGGCGACGGAAATTTCCGCCGGCGAAAATCAAAATTAAATAAAAATTAAATGATTATAACGGCGGAAATTCCGTCATTGAAATTAATTTATTTAATTAATTTTTATTTCAGCATTAATTTCGGCAACGGAAAATTCCGTCGCCGATTACGAAATAAATTTTAAAAAATAATTTAAAATATCAATAAACCAAAATTTTTTGTACCTGATATAATATTTCAATTTATAAAACTAAAACTATAAAAACTAAAATTCAAATATCAGCGTACCAAATAAAAACTAAATACCACCGTACCAATTCGGGAGGGGGAGAGGGGAGAAGGGGGAGGGGGAGGGGAGAGGGGGAGGGGGAGGGGGAGAGGGGGGAGAGGGGTGGAGCGGGGGGAGAGGCGGGGAGGGGCTCCCGCGGGTACCAAATGTCTCAAATGTTTACAAACAAGTATAATTTAATACAAAAATGTCTAAAAAAATTCGCAATCAACCTGGGGGACGCTGGAAATTACCCTGGGAGTCCTGGCCGAGATGAGCCATCAACAGCGCCAATTGTCTTTGAGTCTCTGCATGTTGTCTTTGAATCTCCGCATGACGTCGATCGTTCTCCTCCTGCATCTGCGTCTGAACTGCCAAAACATCCGCAAGCTTTGCCCGCTCGCGTTTCTCCTCCTCCAACGCAGCCTCCAGAGTGTCGACCCTCGGATCATGAAACGTGGGCTAGGGTATAGGGTATAGGGTATAGGGCATAGGGTATAGGGTATAGGGTATAGGGGTATAGGGTATAGGGTATAGGGTATAGGGGTATAGGGTATAGGGTATAGGGTATAGGGTATAGGGTATAGGGTATAGGGTATAGGGTATAGGGTATAGGGTATATAGTGTATAGTATATAGGGTATTAGGTTTAGGGTTTATAATTTATTTATTTTTTCAAAAATAATATTTATTGACTCATATTTATTTTTTTGAGAGTAATTTAAAATAACTTTCATATTTTATATAAATAAAAATAATGGCATTATAAAATTAAAATTAATAAATATTTATGATTTATTTATTTTTTCAAAAATATCATAAATATTTATGATATTTTAATGTTTTTTAGTTTGTTATTTTGTTAATTAGTTCTAAAAATAAACAAAAATTACATTTTATTATCAGCAACGGAATATTTCCGTCGCTGATAAATAAAAAAATATTAAATTATCAGCGGCGGAAATATTCCGTCGGTGTTTAATAAAAAAAAAATAAACATTTAATTTCACCGTCGGAAATATTCCGTCGGTGTAATATTTCAAAAAGAAAAATAAAAAATATTTTAATTTCACCGTCGGAATATTTCCGACGCTGATAAATAAAAAAATAAAAAAATGATATATTTTCACCGGCGGAATAATTCCGTCGCTGATAAAGATTTAGCGGCGGAATATTCCGTCGGTAAATCAACCGCCAAATTAGCGACGGAAATAAACGAATATTCGAGGAATATTCGTTTTAGCGGCGGAATTAAATTCCGTCGCTAAATTTGACGCCAAAATAATTCCGACGCTAAAGTCTATATTCCGCCGCTATTTAGCGACGGAATATGTCCGTCGCTGTTAATTCCGTCGCTAAATGACCTTTTTCTGGTAGTGTATATACCGCCATACCTTAAATTCTATATCACATACCCTAAACCATAAATCCTAAATCATATACCTACACCTCATACAACCCGTACCCTAATTAAATTTTAAATAATATAAATAAATCACATATATCCCAAAATAAGATCAAGAATAGTAATATTTTTTTGGTACAAGAATAGTTATATTACTTTATATAAACTCCTTCCATAAATTAAAAATATTAATCTAACTATAAATACATAACTTACCAAATCAAGCAAAAAAAATTACTACCTTCCTCCGTCCCTAAGTAAATTTAATTAAAAAATTAATAATAATATTGTTGCACCGTTCCAAAGTGAATGTTTAAAAAAAATTAAAAAAAATAATAGTGAGTATTTCGCTGTAAATGATGAGGTTTTCGGAGTCCATGTAAGGGTTTTGAGCCTTTTTCCATCTTCTCTTCCATAGCCTAAACCCTAAATCATATGCCTAAGTCATATAATTTATAGCCTAAATGATATACCCCATACCCTACACCCAAAATCATATGCATAAACCTCATATCCTACACTTCAAGGAAAACCGAAAATAAAGACAGAAAATTAGAGACAGTGAGTCTGTAGCTAATTTGGAGACAGATTAGAGACCGATCCAAAAATTAGAGACATGTTTTGAATCTATCTCTAATTTAGAGACGAATTCTGAATCTCTCAAATTTATAGATAGATTCTGAATCTGTCTCTAATTTATAGACGGATTCAGAATCTGTCTCTAATTAGAGACGGGTTCAGAATCTGTCTCTAATTTAGAGATGGATTCAGAATCTGTCTCTAATTTAGAGACGGGTTCTGAATTTGTCTCTAATTTAGAGACATATACAAAATCTGTCTCTAAACTTTAGAGACAGACAAATTTTAATCCGTCTCTAATTTAGTGACAGATTCAAAATATGTCTATAATTTAGAGACAGATTCAACATATGTCTCTAAAATTTAGAGACAGATTCAACATATGTCTCTAAAATTTAGAGACAGATTTAGTATCTGTCTCTAATTTAGAGACAGATTCAACATCTGATTCTAAAATTTAGAGACAGATTTAGTATCTGTCTCTAAATTAGAGACGTGTTCAAAACCTGTCTCTAATTTAGATACAGATTCAACATCTGTAGCTAAAATAGATTTATTTTTATTTTCTCAATTATAGGGTTTATGAATTGTATATTTTCTTTTCTTAAAAAAAACATTTTTTTATATAACTTTGTATAAAAAAATTCACGACTAACCAACATCTCAAATAATTTTCTTAGTACAAAAAAAAAAAAAGTTTATCATTTACCCTAAAACCCATATCATATATCCTAAAGCCTATCATTTGTTATATAACTTTTTCTAAAAAAATCACAAATTAACAAAGTCTAAAATATTATTTCCTATTCAATATAAAATTAAAAAAAATATAGGGTAGTCTGTTCCTCTTTTGACTTTTCTTATATATACTTTCATTTGTTTAGTTTTTTCTATCTGTTTTTATATAACTTTTTCTAAAAAAATCACTAATTAACAGAGTCTAAAATATTATTTTCTAGTAAAAAAAAAATTAAAAAAAATTAAATTTTGGGTAGTCCGTCTCTCTTTCGACTTTTCTTCTATATACTTTCATTTGTTTAGTTTTTTTCTATATTTTTAATATAACTTTTTGTAAAAAAAATCATTAATTAACAAAGGCTAAAATATTATTTTCTAGTCAATAATTTTTTTTTAAAAAAATAAAAAATTAATATAGGGTAGTTCGTCCCTCTTCTGACTTTTCTTCTATATACTTTCATTTGTTTAGTTTTTTTCTATCTTTTTTCATATAAATTTTTTTTTAAAAAAATTACTAATTAACAAAGTCTAAAATATTATTTTCTAGTTAATTAAAAATTTAAAGAAAATAAAAAATAAATATACCTCACTCTAAAGTTTAAATCTCACTCTAAACCCTAAACCCTATATCATTTACCCTAAACCCTATCTTTTTTTACATAAATTTTTCTAAAACATATCACTACTAACCAAAGTCTAAAATAGTATTTCCTAGTCAATACAAAATTAAAAGAAAATAAAAAATAAATATATCTCACTCTAAACCTCACTCTAAACCTCACTCTAAACCCTAAACCCTAAAACACATATCATATACCCTAAATCCTATCTTTTTTTATATAACTTTTTCTAAAAAAAATAACTAACTAACAAAGTCTAAAATATTATTTATTAGTCAATAAAAAATTAAAATAAAATAAAAAATAAATATACCTCACACTAAAGTCTAAGCCTTACTCTAAACCCTAAACCCTATATCATTTATCCTAAACCCTATCTTTTTTATATAACTTTTTCTAAAAAATATCACTACTAAACAAAGTCTAAAAGAGTATTTCCTAGTCATTACAAAATTAAAAGAAAATAAAAAATAAATATATCTCACTCTAAACCTCTAAACCTCACTCTAAACCCTAAACCCTAAAACCTATATCATATACCCTAAACCATATCTTTTTTATATAAATTTTTCTAAAAGAAACTCTAATTAACAAAGTCTAAAATATTATTTTCTAGTCAATAAAAAATTAAAAGAAAATAAAAAAATAAATATACTCCCTCCGTCCGCTTACAAAGTTCACACTTTCTATTTTGGGCGTCCGTTTACAAAGTTCACACTTTGTTTCTTTCCTAAAAAGGAAACCTTAAATCACTATTCTCTCCACTCATTCTCTCTCCTACATTATTTTAATACTCACAAACCATTATAATTTACTATTCCCTCCACTAATTCTCTCTCCTATTTTATTTTCACACTCACAACACTTTCAATATAATACTCCCTCCTTAATTAACGTGTAAACAGTAAGTGTGAACTTACTAGGCGGACAGAGGGAGTACCTCACTTTAAAGTCTAAACCACACTCTAAACCCACTACTACATTTCTGACATAATGTAACGCCAATTTTCCTTGCATTAGGGCCCAAAAACCGTTACATTAGGCCTAATGTAACGCCAAAAGGCCGTTGCATTCTCTTGCGTTGCATTAGGTCTAATGCAACGACATAGTAAGCTAATGTAACACGAGCTTTGGCGTTGCATTAGGTGAATACCTGATGAAACGCCAATTTTAAAACTATATGAATACCTAATGCAACGCCAAAAAGTAGATGAGTACCTAATGCAACGCCAATTTAAAAAGTAGTTGAATAACTAATGTAACGCCAAAACGAGATGCACACCTAATGTAACGGCTGTTGTTATTTAATAGTAATATATATACAATTAAATAATAAAAAAATATTATATAAAAATTAATTGACATGATAATTAACATGTATTGACAAACTTCATTCCCAAAAGATAATATATATGTACACATGACGTGTCATCGACACATACTAATTACATAATATAACCTAACAAGTTTTTAACATAACAAATAAAAGTAGATAAGTTCCGTGGCAAAAGTACATAACAAGTTTTGTGTCATCGACACATAGTAATTACAAACACCAAAAGATGCACCAACAAAAGAAAGCCTCCACCATGAACCTGCAAGTGAAAATACAACTAATTAGAACAACAAAACATGGCTGTAAACAAACACCGCAACTATCTCGAAACCCAAAAGAGCAGCAGATATGTGGATCTTTACTGTCACATTGTTATCTCGTACATCTATCTCGTACATCTGTAGGTTACCAATCAATAACAAATAATAGATCTGTGACTTCAAGGAATTTTTTATTACATGCCATCTGGTATAGAAGAGTCAGTATCCGTAAGTTCTTATACATACTCTCATTTACAACTAGTAGCAAAGAATATATTTAGGGTTATTCTACTTTTAACTACCAACTCATAATGTGCCTTATTTAATACATACAAACTTCATTTTCAAGAAGCTTCACAAACATCCACAAACTAGACACTTCTAGTGGTCTAACCCAGTTCAAAGATTCACACAGCTAAATAATGCAATAATTGGCATTAGAATCCTTTGTACGTGCATATATGTACCTAAAACTGAACAACCTATAGCCCCGTAACAACTTATAGAGAGTGATCCCAATGTCAACCTAATCTAACATATGTCTGTAGAAAGCATGACTACATTTAGAACCAAACATCGAGTGCCAAATCTGTGGATATAATGAATTCTTCACTCAATGCCATTAAATTTTAGCGGGTTTTCTAGCCATATGCATCATTGAAGGCAATGGACCAGTCAAACATCAAATCTCCATAATAAACATCTAGGAGCTCTAATCATGTTTCCCACCATTTAATACATAAGATTTACTTCCTTACTATTCTGATCATATGCTTATCATTCATTGCAAATTATGACAACATTCTTCCCATCCTACCCTTTTCCTCGAACATCTTCATACAACTATCGTTGGAAAGATCTCCATCATCAAATAAGAAGTCAAATATGTGATATCTAGTTGATGAATCTGAGTCATTTTTCTACTAAGCACTCATATGTCAGTATTTCAGCTTTGGAGCTTTAACCATCTTTATATTATGAACATAAGATTTACTTCCTTACTATTCTGATCTTTCTCCTACAGGGTTTATCTCAGCAGCATAAGCGTTTACAGTCTCTAGCTGATCATGTTCCTTATGGTTATAGGAGAAAATCACTTATTGAAGTTCTTATTAGAAATATATTCAGAGGACACGGGGGTAGTACAGACCATAGGCACACAGCGAGAACCAAACAAAAGCATATATGGAAAGTACTAAGGCACTATCTGTCAATAATAATCTACAAACCATACAACATCCTAACCAGAGAGACTAAATCACAAACCCCACCTCAAAGATACTTACAAATACAAAAACCTAGTACACAATAAATTATATTGGCGGTGAACTAAGGGGATGGCTACAAGTACCAGTACCACCAAAACCTTACATTCCCAATTAAAGCAGGAACCAGATATACAAGTTTATAGTTGGCAAAAAGAGAAGAAGTAAAAAGTGACAAGTATGGAGCGATTTTCGAAACCAGAAGGAAAACTTCTCACCAATCTACTCAGGGTTGTGGGCAAGCTCTAACATCAAGTTGGAAAAGGAAGTTCAATTGAGGAGTCAAGAAAGCAGAAATTGAGATCAAAATCAGCACAATAAGCTAACTCTAGTCACGAGTTTATGATGATTTATTGCCTCTATGGGGTAAAGATGTTTTGATAGACTAGAGAAGATGAATAGAACTCATAGTCAAACTCTATAAATTCCCATGGAACTATACTTTGTGATATCAACAGCAATCTCACTCCACTTCCACTCTGCCCCAACCCTCTCATTCAGTCATAATATTACATGCTATAAACCAAACAATAATCACTCCACATTGAGGGCTGTTTCAATTTCAAGTTCCCTAACTTCAACTCTATTTAATCGACTTTGACAACTCGAAGAACAAAAAATTACACAACTTGCATAATCTAAGCTGTTTCTCTCAATGAAGGAAAAGAATTGATGCCCTAAACTGACATAGCTTAGGCATTTGGGAAACCAATAAAATTACACAACTTCATTTCCACTTTTGTTCTAACCCTTGTCTTCTAATCAACTCGTGTTCATGAAAATTAGAAACTTAGGGCATGAATATTGGGGGAAATCAAAATCAGATGAGGGAAGATTTAGGGCAAAATCAAAATCGGATGGATGGGAAGGCTACGGCACGGATTGAATCAGAGGAGAGAAGAGAGAAGAGAGAAGAGAGAAGAGCGTTACCTGTATCGAAGGATTGCGACGACGCCGACGACAAGGCTAGGGCAGCCATTCATTCTAGAGAGAGAAGCTGGAGGGGATTTGCGCAGAGAGAACCGAGTGAGAAATAAGGAGAAGAGAGAGAACGGATTTTTGTGGTCTCCAATTTTTCCCATTAAAAAATGAGGGAAACATTAATTTGGGGAAAATATTAAAGCCCGCCTAAAAAAAGGGAATTATTATGGCGTTGCATTAGTAATTTAGCCGTTACATTAGAATAATCTAATGTAACGCCAAAAAATCTAATGTAACGCTAAGATCAAAGTTGTTGCATTAGTCAAAATGTGCCGTTACATTAGCTCTGTCGTTGCATTAGACTCGTTACATTAGCTCTGGCGTTGCATTAGATGCATTACATTAGCTCTGTCGTTGCATTAGATGTGTTACATTAGGTCAGAAATGTAGTAGTGACCCTAAACCCTATATCATTTATCCTAAACCCTATATTTTTTTATATATCTTTTTCTAAAAAATATCACTACTAACCAAAGTCTAAAATAATATTTCCTAGTTAATACCAAATTAAAAGAAAATAAAAATAAATAATTCTCACTCTAAACCACCCTCTAAACCACCCTCTAAACCCTAAACCCTAAAACCCATATCATATACCCTAAATCCTATCTTCTTTTATATAAATTTTTCTAAAAAATTAACTAATTAACAAATTCTATAATATTAATTTCTAATCAATAAAAAATTAAAAGAAAATAAAAAATAAATATACCTCACTTTAAAGTCTAAACCACACTCTAAACCCTAAACCCTATATCATTTACCCTAAATCCTATCTTTTTTTATATAACTTCTTCTAAAAAAATATCAGTACTAACCAAAGACTAGAATAGTATTTCCTACTCAATACAAAATTAAAAGAAAAAAATATATATCTCACTCTAAACCTCTAAACCTCACTCTAAACCCTAAACCCTAAACCCTAAAACCCATATCATATACCCTAAACCCTATCTTTTTTATATAACTTTTTTTAAAAAAAAACACTAATTAACAAAGTCTAAAATATTATTTCATAGTCAATAAAAAAATTTCAAAAAAAATAAAAAATAAATATAGGGTAGTCCGTCCCTCTTTTGACTTTTCTTCTATATACTTTCATTTGTTTCATTTTTTCTATCTTTTTTTATATACCTTTTTGTAAAAAAAAAATCACTAATTAACAAAGGCTAAAATATTATTTTCTAGTCAATAATTTTTTTTAAAAAAATAAAATATAAATATAGGGTAGTCCGTCCCTCTTTTGACTTTTCTTCTATATACTTTCATTTATTTAGTTTTTTTCTATCTATTTTTATAAACCTTTTTGTAAAAAAATCAATAATTAACAAAGGCTAAAATATTATTTTCTAGTCAATAAATTGTTTTTTAAAAACTAAAAATAAATATAGGGTAGTTCGTCCATCTTTTGAATTTTCTTTTATATACTTTCATTTGTTTAGTTTTTTTCTATCTTTTTTTATATAACTTTTTTCTAAAAAAGATCAATAATTAACAAAGTCTAAAATACTATTTCCTAGTCATTAAATTTTTTTTTAAAAAAATAAAATATAAATATAGGGTAGTCCGTCCCTCTTTTGACTTTTCTTCTATATACTTTCATTTGTTTAGTTTTTTCTATCTTTTTTTTTTATATGCCTTTTTGTAAAAAAAATTACCAATTAACAAAGTCTAAAATATTATTTCCTAGTTAATAAAAAATTAAAAAATAAAAATAAATATAGGGTAGTCCGTCCCTCTTTTGACTTTGCGTTAGCATATGACTTGAGTATAATGAACCCTTGGTTCAAGAAGAGAGAATCTCACTTGGTGTCCTATAGGAGTGGAGCTAATGTGAGTCAGATTGACTTCTTCTTAGTAAAAATGCTTGTAGAAAGAGTTATACAGATTGCAAGGATATTTCGGGTGAGAGCATAACAACTAAACATTGACTGGTGGTACTTGATTTTCGAAGTAAGAGAATTTCGAGGAAGAGAAAACCACAAGTAGACCCTAGAATCAAGTGGTGGAGACTTCAAGGGGAGAATCAACAAAATTTGTAGCTAAGATGGTCGATACCGGTATTTGGTCGGATAATATGGAGGATATGGATATTGATTCGACTTGGACTAAGATGGAACATACCATAAAGGAGGTGGCGAAAGAAGTCCTTGGAGAATCTAGAGGAAACGGGCCACCAAGTAAGGACACATCATCGTGGAACGAGGAAGTAAAACAAGCAATGAAGGAAAGCAAGAATGCTACAAATTATTGGGAAAATGTAGGAGGGACGAGAACTATGAGAAGTATAAAGAAGCTAGAAGAGATGCTAAGAAAGTTAAGAGACGCAAGAGCAAAGGTGAATCAAAAACATTATGATAAGTTGGATACAAAAGAAGGGGAAAAGGACATCTACAGAATCGCTCGTATGAGGGATAAGAGGACACGAGATATTGGGATGGTTAAATATGTGAAAGATGTAGATCAAAGAGTTCTAGTCGGGGATAAAGAGATAAAAGTTAGATGGAGTTCGTACTTTGATACCTTGTTCAATGGCGGTCAAGAGCAGGATATTGAAGATTTAAATATCTCTTCGAGTATGGTTAATCGAGAATTTATGCGGAGAATTCAAAAGAGTAAAGTGCAAATGGCAATGAAAAAGATGAGATTGAAAAAAGCTGTAGGATCGGATGGTATACCAATTGTGGTTTGGAGATGTTTCGAGGAGAGGGGAATAGATTGGTTAACAACGCTATTTAACAAGATAGGGAGAATTAACACAATGCCATTGGAGTGGCGGAAGAGTACTCTGATCCCTTTGTATAAGAACAAAGGTGATGTCCAAGATTGTGCCAACTATCGGGGGATCAAACTAATGAGCCATACTATGAAACTTTGGGAAAGAGTGATTGCACAAAGGCTGAGAAAAATTGTGGATATTTCGGATAACCAATTTGGGTTTATGCCGGGAAGATCGACTATGGAGGCAATATATCGTATGAGACAAACCATGGAGAAATATCGGGATCAAAAGAAAGATTTGTATATGGTTTTCATTGATTTGGAGAAGGCGTATGATAATGTGCCAAGAGAGGTACTTTGGTGGGCATTAACAAAGAAGGGTGTTTCAAAGAAATATATTGATATTATTAAGGACTTGTATAATGGAGTTAGTATTTGTGTACAGACTAGTGTTGGGAAGACTGAAGAGTTCCCTATAAAGATTGGAGTGTATCAAGGTTCCGCACTTAGCCCTTTTCTTTTTGCTTTGATAATGGACGAATTGACGAGGTCAGTCTAAGATGATATACCAAGGTGTATGTTGTTCACAGATGATATTGTGCTGATTGATGAGACAAGAGAGGGTGTTGAAAGTAAACTGGAGTTGTGGAGACACACTTTGGAATCTCGAGGTTTCCGATTAAGCCGAAGCAAGACTGAATATTTGGAGTGTAATTTTAGCAGAGTTGGAATTAGGGAGGTAGGGGCGGTCGCATTTGATGGAAATATTGTCCAAGCTTCTGAGTTTTTTTTCTATCTTGGATCCATTATCCAAAAGGATGGAGAATTAGATAGTGATGTGGCTCATAGGATTAAAGTAGTTTGGTTGAAGTGGAAGAGTGCCACAGGGTTTCTATTTGATCGCGGCATGCCAATAGATTAAAGGAAAAATTCTACCGCATCGCAATTAGGATGGCATTGCTTTACGACACCGAATGTTGGACCGTGAAACAAAGGTCACGTGCATAAGATGAATGTGGCGGAGATGCGTATGCTTCGATGGATGTTTGGTCATACAAGAAAGGATCGATTGGGGAATGAGGTGATCAGAGGTAAAGTAGGAGTTGCGCCCATTGAGGATAAAATGAGGGAAAATCGTCATAGGTGGTTTGGACATGTGAGAAGGAGACCGAGTGATGCACCGGTTAGGAGGCCGAAACAGTGGAGAAATGATAAAATTGCGATGGGTAGGGGAAGACCCAAACAAACTTGGATTAGAGTGATTGAAAATGATATGAGTTTACTTGGAGCGGATAAAAGTATGGTGTTTAAGAGGCCGGAGTGGAGGGCAAAAATCCATGTGGGGGGCTGATTGATTTTTATTTATTTATTATTTTCAACTACCTTTTCACACGATGGAATATGAGGATTCATGTTAGCCGTTCCCAAATTATTTTGTGACTAAGGCTTTGTTGTTGTTGTTATTGTAGTCCGTCCCTCTTTTGACTTTTCTTCTATATACTTTCATTTGATTAGTTTTTTTCTATCTTTTTTTATATACCTTTTTGTAAAAAAAAAAAATCACTAATGAGGGTATAAGGTATAATGTATAGGTACATGATTTACGGTTTAGTGTATAGGGTATAATGTACTCCCTCCGTCCCATTATAATCCATACACTTTCCTTTATGGGCGTCCCATTACAATCCATACACTTCCTAAAAAGGAAAGTTTTTATCACTATTCCCTCCACTCATTCTCTCTCCTACATTATTTTAATACTCACAACAACATTATAATTTACTATTCCCTCCACTCATTCTCTCTCCTATTTTACTTTTACACTCACAATATTTATATCATTATTTTTTTCCTTAATCTACGCGTGAACAGTAACTGTACACCATGTAATGGGACGGAGGGAGTATAAGGTTTAGGGTTTAGCATATAAGGGATAAGGTATAGGTTTATGACTCAGGGTATAGGGTATAATGTATAGGTATATGACTTAGGGTTTATGGTATAGGGTATAAGATATAAGGTATAAGGTTTAGGGTATAAGGTATAATGTATAGGTATATGATTTAGGGTTTAGTATATATGGTATAAGGTATATGGTTGTTTAGGGTTTAGGGTATAAGGGATAAGGTATAGGTATATTGTCACGACCCTAAACTTAGGCACCAATTTGAGCACACGTGGAACACGTGGGGGTGGGGTGTATTGCATCTCATAATATGCATTATGTGATAATGGGATTGGTTATGTGTTTATTTGGATAATTTGGCCATTTTTGTGATTTTAGATGTTATTAAATTGATTTGGAATTATATAATATCTAATTGGATCACATGGGAATTAATGTGTTAAAGTTATGGTATTTGAATTTCAAATAGAATGTTATAAAAAGTATGGAGGAGCTAGAGTGTAAATATAACTATAAGGGGGTGGTTTGTGGTTACCTTATACTTGGAGGAGTTTAATTGTAAATATCCTTATATAAATCTTCAACTTTCACCCAAAAAATTCATTTACACTCTCAGTATTCCTTCCATCCTACGTATCATTCTATAAACATAGGGTTACCTTCAGAAATTCACAACAATTCAACCGTTGCTCCGTTTCCAATTCCGACTGCATATTTGTGATCAGTGCGTCGATTAGAACAAGAGTAGCCGATCAAATCTTATTTTCATTTCGACTAAATTTGGTAAGTTATTATGGTTTTGTTCAAATAATTGTTCATGCCAAGTAAATGATGTTAATATGTGATATAAATGATCTTTGGTAAAGTTGGATCATTTTATTTTGATGTTGAAATGGAAAGAAAATGGATTTGGTTCCACTGTGAATCCATGGCCTAAGTATTGGGTTGGATTTGACATGGTTGTGATGTATAGATGTTATATGGTATGGAGGGAGTAGGTTTGATTGTTATGCAACTTATATATTGCTATTAGAGTTGGTTTATGTTTCCTTGTCATGGTTGGTACTGAGAGTTGGTTGATGTTTTGTGGTAAGTGAGGTTGTTCAGCCAAGAATCAGTGCTTCTGGTGTTGGGCATGACTCGTGCCATTTAGCACGAGTCGTGACCAAGCTTTATCAGTGTTAGTGTTATGCCCTAGGCCTATGATTGATAGACTTATGTGTTGACATTATTTATTATTATATGATATGTTTATCATTCGATTATTATATGTCTTTGTATATTTGTTTATAATAATCTCCGTCCCTAATTATTAAGAGAATAATTAGTATAAATGTTAATGGATAATCATATGATGATTATATGCATAGAGATGCACATTAAATTTATGGGTACTTGTTAGAGAACAAGTGACTGGACTTGACCCGCATGAGATTTATGTCATGGTAAAATGTCATAATTAAATCTCATAAGGTCACTTCATTTAGTCCCTATACCTGAGATTATCATGACCTTACATATGATGAAAGTCATGTTTGATTTTAGCCAAACGATATCTTAACACGATATTTATAAAGGCTATCTTTGACATGATAGGAATCATGATGGGAATCAACGAAGGATTTGACTTCGTAGTTGGCAGTTGAGTCCACCAGGATGTCTATGTTTGGCAAAGGGTAATCGTCCTTGGGGCTGGCCTTGTTCAGATCTCGGAAATCCACACAGCAGCGCACCTTCCCATTGGCCTTGGTGATGGTCACAATATTGGATAACCATGTCGGATATTCAATGACTCTGATGAATCCTACCCGCAGTAGCTTCTCAATTTCTTCTTTGACCTGTAGAGACCATTCTGGCTTGATCTTCCTCGCTCGTTTTCCGGCTTAGCATCCGGTGCTAGAGGGATTCTGTGCTCTACTATCGAACCGTCTAGCCCCGGCATATCCCCGTATGACCATGCAAACACGTCGACGTATTCTCCGAGCGCATCGATCGCCTATCCCGTTCAACCCCCTGGAAGAAGTTTCCGATCTGTGTCTCTTTAGGTTCCTTGACAGTACCCAAGTTCACACTTGTCAAAACCTCCTCGGCAGCTTGGGCCCGGTTTTCCTCTTTCTCTGAAACCTGCTTAAAGATTTCTTTAATGTATTGTTCATTTAGTGTGTTTGCATCTTGTTCAAATGATTCATTATTAACTGTTGTTAAGTTTTGAGTTAATTTATCATTTGTTAAGTTGGCAATAAGAGGATACTCAGAAAGATCTGTCATTTCATTCAAAATAAGGGGAAAGATGACATCGATTACATTTTGATAGTCCTCAGGCGTGAGGCGTGAGGCCTTCGGATGACTCAGAGGACTGGAATTCAAAGATTCCTGACTCGACTGACTCTGGACCCTACACTACTTATTGACTCGAGGGTGGCTTGACAAGGGTTGGATCGGGATCTCACTCCTTCTTGCTGTTGCCCTGGGGAGTAGTAGTCTTGTCAGCGTTCTTCAGAAAGTTGGAGACTTCAAATTGATCAAAAACTTGCCGGAAATCATTGACAGGCCGGTACCGTGGAAAGATAGTGAGGGGAGCTAGAGTAGCTTGATGCAATCTCTCGGCGAGCTCGTCCGTGACAACTGGGCTCATTGACTGAAGAGTCTGGCTCATCTTATCAATGCACTGCTGATAACTCATTTTCTCTTTACTGATCTTGGACACCACGACCTTGTCAGTATAGCCAACAGGAGGGTTGGCTTGGATAATGCTGATGAAGTCTTCTTCAGAAGGGATCTTAATTCTTCCTTGACTGGCTACGTATTCAATAGGCTTTCTGTATTCTGCTTCTAGATCTGCTAGCTTCTCATTGAACTTCACGATGGCCACAAATTCAGCACTTTCTGCTTCAAGAGGATCACTGTCCATAGGGGTATCAGGCTGGACTGTGCTTTGAATGATGGGTTCCTTGGCGGGCTGTTTGGCATAGCTGACATAGTAATCGAACTTGCCAGAAGGCTCCCCTAGAGTTCCGACGCTCTTGTCTCCGGCTTCATACCTTTCCTTTAACTTCTGTTGTGTGGACTTTCTCTTCATCTTTTTTCTCGAAGGAGTGTCTTCATTAATCCATTCTTGATACTCATACTCCAGACAGTCCTCACAGTCGCATACATCATACCATATGTGAGGCTTGGTCTGAACTGGGATGGCCTCTCCGACTACTTGGTCATTACCATTGTTGACTACCATGTTAGCCATTTTGACACTGAAAAGCTGGTAAAACTGAGGATTCTGGCGAGCTGTCTGAGAATTCTGCGCTAACAAGTTGCTGACCCGGTGTTCTCACCCACTTCTTTCTCGCTGCGGGAAAGGGATAGGAAAGGTTTAGACTCGGGGTAGGTGTTTAGGCTGAAGGCTCAGGCAATATGCAAATTAGAATCTTCCAGTTTACTTAAAACAGTGTCTTTTATTAATATCTATTTGGTTGGAAAAGGGGGTTTGCCCTTCTTTTTCGTAACTACTCTAGATCCTGGATCAGTGGGTTCCGTCACTACGTCTATAAGCCCCTCGTATTCCACCTGTATTTCGACCTCCCAGGGTGGACAGCCCCGGGCGAGGGTCCTATAGGGCACGCGGATCCCACCGACCGTGAGTAAAGAACGCTCCTAATGGGTCTAGCGGGTCATAGGAACTTTCAACGCACGAGCGATGTGGATTATAGTCAAGGCAATACCGAGAAAGTCTCGTCTTTCTGCCTTGATAGAATTTTGGCAGAATTTCGCTTGAGCGAATGACGTTTTGACTTTCGGTAATGTCCGAGAAGATAATAGGCATGGGTCGGGCGGCAAAAGTCGGATGACACAGTGTCACATTGAACTTCGTTGCATACGCCGGGCGTGAGTTAGAATCGAAATCAATGCCGGGTCAAGATCTTGCCAATTTTTCCTTGTCGGAATTTTGGCAGAGCTTCGCTTTTAGCGAAAGATCTTTTGATTTGTTGGCAAAGACTCGTTCTTGACTCTTACGCATTCCGTGCAGGTCAAGGTCAATAGTCAATGTCGGAGTCGAGATCTCGCCAATTTCTCCTTGTCAGAATTTTGGGAGGGTTCCTCCTCCGTTATGAACTAAGGCTTGACTTTTACGAGGGTATGCAACAGGGCTATATGACACGGACTAGACCAAAAACCAACCAAAAAAGTCACGGTTTTTTGAAACGTGTGACACGGACTGTGCATTGGTCGACAATGGCTGCCATGGGGAGGTTGGGATGATTCCGTGCGCGCCCGGGAGCATCGTAAGGCTGTCCGTGACTGCAGCTGGAACCACCCTCGGGTTTGAAGGACGTGCGTGCAAAGTGTACAGGATATATCAGGTGCGTGTAGTGTGCGGTCTCCTAAAAATGTTCCTTTTTGAGTTAAAACAGAGATTTTCAAAATGTGTTTTAAAGGAATGATTTTCGGGACGGAGAAAATGCAACACGTAAGCACGTAAATTTTCTGGGAGCCCCAGTCAGTCATGGAGCTGAGTAGCCCCAAGCTGCTAGGACTGCCAGATTAACCATGATTTTTCCTGGTGGAATTGCCACTGAGGTCGCCCGGTCAGAATCCAAGGAGGATTGAGCCGTACGACTACATGAATCAATTTTCCAGGTTCCACTCCTTTTGCTATTTTTTCGGGTTGTTTCCCGTTTTCAAAGTATGCACAGATTCCAAGATGCAAATGATGCAATGCAAGGTAAAGAAAGCAAGCACGAATAATGAAATCGGCGACGGGAGTCTAACCCGCTCAAAGGGAAAAGCTTTCTTTTATTTTTTCAAAATTTTTTTTTTCGAAAAGGGATACTGGTACGTGGGATTGTTAAACCACCGTTTATCCCAACTCCCACATCAGGGAGTATACAGGAAGGGCAAGTGGTTTCCACCTATATACCGAGTATCGATTTTTTGTTTTGAAAATAAAGCTTTTCTCCTTTTGGATTTCCCCCGCGGAGTCGCCAAACTGTGAATGTGTGCCCAAATTTTTTGTTTGTTGGATTCACGCGAGTTTGAAGACATCCGGTTTAATTTGAAAAAACAGAGTCGCCACGCCATTTTGATTACCTCAAAACTTTGAAAAAAAGGTTTTATGGGTTCGGAGGTTAAGTTACCCCTTGGGAAGAACGGATAGTCGTTCACCCAAGGTGCCTTGCCGGAGCAAGTCTCCCAAGATCCCATTAATCGTGCTTGCTTGCGTGCTTTCTTGTGTGCATGTGTTTGAAAATAAAGGGGAGGGAATGTCCCAAGTCGTCTTCCGGACGTACAAACCATTTGTTGGTTGTTGCTCGGGATTTCTTGGATTTTATGTATTCGGGATTATGATCCCGTCCTCATCTTGGACTTGTGATCATCGCATTTTTGGACCTTGGGACTTGCGTGATCGAGAGAATGACTCTCTTTATAGTCAAAGATGAGGTTCTTTAGAAAAGGAGGGTCCTTAGCCCATCAATCCTACACTTTAAGACGGTCGAGCTCGTATAGATGCTTCATACTCGTCTTAAGTGATAATCGGAGATATAGGGTTCAAAGGTGTCCCTTTCTAAAGAGATTATGAAACCTTTATAGAAGGAACGGTATAAAGATAGGATCTTTTACACCAGTCCGTTCCGAGGTTACTAATGGGGGAATGGGGGAATGCATGTAAAAATGACATTTTTAATGAAAAGATGACATTTTTGTGTTGCAAAGGATGCATTTGATTTAAAGAAATGATCTTTATTGCAAAGGATGCATAAAGACACAATTTTTATGCAAATGATGCATTTTTATGAAGAAATTGGAATTCAATATGCAAAGGATGCATAAAGATTGCATTTTGAAAAGCATAGGATGCTTGTTTATGGTAAAGATAGGATCTTTAAAGCAAATGATGCTTGGAAAAGGGATTTTGAATGCAAAGGATGCATTTTTATTGAAAAGATTTGATTTTTATATGCAAAGGATGCATAAAGATGACATTTTTATTGGAAAATAGGGGTTTTAGGTGCAAAGGATGCACCTTTATGGATAAAGACTACATTTTTAATGGCAAATGGTGCCTAATGCATGCAAAGGGGAAGGGGGAATATAAAGATATGATCTTTAATCTACCAAGTCCTAAGCAAGATAAAAGCAATGCAATGAGCAATTATAAAGTAATTAAGATGCAAGGTTAGGGCGTGCGAGGTTACCAATGGCTTCCTTTTCTTCTTTGGATGAAGCTAGGAGGAGAGGATTGATCTTGGGCCTTCAAGGAGGAGGGAGATGACTTCTTGAGCTTCTTCTTCACCTTCTTGAACTTCCAGCTGTTCTTGGGAGGTTTCTTCACGTATTATGAGTATTTGTGGGTTTGATTTTGTTGTATCTAAAATGGGTAGAGGAGGTCTCTATTTATAGGTAGTCTGGAAATCGCCAATGAAGCCGTGCGGCTAGGGACCTCGAGCTAATGCAGTCGTGCGGCATTATCCCTTGTGACTCAGCATTTCTAGAACTATGCAAGGTGGCAAATTCTAGAAGCCTCCTCCTAATTAAGAAAAACGTGTTTCTTAATTGGGAAGGCTCCCTTTCAGCCTTTATTCAATTTGGAACAGTTCCGGAATATTTCCGGAACACTAGGAAGGTCCGGGGAATTACCGGGAAACTTACCGAAATTGCCGAGAAATTTAACCGGAAGACATGAGCCAGATTTGGGTACTTACAGCCTCGTATGATGAGTCTTTCAACTTTTCTCGAAATTGTGTGCGTGTGTGTGTGTTGGATTTTTTCGAAAAGGGGGGCTTGAATGACAAGCTTAATCTTGGTTTGAATGTCAAACGTTGATTTAAGATTTCTGGAAAAAGCATGCGTTTGAATGACAATCGTCGATTTTGAGGTTTTTAAGGAAGAGGGTGCGAGTGACGAATTTGAGTCTTTAGCTTGAGTGTCAAACGTTGACTTTTAAGAAAAGAGCGTTTGAATGTCAAACGTCGGGCTTTGAGTTAAAAATGATCGTTTGGATGCCAAACGTCACTTTTGCGCGTTTTGAAAAGGAGCTCGAATGACGAACTCCGGTTTGAACCGGGCATTACATTGTTACCGATTTTATGAAAAAAGGCTTTAAATGACATGCGATCAACGAGTCGTTTTGCGACTCGGACTTTTGATAAATAAATACTATCACAAGCCAAACGGCTCGGACGGGTAAATGACAGTATTTAAAGTACGGTATCGACGGAATCAAACGATCCGGACATTAAAGATGTGATCGACGAGCCAAACGGCTCGGAGTTGTAAAGGCGCATAATTTAAATGACAGTATCAAACTATCCGGATTTTATAAATGACTATCACGAACCAAACGGTTTGGAGTGTAAAGTTGCGAATCGACGGATCAAACGATCCGTACCGTAAATAACATAAACGTAAAAAATGGGGTCGGAACGCCGTTTTAACCCGAAATTACTTCTCTTATGGGAGAGAAGAGGATTTTGGGGTAAAATGTATCGGACCCCATAGATGGCGTTACGTCTAGATTTCAATAACTTGACTGAAACGATTATAGCGTTTGACGCGTAAATCGAGGTGAAACGAGTGTTTAGAGAGATGGTGTTACCTATGGCTAGGGGTTGACTCTTTGGCTTGTTTGATGTATACGGGATACGGTTTGGTGTTTGAAAGGGTGTTTTGAGTTTATTTAGTTCGTGTTTGGTTGAAAAACGAGGTTTTCACACAAATTGAGACAAAACGCGGTTCGAGAGGGGGTAGAAAAGGGTTTGGACCGTGGGGTTTGTGAGAGAGTTTATATTTTTTCCTCCTCTTGAAAATGTTTGACATCCCTTGCATTTATAGGAGGATTTTGAAGAATAGTCAGGCCGGACTTTCCCTCAATTTCAGGAGGTCCTTTGGTATTTTGGAAAGTTGGAGGACTTGTTGGCTATTCTGATTTTTCAAGCAAAACAGTCCTGCCGGACTTTCACTCAATTTCAGGGGCATTTTGGTCTTTTCACCTTGGAATTTGATTGATGTTGATTGGAGGGCATTGGCATGCGTGCCATGTGCCCCTGTGACTCACCTAGGCTAGGGTTTTTGTCCCGTTATTCTCGATTTTGTCCGTTTTTTAAATTACTGTCCGAAAAATGTCCAAAACGCCCCCGGAAGGTGCGTTTTTTGGGAAAAACTGTACTTTTACTTGTGATAACGTGTGTTGAGTACGCTTTGATGTCGGGATGCGCGGGGCAGTCCCGGGATGTCTCGTTGGCTTGAGAACGGGTAGCTTAACGGGTTCCGATTAACCTGGAAAGGGCCGATTAACGGATTTCAGTTAACTTTTAACGGATTTTGACGATCCTGATTTGGGTATTTACAGGGCTTTAATTTTTCCCATCTGTCAAGCTTCTGATTGGCAATGCAGGGTCCTTGGCTTAATTTTTTTTTTTTTTGAAGCTACTGCTTGAACCTTTTTTTTTTTTTTTAAAGATCCTGCTTGAACCCCCCCTTTTTTTAAGCACTTTGAGGACGAAGGCAAGCCCCTGCTTGAATTTTCTTGAAGCACATTACAGAACAATTTTACAGAAAAAGAGATTTTACATTCGAATTTTCTGAGAGTGTTGTTTTAGGTTGTGTGTGCAGTTGTGTATACAGTTGTGTTTTACATTCAAACGCACATCTTATATTTCTATTCAAGTTATTGTAATCTGTTCATCGAAACTTACTTTTCTTAAATAAGGAAGATCGTCCATTGTTCAATAGTAGTGAGTTATGACTTTCTTGATTATTTTTATTGTTTTAGTATAACTAGTTAGGTTTTTAGTCTCTAATAAGACTTTTTATAGTGAAATCATTTTTAGGCTTAAAGTCTTATTTGTTGTAGTTAAACAAGTTAATGTTTAAAACTTGGTGTTGCTTAAATTCCTCTGCTTTTATTGGATGTGTGGAGAGTTGTAAGTTACAACTCTGAATTGTTTTTGTTCTTATATTCCTAGCTACGCTAAACTTTCAAAATGTTTCATAAAAAAATCTCAAAATGTCAAGGGTAAGTATGTAAAAAAAATGAATTAATGCCCCTAAATGCAATTCTAAGTTTTACAGTCAACCCCAAAATGTGATACTCTTTTTTGTTATGGAAAAAAAATACAGTAATTAATATGGAACCAACGGATTAGGTATATTTTTTTTTAAAAAAAAATGTGGCGATGAAGTATATACCCCTTAATCTGCAAACTTACTGTTGCGCACAGAAATTATAGAGTGAATATACTCCCTCCGTCCAATATTAATGGAGACCAAAAATTTGGTCACAAGATTCAAGGAAAAGTAGAAGAGAAAAATAGTGGGGAAAGAGAACGAGTGGGAAGAATACTTATTTGATTGGTGTTGTGAGTATAAAAGTAAAGTAGGTGGAAGAATAAGTGAGATGAATATTATAAAAACTTTGTCATTTTGGGTAATCTCTATTGAGGTGGAATGGATGAAAAAAGAAATAAGTCTACATTCACATGGGACGAAAGAAGTACTCCCTCCGTCCCGGCCGACTTAGGATTTTTTGAAATGGCACGGGGATTAAGGAAAAGGTAAATGTTGTGAGTGTAATTTAAAAATAGGAGAGAGAATGAGTGGAGGGAATAGTAAATTATAATGGTGTTGTGAGTATTAAAATAATGTAGGAGAGAGAATGAGTGGAGAGAATAGTGATTTAAGGTTTCCATTTTGGGCCGTCCTAAGTCGGGTGGGACGCCCAAAATGGCAAAAGTCCTAAGTCGGCCGGGACGGAGGGAGTATATATTAAGAAATATTTTGAGTGGAAACAAGGTTATGAACATGATGAGTGTGATAGGATTTGTAAATCTGATCCACAATAAAAACTTTGTCATTTTGGTAATCTCGATTGAGGAGGATGTCGTGTAACATGAAAGCACATGCTTAGGTTGCTTACAGTAAGAGGACTAACTAATCTATAACACTAGAATGAATAGAATTACCAACGGCCAAAATTGTCGCTAATCAACCGAAATCATCGCTAGATTTTATATTAGCGATGACTATGGCCGTCGCTAAAGTTGACCGACCATGGTTGTCGCTAAATTGCAACGTTGCTAATGACCAAAAAATCGTCGCTAATTTTGTCGTTTGTTAATTGTCTCATTCACCTTTGACCAGATTTAGTGACGCCTTTCGTCTTAATTTTTTAGAATAGAAACGACATTGCCGTCGCTATCTAAATAAACTATATTAAAAAAATTAAAATTTAAAATTTGAGAATATTAGTGCTTTTTATAAAAATATATGTTAAATAAAAAATATTATACTATGTATTAAATATATATTAAATATGTATATTATTCCAATAGACCTAATTAATAATAATTAAAGAAGATAATTATTATTAAATCTAATTACTTCAACACACCCAATTAATAAGTCCACCATTACATGACCTTTGCACTTCATCACCATTCACAACCACCGTCCACAAATGCCACCCAACACCATAGTTACCATTGTCAGCACCGTAATAACTCCTTCAATACAAACCACCATTTTTGTGCAGACAATGTAGGAGTTTAGTTACTCCTTCATTACAAAACAACATTTAGTAAAATCTGTAGAAGAGAGAGAGAGAGAGAGAGAGAGAGAATGAGAGGGAGAAAAAGAGACCACCTGAGAAGATCTTAACAATGGCGGAGAAGTAAAGAACACGCTAGAGAAGAAAAAGGGTAGTGTGGTGAGGGCAGAGGGAAGGAGAAGTGGGGGTAGGGCAGAGAGTATGAAAAAAATGATAAAAAGAGAGAGAGAGAGAGAGAGAGAGAGAGAGAGAGAGAGAGAGAGGGTGAAGCCAGAGAGCGGAAGAGGCAATGAAGGCTGGCGGCGAACAATGGTCGGTAGACCGACGATAGAGCGGCGGTAGGGGAGGGGGAGGGGGCGGGACTTAAGAAGAAAAGGAAATGGGTAAGGAGCTGATGAATCAACATTTGAAATGAGAGGAGAGAGAGTGGGGCTGGTTGGGTTAAAAAGTGGAGGGAATAAATAGAGGTTCTTAGGTGAATTACTGTTAGATTGTATTCTATGTAGTGTATTGAATAGTCTTTGCTCATCATTCATTCATGTCAATATTTGACATTCAATGAAAAAAAATACCATAATCTGTTTTACAACATATTTTAACTAAAATAATTATGCCTAATATCAAGAATAATAATATTTATTAACAAATATTTATTATTATTGATAATTATTATAATTGAATAATTGATATTAATACTAATTATATAATTAATAATAATAATAATAACTAGTAATAATGCATAATATCAAGAATATTTAGTAAGATCTTCAATTGTTTATAAATAGTAATAATAATTATCTATGAAGAAATTACTATACATAAAACATAAAATATATTACTCTAATTACATAGCTAACCAAATCTAGTAAAAAAACTATCACCCTTGTCTCAAAATAGATTTAAATTAAAAAATTAATAATAGTACTACTACCTCCGTCCCAAAATAAATATTTAGAAAGCTTAGAAAAATATTAATCTAAACCACAATATCACTACCAGAAAAAGGTCATTTAGCGACGGAAATTTCCGCCGCTAAAATTATATTTCCGTCGCTAAAATAAATCACCGACGGAAAAATTCCGTCGGTGGTCCGCCGCTACCAGCTCGTCGCAGTGCTCCGACGGGTCAATTTCCGCCGCTATTTTTTTCTTTTACCGACGGAATTTAATTCCGCCGGTGAATTAATGGTTTCAGCGACGGAAAATTCCGCTGCTATATTAATTTAATTTAATTAAATTTTCATTTCGCGCGGAAATTTCCGTCGCAGTAATAAAAATTAATTTAATTAAATTAATTTCAGCGGCGGAAATTTCCGTCATTTGTAATAAAATTTAAATTAAAATTAAATTATTTCAGCGGCGGAAATTACCGTATTGAAATTATTTAATTTTAATTTAAATTTTATTACAGCGACGGAAATTTCCGCCGCTGAAATCAAAAATTAAATAAAAATTAAATGATTATAACGGCGGAAATTCCGTCGCTGAAATTAATTTATTTAATTAATTTTTATTTCAGCATTAATTTCAGTGACGGAAAATTCCGTCGCTGATTCTGAAATAAATTTTAAAAAAATAATTTAAAATATCAATAAACCAAAATTTTTTGTACCTGATATAACATTTCAATTTATAAAACTAAAACTATAAAAACTAAAATTCAAATATCAGCGTACCAAATAAAAACTAAATACCACCGTACCAATTCGGGAGGGGAGAGGGGGGAGAGGGGGGAGGGGGAGGGGGAGAGGGGGAGGGGGAGGGGGAGAGGGGGAGAGGGTGGAGCGGGGAGAGGCGGGGAGGCTCCCGCGGGTACCAAATGTCTCAAATGTTTACAAACAAGTATAATTTAATACAAAAATGTCTAAAAAAATTCGCAATCAACCTGGGGGACGCTGGAAATTACCCTGGGAGTCCTGGCCGAGATGAGCCATCAACAGCGCCAATTGTCTTTGAGTCTCTGCATGTTGTCTTTGAATCTCTGCATGACGTCGATCGTTCTCCTCCTGCATCTGCGTCTGAACTGCCAAAACATCCGCAAGCTTTGCCCGCTCGCGTTTCTCCTCCTCCAACGCAGCCTCCAGAGTGTCGACCCTCGGATCATGAAACGTGGGCTAGGGTATAGGGTATAGGGTATAGGGCATAGGGTATAGGGTATAGGGTATAGAGGTATAGGGTATAGGGTATAGGGTATAGGGGTATAGGGTATAGGGTATAGGGTATAGGGTATAGGGTATAGGGTATAGGGTATAGGGTATAGGGTATAGGGTATAGGGTATAGGGTATAGGGTATATAGTGTATAGTATATAGGGTATTAGGTTTAGGGTTTATAATTTATTTATTTTTTCAAAAATAATATTTATTGACTCATATTTATTTTTTTGAGAGTAATTTAAAATAACTTTCATATTTTATATAAATAAAAATAATGGCATTATAAAATTAAAATTAATAAATATTTATGATTTATTTATTTTTTCAAAAATATCATAAATATTTATGATATTTTAATGTTTTTTAGTTTGTTATTTTGTTAATTAGTTCTAAAAATAAACAAAAATTACATTTTATTCTCAGCAACGGAATATTTCCGTCGCTGATAAATAAAAAAATATTAAATTATCAGCGGCGGAAATATTCCGTCGGTGTTTAATAAAAAAAAAAAAACATTTAATTTCACCGTCGGAAATATTCCGTCGGTGTAATATTTCAAAAAGAAAAATAAAAAATGTTTTAATTTCACCGTCGGAATATTTCCGACGCCGATAAATAAAAAATAAAAAAATGATATATTTTCACCTAGGCGGAATAATTCCGTCGCCGATAAAGATTTAGCGGCTGAATATTCCGTCGGTAAATCAACCGCCAAATTAGCGGCGGAAATAAACGAATATTCGAGGAATATTCGTTTTAGCGGCGGAATTAAATTCCGTCGCTAAATTTGACGCCAAAATAATTCCGACGCTAAAGTCTATATTCCGCCGCTATTTAGCGACGGAATATGTCCGTCGCTGTTAATTCCGTCGCTAAATGACCTTTTTCTGGTAGTGTATATACCGCCATACCTTAAATTCTATATCACATACCCTAAACCATAAATCCTAAATCATATACCTACACCTCATACAACCCGTACCCTAATTAAATTTTAAATAATATAAATAAATCACATATATCCCAAAATAAGATCAAGAATAGTAATATTTTTTGGTACAAGAATAGTTATATTACTTTATATAAACTCCTTCCATAAATTAAAAATATTAATCTAACTATAAATACATAACTTACCAAATCAAGCAAAAAAAATTACTACCTTCCTCCGTCCCTAAGTAAATTTAATTAAAAAATTAATAATAATATTGTTGCACCGTTCCAAAGTGAATGTTTAAAAAAAATTAAAAAAAATAATAGTGAGTATTTCGCTGTAAATGATGAGGTTTTCGGAGTCCATGTAAGGGTTTTGAGCCTTTTTCCATCTTCTCTTCCATAGCCTAAACCCTAAATCATATGCCTAAGTCATATAATTTATAGCCTAAATGATATACCCCATACCCTACACCCAAAATCATATGCATAAACCTCATATCCTACACTTCAAGGAAAACCGAAAATAAAGACAGAAAATTAGAGACAGTGAGTCTGTAGCTAATTTGGAGACAGATTAGAGACCGATCCAAAAATTAGAGACATGTTTTGAATCTATCTCTAATTTAGAGACGCAATTCGAATCTCTCAAATTTATAGATAGATTCGAATCTGTCTCTAATTTATAGAGTTCAGAATCTGTCTCTAATTAGAGACGGGTTCAGAATCTGTCTCTAATTTAGAGATGGATTCTTAATCTGTCTCTAATTTAGAGACGGGTTCTGAATTTGTCTCTAATTTAGAGACATATACAAAATCTGTCTCTAAACTTTAGAGACAGACAAATTTTAATCCGTCTCTAATTTAGTGACAGATTCAAAATATGTCTATAATTTAGAGACAGATTCAACATATGTCTCTAAAATTTAGAGACAGATTCAACATATGTCTCTAAAATTTAGAGACAGATTTAGTATCTGTCTCTAATTTAGAGACAGATTCAACATCTGATTCTAAAATTTAGAGACAGATTTAGTATCTGTCTCTAAATTAGAGACGTGTTCAAAACCTGTCTCTAATTTAGAGACAGATTCAACATCTTTAGCTAAAATAGATTTATTTTATTTTCTCAATTTTAGGGTTTATGAATTGTATATTTACGATTCTTAAAAAAAAAACTTTTTATATAACTTTGTATAAAAAAATTCACGACTAACCAACATCTCAAATAATTTTCTTAGTACAAAAAAAAAAAGTTTATCATTTACCCTAAAACCCATATCATATATCCTAAAGCCTATCATTTGTTATATAACTTTTTCTGAAAAAATCACAAATTAACAAAGTCTAAAATATTATTTCCTATTCAATATAAAATTAAAAAAAATATAGGGTAGTCTGTTCCTCTTTTGACTTTTCTTATATATAATTTCATTTGTTTAGTTTTTTTCTATATGTTTTTATATAACTTTTTCTAAAAAAAATCACTAATTAACAGAGTCTAAAATATTATTTTCTAGTAAAAAAAAAATTAAAAAAAAATTAAATTTAGGGTAGTCCGTCTCTCTTTCGACATTTCTTCTATATACTTTCATTTGTTTAGTTTTTTTCTATATTTTTAATATAACTTTTTGTAAAAAAAATCATTAATTAACAAAGGCTAAAATATTATTTTCTAGTCAATAATTTTTTTTTAAAAAAATAAAAAATTAATATAGGGTAGTTCGTCCCTCTTCTGACTTTTCTTCTATATACTTTCATTTGTTTAGTTTTTTTCTATCTTTTTTTATATAAATTTTTTTTAAAAAAATTACTAATTAACAAAGTCTAAAATATTATTTTCTAGTTAATTAAAAATTTAAAGAAAATAAAAAATAAATATACCTCACTCTAAAGTTTAAATCTCACTCTAAACCCTAAACCCTATATCATTTACCCTAAACCCTATCTTTTTTTACATAAATTTTTCTAAAACATATCACTACTAACCAAAGTCTAAAATAGTATTTCCTAGTCAATACAAAATTAAAAGAAAATAAAAAATAAATATATCTCACTCTAAACCTCACTCTAAACCTCACTCTAAACCCTAAACCCTAAAACACATATCATATACCCTAAATCCTATCTTTTTTTATATAACTTTTTCTAAAAAAAATAACTAACTAACAAAGTCTAAAATATTATTTATTAGTCAATAAAAAATTAAAATAAAATAAAAAATAAATATACCTCACACTAAAGTCTAAGCCTTACTCTAAACCCTAAACCCTATATCATTTATCCTAAACCCTATCTTTTTTATATAACTTTTTCTAAAAAATATCACTACTAAACAAAGTCTAAAAGAGTATTTCCTAGTCATTACAAAATTAAAAGAAAATAAAAAATAAATATATCTCACTCTAAACCTCTAAACCTCACTCTAAACCCTAAACCCTAAAACCTATATCATATACCCTAAACCATATCTTTTTTATATAAATTTTTCTAAAAGAAACTCTAATTAACAAAGTCTAAAATATTATTTTCTAGTCAATAAAAAATTAAAAGAAAATAAAAAAATAAATATACTCCCTCCGTCCGCTTACAAAGTTCACACTTTCTATTTTGGGCGTCCGTTTACAAAGTTCACACTTTGTTTCTTTCCTAAAAAGGAAACCTTAAATCACTATTCTCTCCACTCATTCTCTCTCCTACATTATTTTAATACTCACAAACCATTATAATTTACTATTCCCTCCACTAATTCTCTCTCCTATTTTATTTTCACACTCACAACACTTTCAATATAATACTCCCTCCTTAATTAACGTGTAAACAGTAAGTGTGAACTTACTAGGCGGACAGAGGGAGTACCTCACTTTAAAGTCTAAACCACACTCTAAACCCACTACTACATTTCTGACATAATGTAACGCCAATTTTCCTTGCATTAGGGCCCAAAAACCGTTACATTAGGCCTAATGTAACGCCAAAAGGCCGTTGCATTCTCTTGCGTTGCATTAGGTCTAATGCAACGACATAGTAAGCTAATGTAACACCAGAGCTTTGGCGTTGCATTAGGTGAATACCTGATGAAACGCCAATTTTAAAACTATATGAATACCTAATGCAACGCCAAAAAGTAGATGAGTACCTAATGCAACGCCAATTTAAAAAGTAGTTGAATAACTAATGTAACGCCAAAAAGCAGATGCACACCTAATGTAACGGCTGTTGTTATTTAATAGTAATATATATACAATTAAATAATAAAAAAATATTATATAAAAATTAATTGACATGATAATTAACATGTATTGACAAACTTCATTCCCAAAAGATAATATATATGTACACATGACGTGTCATCGACACATACTAATTACATAATATAACCTAACAAGTTTTTAACATAACAAATAAAAGTAGATAAGTTCCGTGGCAAAAGTACATAACAAGTTTTGTGTCATCGACACATAGTAATTACAAACACCAAAAGATGCACCAACAAAAGAAAGCCTCCACCATGAACCTGCAAGTGAAAATACAACTAATTAGAACAACAAAACATGGCTGTAAACAAACACCGCAACTATCTCGAAACCCAAAAGAGCAGCAGATATGTGGATCTTTACTGTCACATTGTTATCTCGTACATCTATCTCGTACATCTGTAGGTTACCAATCAATAACAAATAATAGATCTGTGACTTCAAGGAATTTTTTATTACATGCCATCTGGTATAGAAGAGTCAGTATCCGTAAGTTCTTATACATACTCTCATTTACAACTAGTAGCAAAGAATATATTTAGGGTTATTCTACTTTTAACTACCAACTCATAATGTGCCTTATTTAATACATACAAACTTCATTTTCAAGAAGCTTCACAAACATCCACAAACTAGACACTTCTAGTGGTCTAACCCAGTTCAAAGATTCACACAGCTAAATAATGCAATAATTGGCATTAGAATCCTTTGTACGTGCATATATGTACCTAAAACTGAACAACCTATAGCCCCGTAACAACTTATAGAGAGTGATCCCAATGTCAACCTAATCTAACATATGTCTGTAGAAAGCATGACTACATTTAGAACCAAACATCGAGTGCCAAATCTGTGGATATAATGAATTCTTCACTCAATGCCATTAAATTTTAGCGGGTTTTCTAGCCATATGCATCATTGAAGGCAATGGACCAGTCAAACATCAAATCTCCATAATAAACATCTAGGAGCTCTAATCATGTTTCCCACCATTTAATACATAAGATTTACTTCCTTACTATTCTGATCATATGCTTATCATTCATTGCAAATTATGACAACATTCTTCCCATCCTACCCTTTTCCTCGAACATCTTCATACAACTATCGTTGGAAAGATCTCCATCATCAAATAAGAAGTCAAATATGTGATATCTAGTTGATGAATCTGAGTCATTTTTCTACTAAGCACTCATATGTCAGTATTTCCTTTGGAGCTTTAACCATCTTTATATTATGAACATAAGATTTACTTCCTTACTATTCTCGATCTTTCTCCTACAGTGGGTTTATCTCAAAGAAGATAAGCGTTTACGCCTCTAGCTAATCATGTTCCTCATGGTTATAGGAGAAAATCACTTATTGAAGTTCTTATTAGAAATATATTCAGAGGACACGGGGGTAGTACGGACCATAGGCACACAACGAGAACCAAACAAAAGCATATATGGAAAGTACTAAGGCACTATCTGTCAATAATAATCTACAAACCATACAACATCCTAACCAGAGAGACTAAATCACAAACCCCACCTCAAAGATACTTACAAATACAAAAACCTAGTACACAATAAATTATATTGGCGGTGAACTAAGGGGATGGCTACAAGTACCAGCACCACCAAAACCTTACATTCCCAATTAAAGCAGGAACCAGATATACAAGTTTATAGTTGGCAAAAAGAGAAGAAGTAAAAAGTGACAAGTATGGAGCGATTTTCGAAACCAGAAGGAAAACTTCTCACCAATCTACTCAGGGTTGTGGGCAAGCTCTAACATCAAGTTGGAAAAGGAAGTTCAATTGAGGAGTCAAGAAAGCAGAAATTGAGATCAAAATCAGCACAATAAGCTAACTCTAGTCACGAGTTTATGATGATTTATTGCCTCTATGGGGTAAAGATGTTTTGATAGACTAGAGAAGATGAATAGAACTCATAGTCAAACTCTATAAATTCCCATGGAACTATACTTTGTGATATCAACAGCAATCTCACTCCACTTCCACTCTGCCCCAACCCTCTCATTCAGTCATAATATTACATGCTATAAACCAAACAATAATCACTCCACATTGAGGGCTGTTTCAATTTCAAGTTCCCTAACTTCAACTCTATTTAATCGACTTTGACAACTCGAAGAACAAAAAATTACACAACTTGCATAATCTAAGCTGTTTCTCTCAATGAAGGAAAAGAATTGATGCCCTAAACTGACATAGCTTAGGCATTTGGGAAACCAATAAAATTACACAACTTCATTTCCACTTTTGTTCTAACCCTTGTCTTCTAATCAACTCGTGTTCATGAAAATTAGAAACTTAGGGCATGAATATTGGGGGAAATCAAAATCAGATGAGGGAAGATTTAGGGCAAAATCAAAATCGGATGGATGGGAAGGCTACGGCACGGATTGAATCAGAGGAGAGAAGAGAGAAGAGAGAAGAGAGAAGAGCGTTACCTGGATCGAAGGATTGCGACGACGCCGACGACAAGGCTAGGGCAGCCATTCATTCTAGAGAGAGAAGTGGAGGGATTTGCGCAGAGAGAACCGAGTGAGAAATAAGGAGAAGAGAGAGAACGGATTTTTGTGGTCTCCAATTTTTCCCATTAAAAAATGAGGGAAACATTAATTTGGGGAAAATATTAAAGCCCGCCTAAAAAAAAGGGAATTATTATGGCGTTGCATTAGTAATTTAGCCGTTACATTAGAATAATCTAATGTAACGCCAAAAAATCTAATGTAACGCTAAGATCAAAGTTGTTGCATTAGTCAAAATGTGCCGTTACATTAGCTCTGTCGTTGCATTAGACTCGTTACATTAGCTCTGGCGTTGCATTAGATGCATTACATTAGCTCTGTCGTTGCATTAGATGTGTTACATTAGGTCAGAAATGTAGTAGTGACCCTAAACCCTATATCATTTATCCTAAACCCTATATTTTTTTATATATCTTTTTCTAAAAAATATCACTACTAACCAAAGTCTAAAATAATATTTCCTAGTTAATACCAAATTAAAAGAAAATAAAAATAAATAATTCTCACTCTAAACCTCTAAACCTCCCTCTAAACCCTAAACCCTAAAACCCATATCATATACCCTAAATCCTATCTTCTTTTATATAAATTTTTCTAAAAAAATTAACTAATTAACAAATTCTATAATATTATTTTCTAATCAATAAAAAATTAAAAGAAAATAAAAAATAAATATACCTCACTTTAAAGTCTAAACCACACTCTAAACCCTAAACCCTATATCATTTACCCTAAATCCTATCTTTTTTTATATAACTTCTTCCAAAAAAATATCAGTACTAACCAAAGACTAAAATAGTATTTCCTACTCAATACAAAATTAAAAGAAAAAAATATATATCTCACTCTAAACCTCTAAACCTCACTCTAAACCCTAAACCTTAAACCCTAAAATCCATATCATATACCCTAAACCCTATCTTTTTTTATATAACTTTTTCTAAAAAAATACTAATTAACAAAGTCTAAAATATTATTTCCGAGTCAATAAAAAAATTTCAAAATAAAAAGTAAATATAGGGTAGTCCGTCCCTCTTTTGACTTTTCTTCTATATACTTTCATTTGTTTCATTTTTTCTATCTTTTTTTATATACCTTTTTGTAAAAAAAAAATCACTAATTAACAAAGGCTAAAATATTATTTTCTAGTCAATAATTTTTTTTAAAAAAATAAAATATAAATATAGGGTAGTCCGTCCCTCTTTTGACTTTTCTTCTATATACTTTCATTTATTTAGTTTTTTTCTATCTATTTTTATAAACCTTTTTGTAAAAAAATCAATAATTAACAAAGGCTAAAATATTATTTTCTAGTCAATAAATTGTTTTTTAAAAAACTAAAAAAATAAATATAGGGTAGTTCGTCCATCTTTTGAATTTTCTTTTATATACTTTCATTTGTTTAGTTTTTTTCTATCTTTTTTTATATAACTTTTTTCTAAAAAAGATCAATAATTAACAAAGTCTAAAATACTATTTCCTAGTCATTAAATTTTTTTTTAAAAAAATAAAAAATAAATATAGGGTGGTCCGTCCCTCTTTTGACTTTTCTTCTATATACTTTCATTTGTTTAGTTTTTTCTATCTTTTTTTTTTATATGCCTTTTTGTAAAAAAAATTACCAATTAACAAAGTCTAAAATATTATTTCCTAGTTAATAAAAAATTAAAAAAATAAAAAATAAATATAGGGTAGTCCGTCCCTCTTTTGACTTTGCGTTAGCATATGACTTGAGTATAATGAACCCTTGGTTCAAGAAGAGAGAATCTCACTTGGTGTCCTATAGGAGTGGAGCTAATGTGAGTCAGATTGACTTCTTCTTAGTAAAAAATGCTTGTAGAAAGAGTTATACAGATTGCAAGGTTATTTCGGGTGAGAGCATAACAACTAAACATTGACTGGTGGTACTTGATTTTCGAAGTAAGAGAATTTCGAGGAAGAGAAAACCACAAGTAGACCCTAGAATCAAGTGGTGGAGACTTCAAGGGGAGAATCAACAAAATTTGTAGCTAAGATGGTCGATACCGGTATTTGGTCGGATAATATGGAGGATATGGATATTGATTCGACTTGGACTAAGATGGAACATACCATAAAGGAGGTGGCGAAAGAAGTCCTTGGAGAATCTAGAGGAAACGGGCCACCAAGTAAGGACACATCATCGTGGAACGAGGAAGTAAAACAAGCAATGAAGGGAAAGCAAGAATGCTACAAATTATTGAGAAAATGTAGGAGGGACGAGAACTATGAGAAGTATAAAGAAGCTAGAAGAGATGCTAAGAAAGCAGTAAGAGACGCAAGAGCAAAGGTGAATCAAAAACATTATGATAAGTTGGATACAAAAGAAGGGGAAAAGGACATCTACAGAATCGCTCGTATGAGGGATAAGAGGACACGAGATATTGGGATGGTTAAATATGTGAAAGATGTAGATCAAAGAGTTCTAGTCGGGGATAAAGAGATAAAAGTTAGATGGAGTTCGTACTTTGATACCTTGTTCAATGGCGGTCAAGAGCAGGATATTGAAGATTTAAATATCTCTTCGAGTATGGTTAATCGAGAATTTATGCGGAGAATTCAAAAGAGTAAAGTGCAAATGGCAATGAAAAAGATGAGATTGAAAAAAGCTGTAGGATCGGATGGTATACCAATTGTGGTTTGGAGATGTTTCGAGGAGAGGGGAATAGATTGGTTAACAACGCTATTTAACAAGATAGGGAGAATTAACACAATGCCATTGGAGTGGCGGAAGAGTACTCTGATCCCTTTGTATAAGAACAAAGGTGATGTCCAAGATTGTGCCAACTATCGGGGGATCAAACTAATGAGCCATACTATGAAACTTTGGGAAAGAGTGATTGCACAAAGGCTGAGAAAAATTGTGGATATTTCGGATAACCAATTTGGGTTTATGCCGGGAAGATCGACTATGGAGGCAATATATCGTATGAGACAAACCATGGAGAAATATCGGGATCAAAAGAAAGATTTGTATATGGTTTTCATTGATTTGGAGAAGGCGTATGATAATGTGCCAAGAGAGGTACTTTGGTGGGCATTAACAAAGAAGGGTGTTTCAAAGAAATATATTGATATTATTAAGGACTTGTATAATGGAGTTAGTATTTGTGTACAGACTAGTGTTGGGAAGACTGAAGAGTTCCCTATAAAGATTGGAGTGTATCAAGGTTCCGCACTTAGCCCTTTTCTTTTTGCTTTGATAATGGACGAATTGACGAGGTCAGTCTAAGATGATATACCAAGGTGTATGTTGTTCACAGATGATATTGTGCTGATTGATGAGACAAGAGAGGGTGTTGAAAGTAAACTGGAGTTGTGGAGACACACTTTGGAATCTCGAGGTTTCCGATTAAGCCGAAGCAAGACTGAATATTTGGAGTGTAATTTTAGCAGAGTTGGAATTAGGGAGGTAGGGGCGGTCGCATTTGATGGAAATATTGTCCAAGCTTCTGAGTTTTTTTTCTATCTTGGATCCATTATCCAAAAGGATGGAGAATTAGATAGTGATGTGGCTCATAGGATTAAAGTAGTTTGGTTGAAGTGGAAGAGTGCCACAGGGTTTCTATTTGATCGCGGCATGCCAATAGATTAAAGGAAAAATTCTACCGCATCGCAATTAGGATGGCATTGCTTTACGACACCGAATGTTGGACCGTGAAACAGTGTCACGTGCATAAGATGAATGTGGCGGAGATGCGTATGCTTCGATGGATGTTTGGTCATACAAGAAAGGATCGATTGGGGAATGAGGTGATCAGAGGTAAAGTAGGAGTTGCGCCCATTGAGGATAAAATGAGGGAAAATCGTCATAGGTGGTTTGGACATGTGAGAAGGAGACCGAGTGATGCACCGGTTAGGAGGCCGAAACAGTGGAGAAATGATAAAATTGCGATGGGTAGGGGAAGACCCAAACAAACTTGGATTAGAGTGATTGAAAATGATATGAGTTTACTTGGAGCGGATAAAAGTATGGTGTTTAAGAGGCCGGAGTGGAGGGCAAAAATCCATGTGGGGGGCTGATTGATTTTTATTTATTTATTATTTTCAACTACCTTTTCACACGATGGAATATGAGGATTCATGTTAGCCGTTCCCAAATTATTTTGGGACTAAGGCTTTGTTGTTGTTGTTATTGAAGTCCGTCCCTCTTTTGACTTTTCTTCTATATACTTTCATTTGATTAGTTTTTTTCTATCTTTTTTTATATACCTTTTTGTAAAAAAAAAAAATCACTAATGAGGGTATAAGGTATAATGTATAGGTACATGATTTACGGTTTAGTGTATAGGGTATAATGTACTCCCTCCGTCCCATTATAATCCATACACTTTCCTTTATGGGCGTCCCATTACAATCCATACACTTCCTAAAAAGGAAAGTTTTTATCACTATTCCCTCCACTCATTCTCTCTCCTACATTATTTTAATACTCACAACAACATTATAATTTACTATTCCCTCCACTCATTCTCTCTCCTATTTTACTTTTACACTCACAATATTTATATCATTATTTTTTTCCTTAATCTACGCGTGAACAGTAACTGTACACCATGTAATGGGACGGAGGGAGTATAAGGTTTAGGGTTTAGCATATAAGGGATAAGGTATAGGTTTATGACTCAGGGTATAGGGTATAATGTATAGGTATATGACTTAGGGTTTATGGTATAGGGTATAAGATATAAGGTATAAGGTTTAGGGTATAAGGTATAATGTATAGGTATATGATTTAGGGTTTAGTGTATATGGTATAAGGTATATGGTTGTTTAGGGTTTAGGGTATAAGGGATAAGGTATAGGTATATTGTCACGACCCTAAACTTAGGCACCAATTTGAGCACACGTGGAACACGTGGGGGTGGGGTGTATTGCATCTCATAATATGCATTATGTGATAATGGGATTGGTTATGTGTTTATTTGGATAATTTGGCCATTTTTGTGATTTTAGATGTTATTAAATTGATTTGGAATTATATAATATCTAATTGGATCACATGGGAATTAATGTGTTAAAGTTATGGTATTTGAATTTCAAATAGAATGTTATAAAAAGTATGGAGGAGCTAGAGTGTAAATATAACTATAAGGGGGTGGTTTGTGGTTACCTTATACTTGGAGGAGTTTAATTGTAAATATCCTTATATAAATCTTCAACTTTCACCCAAAAAATTCATTTACACTCTCAGTATTCCTTCCATCCTACGTATCATTCTATAAACCTAGGGTTACCTTTAGAAATTCACAACAATTCAACCGTTGATCCGTTTCCAATTCCGACTGCATATTTGTGATCAGTGCGTCGATTAGAACAAGAGTAGCCGATCAAATCTTATTTTCATTTCGACTAAATTTGGTAAGTTATTATGGTTTTGTTCAAATAATTGTTCATGCCAAGTAAATGATGTTAATATGTGATATAAATGATCTTTGGTAAAGTTGGATCATTTTATTTTGATGTTGAAATGGAAAGAAAATGGATTTGGTTCCACTGTGAATCCATGGCCTAAGTATTGGGTTGGATTTGACATGGTTGTGATGTATAGATGTTATATGGTATGGAGGGAGTAGGTTTGATTGTTATGCAACTTATATATTGCTATTAGAGTTGGTTTATGTTTCCTTGTCATGGTTGGTACTGAGAGTTGGTTGATGTTTTGTGGTAAGTGAGGTTGTTCAGCCAAGAATCAGTGCTTCTGGTGTTGGGCATGACTCGTGCCATTTAGCACGAGTCGTGACCAAGCTTTATCAGTGTTAGTGTTATGCCCTAGGCCTATGATTGATAGACTTATGTGTTGACATTATTTATTATTATATGAGATGTTTATCATTCGATTATTATATGTCTTTGTATATTTGTTTATAATAATCTCCGTCCCTAATTATTAAGAGAATAATTAGTATAAATGTTAATGGATAATCATATGATGATTATATGCATAGAGATGCACATTAAATTTATGGGTACTTGTTAGAGAACAAGTGACTGGACTTGACCCGCATGAGATTTATGTCATGGTCAAATGTCATAATTAAATCTCATAAGGTCACTTCATTTAGTCCCTATACCTGAGATTATCATGACCTTACATATGATGAAAGTCATGTTTGATTTTAGCCAAACGATATCTTAACACGATATTTATAAAGGCTATCTTTGACATGATAGGAATCATGATGGGAAGGATGATAAGTCAAGATGGAATTTGTCCCTCGAAAGAGAGATGTTTTGCCTGGGCCCCTCGATGAGTGATAATGATGAAAGTGTATGGCCATACCCCAATGTGATTGGAATTATCATTATATTCGGAATTGAGAAAGCATTGAACAAAGAAAAGTTGATGAGGACCATGACTTGTGTTCAATATAACATCGTGAGACAAAGGGAGAAATGGAAGTGTACCATTGGAAACGTGAACTCTTACAATATATTATTTGGGTAGACATAATGGCTTGCTAGAGTCCGCTTATGTCTTATGAGAGTCGATATGATCGAGCTCATTGTCAACATAATATAATCCTTTTGGGTCACACACAACTAGAATGAATTGATTAAACCATGGAAAGAATGATTGAGAAAATTCCTCATCAGCCTTGTCTGGTCGTGCGACACAACTAGGCCATGTGCCTCGTGTGGTCGTGCGACGCAACAGGTCCTGAGGCAGTTTTACAGACTGGTTTCCTAATTTGATTAGGAATCATATACTATACTAATGTAGTATAAATATAAACGTCTATCAACCCTAAAAAGCTAGGCGAAATTCTGAAAATAAATTCACATCATATATTCTCAATATTCTTCATAGGTTTAAGAGATCTAGAAATCTTCAAGAAGCTTTTCTTGGTTCATTCAAAGGTGTGGATACCGAAAGAGGGTCTTCGCTCATTCATCGATCAAGGCCTAGAGTTCAAGCAATCTGAAGAACGAAGTTTGTGAATCGAAATCACATAATCAAATCGTTCGATAGCTCAAGATCGGAAAGCATTCAAGGTTGGTTATATCTATCTCATAGTTTTCAAGTTAATTGTATAGAACGGATCCTAGGCTCTTGGGTTTTGTGTTATTTTAGATGCTTAATTCCGCTGCGCATGGACCCATAAAACCCAACAATCAGGTCGTGCGACACTACATGACAACATGGGTTTAACTCGTGAAGGGTAGTCGTGATAACTGAGGCAGTCGTGCGGTGTTTGGGCACGACTCGTTCCAATTAGCACGAGTCATGACCAGGACATGGTTTTGGTAGGGGTTTTGCAAGCTTGTGAACCTAAGTGCCTTAGCTTGGATTGAGTCCCTTTGTGACTATACTTTTAGTTCAACTTTAGTACTATATAAGGGAACCTTAAATGGTCCAAATTGATATTGAGAAGGAATTTAAATCTTGTCCCGAAACTAGTGGAAAGTCAATTGTAAACTTTCACCAAAGTTTTCAAAAAAATTGGGTAAAGTTATATTGAACCTTTATAGAAGGTGTTCCATGTTATGTTTTGAGTACGTAGGGCTACGTGTATTCCACTGTACCTCTACGTGGGGTTACCTCTATATAGTTATTGATTCATATAGGGCGTGAAATAATTGTAGCACTATTTCATGGGTTGAACATGGGTGTAAATACCCTGTTATCGCATTGATGCAACTTTATAGTGTTTAAATACACCTCACCCTATTGTGAGGGTTCGACGGGAGTGATGTTATCATATTATGTATTGATATCCCAATTATTGATTTATCTTCAAGTAACGGTTTATGTACTTGAACGTTTACATCAGCATGGTTGGTTGTGACTCAATAATGTTTAAATAGATGTTGCAATATTTCATTAGTTTCAGCAAGAGTATAAATACCATGTGTTGGATTATTGTACTCTATAGTTTTTAAGTATACGTCACGCTATTATGAAGGCTTGGCAGGATAGGGTTTTGGTATTAAGTTTGCAAGTGTGTAGACATGGGCAACTTAGTACGGAATTGATTCCTCTATGACTATAATGCTAGTACAACATTTGAACTAGGTAAGGGAGTCTTAAATGACCTAAAATGATGAAGGTAAGGGCTTTAAATAGTGTCCTGAAAATGGTTGAAAGGCAATTCTGGAACTTGAACCAAAGTTGATAAAACTTGGTAAACTGTTATGGAACCTTTATAGAAGGTGTGTAATAGTACGACATGAATATGTAGGGCTTACTTGATATACATTGTTCCTATATGTGATAGCATATTCCTGGTTGGTTGTACACATAGTGTATTAATACGTGTTGCACGACTTTATTTGTTGAGCATGAGTATTATACCATGTTATTGGTTTGGCATTGTTCAACAGTGTTTATAAGGTAAGTTGCACTGTGGAAATGGATTGACATGATTAATATTAACATGTTATATATTCATATCCCTATGTGTGGATGTAATTTCAAGTAACTGTTTATGTACTTGGATATGATTATATGAACTGTTGTTATGGGTATAGTGGAATACAATCAAGTATAGATTTGTCCGATAAGTGATTGAATTGTATTATACCTATGACTTGGCATGTCTGTTGGCCACAGACATGGGAATAGCCACTGCTGTATCGTGCCAAAAGCCTTACAGATAGCTGAGAATGTTACATGATATTGTGACTTGGCATGTCTGTGGTCACAGACGTGGGATTGGCTACTTGATGTGGGATTGGCCAATTTATGTGGGACTGTATCGTGCCAAATGCCTTACAGATAAATGAGAGTTATTATATTATAATTGGCCACTTCTGTATCATGCCATCTGCCTTACAGATAGCTGGGAGACTTATATGTTCTATATGAATGATTATTCAGGTGGGAAAAGTAACGTAAAGTGTTTACTGTTTTCCCAGTTGTGAGCAACCAATGTGTGTTTCATATTTGGTTATGAGCAACCTGTGTGTGTTGCATAATAAATGAGCAACCTGTTTATGTGTTGCATATTGTAGGACTTACTGGTCAGGCGGAAGAGGTAATGTAAAGTGTTTACTGTTTTCCCAATGAGGTTTGTGAGCAACCTGTGTGTGTTGCATAATAAATGAGTAACCTACTTATGTGTTGCATGTTATATGGCATATTGTTGCATGCATAATAACTTATTGAGATTTATTCTCACCCCTTCTCCCTTTACTATTTTAGATCCCGCTGAGACAGGAGGACCGGACCGGTGAGGCTGGGGAGGAGTTTGGACATCTTTTAGGTTGTTAGGGTATGTTATGGTTGGAAGTTGGGGTTTGTGGTTGGTGGTATTCTTTTGGGAAAAAGTTTGTATATAAAACTGTTATAAACATGTTTCCAGTGTGTCGTTTTGTAATTAAACCTGGGAATTGATTTGTGTTAAAGTGGGCTTGTGTAAGCTTGTATATTAGTACTGTTTACGTTTAAACAGGTTTTGGTTTGAAAGCAGGTTTATATATTACCTCCGAGTAAAGGGGTTATTTTGAAATGGTTTTGAAAAAGGGTAATATACTTTTCAAGTTAATAAAAAGAAAAGTTTTTTTTAAAGGTGTATTTTGAGGACCCTCCAGCTTAGGACATGAGTTATAGGTCCTGGAGTTGGGGAAGAGACCTCACATATATGACTCAGGATTTAAGGTATAGGGTATATGTATACGACTTAGGGTTTTTTTTTTGAAGAACCAGGATGACATCTGGGAATTTTATTAATATAAACAAAATTACAAGGATGAGAGAGATACTATCCCAACTCCAAAGCGTGGCCATGTACATCAGATTCTTCAGCCAGTAACTAAAAAACCAAAAATTCTGCAGAAACCGAAAACCAAGCAAGGCCAAAAACTGTCCCGTATCAATTACGAACCACATAGCATCCCGAATTATCAAATCTCAAGGCCTCTATAACATCCCCCGGGAGATCTCTAGCAAGCAAATAAACTATATGATGATGATGAACATGTGCCACTGCCGCTAGACGATCCGCAACACATTTGCCTCCCTTAAAACATGTCGAATACCAATGTGGAGACCCCGACCCGGAACCAACACGTGTCCCGAGCGGAGCGTCCCCAAACTAACTCCAAACATCCTAAATTTTTAAAACTTTGATTTAACTTACACACTTAAACATACTTAACATAACCATCGCAAAATAACTCCATTCATCTCCACTAGGAGGAAGAGTTAAACAACTTTGAAAAGTAACAACTTGTTTTAGTTACAAAATATTTCGGACATAACGTTGAAACCAAGTTCTTATACACACAAACTCCATAAAGGGGTTATACCAAAATACATCTTTCTACGCCAGCCTATACATACCCCGATAATCCCCAAAAGACTACTTCCAAACTCCTTTCCGTCCTTACTTGGCTTGTCCGCCTGTCTCGGGATCTAAAAACATTAAAGGGAGATGGGTGAGAATAAATCTCAGCAAGCTATTATGAATGCAGCAATATGCCAAGTAAGATGCAACACATAACAAGGTGCATATAACACATTTGAAAAGTCGTAAACACATTACATTACCTTGGTTTACCTTTTCCCGTCTGACCAATAAGTTGTACAACATCGGGAGATAAAACTCCACTCATCTGTGAACTGCTTAAGCATTATTCACTCTTATAAGACCCATTTTTCAGGGAACCATATAAGATACTAGCAACTCTGTAAGGATTTTAGCTCAATGTAGATGCTATAACCCCAGACTGTGGCCACAGAAGGGGACAGTCACTGATATAACGTAATCCGATCACATTAAGTCACACTTTCCATAATTGATCGTATTCCGCTATACCCCTAACATCAGCTGATTAACATAAGTTCAAGCACATAATAGTTACTTGAAATAAAATCCACCCAAGGGATAAGAAATATAACTACATGGTAAATCATACTCATGTACAAATCAATACCATAGTGTAATATACATTTTATACACCATTTATATCACAACCATGGATATGAACTCAAGTAAGGATACAATGCGTCATAAACCAGTCATACATGATCAATGAGTAACAATACATTATCCTAAAAAGGGTCCAAGATCAATTTACCAAGTTGTAGTCACTTTGGTGAAGTTGCCAAACAAGGCTGCCAAGCATTTTTCGAGCAATATTTAAACTACTTCCACTAATCCATTTTAACCAAGTAAGACATCATTGTATAGCTAAAGTATTCTACATTAATCTAAGTTAAAGAGGGTTCATTTATATCCTAGTTAGATTAGGTTTAGACAGCTTTAAAAATGGTTAAGAGTCACCAGGCCAGGGCACGACTCGTGCCCCAGGGCAAGACTCGTGCCCATTTGACCCCCTCCAGATACAGTCATCCCTAATAGGGCACGACATAGGCTTACTATGTCGCACGACTCGTCCATTCCTCAGGCACGACTCGTGCCACAGGGCACGACTCGTGCCCTGAACCCAGAATTCAGAACAGAACTGAACAAACATCAGCAACCTTTACCAAGTACCAAACACCAACATACTCTGCTTTAAGGCAACAAAAACCAGTCCCAAACATTTCCAAAATGATACCAAACTATTTTAATCCAAGTAAGATAAACCTAGACTACTTACAACTTGATTATTTTACCCATCACACCTCTACATTCCAAGTTTAACATCCTTAATTCGACTTAAATCATACTCTCTTACTCTTTATCATCTTCCATGAACAACAACACTATATCTATGTCATTAACCCATTTCTCAACTCCAAGAAAGTGTTCTAAATCATCAAACAACAAGTATAACAAACAATATCAACATTTAAACATTTTATGAGCAAGTTTGAAGGGAAGTCATAACAACTCACCTTAAGACCTCGAGATGAAATAACGATTTTTCTAGCTTGATGCGCTCCCCTCGTTGCCCCGAACAAGAATATGCCAACAGATCGTAAAATGAGAAGGAATTGGATTGATTGTGATTTTTAGAAGGGAGGATTTAGTAATGGGTTTTCCATGGAGAATTTGAGGAGGTTGAAGAAGATGATTGAGGGAATGGGGAGGTTAAGGTAGAGAATGATGAAAAAGTGAGAGGCATGGCCTCCCTTGACTAAATTAAATGAGATCTATTCCCTATACTCAATTAGGTCCCCCAAGATCTAAAGGATACAACTAACCCCTCCACTCCAAATCTTTACACAACACACCTTGACTACATATAATATTTTATTTATTCTCAATTATTATAACTGTACCCCAACACTTTATCTTATTTCCAATTAAACCCTAAAGCCTTAAAGTTTTTTCATAATCATCTTAACTTCTCATGAAAGTCAAAGACATAAAGTAAGCACATAAAGTCAACAAATATCATAAAATGCATATAAAGGGATACTAAAATAGTGCCTAGGGTTAGGGTCGTTACACTCACTCGCCCTTAAAGAAAATTCGCCCCAAATTTTAAAAGAACTTACTTGCAAGCTCAAACAACCAAGGGTATTTCTCTCTCATTTCCGATTCGAGCTCCCACATTGCTTCCTCAATGGTATGATTCTTCCATAGGATCTTCACTACCAGAATGCTCTTAGTTCTCAATTCCTTAACCTTAAACTCAAAGACACTCAACGGTTCTTCAACATATGACATATCCGCTTGAATCTCATCGGGAGGGGAACTCAATATATGGGAGGGATCATGACAATACTTTCTCAACATCGAAACATGAAACACATCTTGAAGTAACGAAAAGGATGGAGGCAATGCCAACCGGTAAGCCAATTCCCCAATCTTTTCTAAAATCTCAAATGGACCAACAAATCTCGGAGCCAATTTACCCTTATTACCAAATCTTTTAATTCCCTTCCTCGGAGAGACCTTCAAAAACACGAAGTCACCAACTTGAAAAGATAAGTCTCGTCTTCTATTGTCGGCGTAACTTTTCTGTCTACTGTGAGCTGTCTTTAATCTGTCACGGATCACCTTGATTTTCTGCGTTAAATCTCTAACCAAATCCGGGCCCCAAAGCCTTGCTTCACCAACCTCGTCCCAACACATCGAAGATCTACACTTCCTACCATACAATGCCTCATACGGAGCCATCTCAATACTAGGCGATAAGCATTGTTGTAAGCAAACTCGACTAACGGTAGATGATCTTCCCAAGACAATTGAAAATCCATCACACAAGCCCGTAACATATCCTCAAGTATCTGAATGGTCCTCTCAGACTGACCGTCGGTTTGAGGATGAAACGCCGTACTAAAACATAGTTTGGAACCCAAAGCCTCATGCAATGCTCTCCAAAATCTCGAAGTGAATCTCGGGTCTCGGTCTGAAACAATGCTAACGGGAACTCCATGAAGTCTAACAATTTCCTTCATATACAACTGAGCTAACCACTCCATCGAAAATTTAGTTGACACGGGAAGAAAATGAGCCAATTTCGTCAATCTATCCACGATAACACAAATAGCATCCATCTTCATCGCGGTAAGAGGCAAACCTGTTACAAAATCCATTGAAATCCCTTCCCATTTCTACTTCGGAATATCTAACAGTTGAAGTAGTCCCGCCGGTCTATGATGCTCGGCCTTGAACTGTTGACAAGTTAAAAACATAGACACATAATCCGCAATCTCTCTTTTCATTCCACTCCACCAATATCCACGTTTCAAGTCTTGATACATTTTCGTACTACCCGAATGAATAGCAAACTTGGACTTATGACCATCATCTAGAACACGTCTCTTGATTTTCGGCGATGAAGGAACACAAATCCGGCTTTGAAAAGTTAAAATTCCATCTCTATTCAATGCAAATTCCCCGGCGTTCCCATCTTGCACTTGGCCCAAAATTTTCTTTAACTCCGGATCATTCTATTGAGCTTCCTTCAAATCCCCATACAAAGTAGGAACTGCTCGCACGTTCGCAATTATTACTTCACTCCTCAACTCTCGAAAACTCAAAGCTGACACATAAGCCTTTCGGCAAATCGCATCTGCCACAACATTAGCCTTCCCCGGATGATATAAAATCACACAATCAAAATCCTTCAAGAACTCTAGCCATCTTCTTTGTCGGTTATTCAACTCCTTTTGTGTGAACAAATACTTCAAACTCTTATGGTCGGTAAAAATCTCAAATTTCGTCCCATAAAGATAATGTTTCCATTTATGCAACGCAAACACAATCGCAGCCAATTCCATGTCATGAGTAGGGTAATTTTGCTCTTTCGGTGATAACTTCCTAGAGGCATACACAATCACTTTCCCATTTTGCATTAGTACACATCCCAACCCTGCCTTCGAGGCGTCACTATAAATAACAAAATTCTCCCAACCGTCCGGAAGAGTAAGAACGGGAGCCGATGTTAACCTTTTCTTCAACTCATCGAAACTTGCTTCACATTTGGAATCCCATACAAAAGATACATCTTTCCGAGTCAACCTTGTCAACGGAGTTGCAATTCGAGAAAAACCCACTATGAACCTTCGGTAATACCCTGCCAAACCAAGAAAGCTACGAACCTCAGTCACAGTTGATGGTTGCTTCCAATTGACTACAGCTTCGATTTTTGAAGGATCCACGGAAATCCCTGAACTAGACACCACGTGCCCCAAGAAAGAGATCTGCTCAAGCCAAAACTCGCACTTGCTGAACTTGGCAAACAACTGCTTCTCATGAAGAACTGATAAGACAATCCTCAAATGATTTTCATGCTCCTCTCGGGACTTAGAGTAAACAAGAATGTCGTCTATGAATACCACTACAAAACTGTCAAGATACGGCTTGAAGATACGGTTCATCATATCCATGAATATGGCCGGAGCATTAGGCAACCCGAAAGGCATCACAACGAACTCATAGTGACCATATCTCGTTTTGAAGGCTGTCTTTGCAATATCATTCGGTCTAATCTTCAATTGATGGTATCCGCTTCTCAAGTCAAGTTTAGAATAGATAACGGAACCTTGAAGTTGGTCAAAAAAATCATCTATGTGGGGAAGAGGGTATTTATTCTTTATGGTTGCTTTGTTCAACAAACGATAATCGATACACAATCTCAAGGTACCATCCTTCTTCCGAACAAAAAAAACCAGTGCAACCCACGGTGATACACTTGGGCGAATAAAACCCCGGTCTAGCAATTCTTGCAACTGAATCTTCAACTCTTTTAATTCAGCCGGAGCCATTCTATAGGGTGCTTTAGAAATAGGTGTGGTACCGGGCACTAGGTCAATACAAAACTCTACCTCACGATCAGGAGGTATAAAGTACTCACTTGAGAACACATGATTAAATTCATTAACCACCGGAACATGAGCTAAATTAGGGGATTTCTTACTTAAATCTACCACATAAGCCAAGTACCCCGCACACCCCTTAGATAGCATTTTTCTAGCCTTTAAAGCAGAATTAACATGTACACCGAACATAGATTTGTCCGCATCAAATATAAAAGTAGGCACATCAGGCATAGCAAATGAGACTCGCTTCCTACGATAGTCTACCAAAGCATGACACTGACTCAACCAATCTATCCCAAGAATCACATCAAAGTCACGGATTGGTAACTCTACCAAATCCATTGGCAATACATACCCATATATAGTCACATCATAACCATGATAGATCAAAGAAGATGCGAGGCACTCTCCCATAGGAGTAGAAACCTCCAACACATAAGGCATAGATTCAGGAAATTTATGCAATGCAAATGCAAAATGAGATGCAACAAAAGAATGGGAAGACCCGAGATCAATAAGGATGCAGGCCTTAACTCCTGAGACAGGGACTATACCTCTAATGACGGCATTAGGGTCGACCTCTCCTCTACCCAAGGCAAACACTCGCCCTTGCACTCTATCGTTGGGTTTCCCTTCGTTATCTCTCTTCACACCACCACCTTGTCCCCCTTGTCCGCTACCTGAAGCTTGCTTCCGTTGCCACTTAGGACAATTTTTCCTGAAATGACCTGTTGCCTCACACTCCAAACATTTTCCTTGTTTGCTCCAACACCTATCCTCAGAGTGTCCTACCTTCTTGAAAAATCCACACCTTTGTCCCAAACCGACTTGAAGTCGAACGGTTTGTCGGAGCCGCCGCATTTCCTCCTCTCGCTCGCTCCGGAGCCGATGTCCTTAGGCTGTCCTCTATTACGCCTGAACCACGACCTTGGAATCTATTCTTACTTCCACCTTTAGACTTACTACGATGCTCTTCTATATCATTCCCAATCTGATATGCCATATTCACGGCCGCTTGGTAGTTGATGAAGTCATGCGTCAATAACTGCTTTCGGAACTCCACCCTTCAACCTTTCACGAACCGGTAGACCCGTCTCTCTTCTTCCAGCACCAAGTGAGGACAATATCGGGCTAACTTTGTGAACTTTGCAGAATACTGTGCTACGGTCATTGTCCCTTGCTCCAATTTCAAAAACTCGACCTCCTTCTTGTCCCTTGTAACTACCGGAATGAAATGATCCCGGAACTTGCGTGTGAAGTTCTCCCACGTCTACGGTGTAAGGTCCCCATCCCAGCCATCCTTCACTACTTGCCACCAATGCTCAGCAGGTCCTTCTAACTTGAAGACAGTGCATCTCACCTTTTCTGCATCTGGACTCTCCATTGCTGCGAAAATCTTATTCATAGCTTCAAGCCATCTCTCTGCCTTGAACGAATCCGGATCTCCATTGAAACTCAGGGGTTCCATCTTCACAAATTTCTCTAGGCCGTGCACTTGTCTACCTTTCGGTTGCTGTTGAGCCCTACCTTGATTAACCATATTTGGTAGAAATACTCGGAACATGTCCATCATTTCTTCATTCGGATTACCAACATTGCCCAAAGCCCGAGTCTGATCGTCATCATTTCCCGCCATTAGAACAAACTCCTGCATTAAACAATCGGCGTCAGTTATCGCACACTCTCACTTAAGCTAGAAATCTACCCAAGAACTCTAAACCGAGCTCTGATACCAACTGTGGAGACCCCGACCCGGAACAAACACGTGTCCCGAGCGGAGCGTCCCCAAACTAACTCCAAACATCCTAAATTTTTAAAACATTTATTTAACTTACACACTTAAACATACTTAACATAACCATTGCAAAATAACTCCATTCATCTCCATTAGGAGGAAGAGTTAAACAACTTTGAAAAGTAACAACCTGTTTTAGTTACAAAAGATTTCGGACATAACGTTGAAACCAAGTTCTTATACACACAAACTCCATAAAGGAGTTATACCAAAATACATCTTTCTACGCCAGCCTATACATACCCCGACAATCCCCAAAAGACTACTTCCAAACTCCTTTCTGTCCTTAATTGGCTGGTCCGCCTGTCTCGGGATCTAAAAACATTAAAGAGAAAAGGGTGAGAATAAATCTCAGCAAGCTATTATGAATGCAACAATATGCCAAGTAAGATGCAACACATAACAAGGTGCATATAACACATTGGAAAAGCCGTAAACACATTACATTACCTTGGTTTACCTTTTCTCGTCTGACCAATAAGTCGTACAACATCGGGAGATAAAACTCCACTCATCTGTGAACTGCTTAAGCATTATTCACTCTTATAAGACCCATTTTTTAGGGAACCGTATAAGATACTAGCAACTCTGTAAGGCTTTTGGCTTAATACAGATGCTATAACCCCAGTCTGTGGCCACAGAAGGGGACAGTCACAGATATAACGTAATCCGATCACATTAGGTCACACTTTCCATAATTGATCGTATTCCGCTATACCCCTAACAGCAGCTGATTAACATAAGTTCAAGCACATAATATTTACTTGAAATAAAATCCACCCAAGGGATAAGAAATATAACTATATGGTAAATCATACTCATGTACAAATCAATACCATAGTGTAATATACATTGTATACACCATTTATATCACAACCATGGATATGAACTCAAGTAAGGCTACAATGCGTCATAAACCAGTCGTACATGATCAATGTGTAACAATACATTATCCCAAAAAGGGTCCAAGATCAATTTACCAAGTTGTAGTCACTTTGGTGAAGTTGCCAAACAAGGCTGCCAAGCATTTTCCGAGCAACATTTAAACTACTTCCACTAATCCATTTTAACCAAGTAAGACATCATTGTATAAAACCCAGCAAGGATTTATCCTTGCCTGTCCCAAGTCAGGATAAAGGGCGAGGGTTACGGTAGGCATATGACAGCCAGCGTAAAATTTTTGTCACATTATCATGACATGAATCTTAATATGAATATCGTTGGGGCGTTTCCTCAGCAGCGACGCGCTACATTTCAAAGACCTGGGTGTAGTGATAAGTATGCAAAGGTTGCTAGGTCGTCGCCCGGAAGCGACGCACCATCTCTTCGCCCGGGGGTGGTGTCAAATATGCAAGGGTTCCCGCATTGCGGACGAGTGCGGGTAAAGAAGCTAGTCCATGGTAGGTGTAAGGGTAGTGAGATACGCTTTGGAACATGGAACATTGGATCCTTGACAGGGAGATCAGCAATGGTGGTGGAAGTTATGAGGAGGAGGAAGATTCACATAATCTGTCTACAGGAAACTAAGTTGGTTGGAGAGAAAGCAAAAGAAATATCGCCTTGGGGTTTTAAGCTTTGGTACTCAGGAAAGAATAAGGGTAGAAATGGAGTGGGTATCATTATTGATAAGGAGTATACTAATGATGTGGTGGAAGTGTACAGGAAGAGTGATCGAATTATGGGCATTAAACTGGTGATACGTGATGAGATTATAACTATTATTTCCGCCTATGCACCACAAGTAGGGTTGGATGCATCTATTAAACAAGTGTTCTGGGATGATTTGGAAGAGGTAGTGCAACGAGTACCTAGTGGTGAGAAATTAGTGATTGGTGGTGATCTGCACAGGCATGTGGGGTCTAGTCGACATGGCTTTGAGAGCATACATGGAGGTTTTGGTTTTGGGGAGAGGAATGAAGCAGGAAATAATATCCTGGACTTTGCATTGGCATATGACTTGAGTATAATGAACACTTGGTTCAAGAAGAGAGAATCTCACTTGGTGTCCTATAGGAGTGGAGGTAATGCGAGTCAGATTGACTTCTTCTTAATAAGAAATACTTGTAGAAAGAGTTATACATATTGCAAGTTTATTCCGAGTGAGAGCACAACAACTCAATATAGACTGGTGGTACTTGATTTTCGATGTAAGAGAATTTTGAGGAAGAGAAAACCACAGGTAGACCCTAGAATCAAGTGGTGGAGACTTCAAGGGGAGAATCAATCTAAATTTGTAGCTAAGATGGTCGATACCGGTATTTGGTCGGATAATATGGAGGATATGGATATAGATTCAACTTGGACTAAGTTGGTACATACCATATAAAGGTGGCGGCGAAAGAAGTCCTTGGAGAATCTAGAGGAAATGGGCCACCAAGTAAGGACACATCATGGTGGAACGAGGAAGTAAAACAAGCAATAAAGGGCAAGCGAGAATGCAACAAATTATTGGGGAAGTGTAGGAGCGATGAGAACTATGAGAAGTATAAGGAAGCTAGAAGAGATGCTAAGAAAGTAGTAAGAGACGCAAGAGCAAAGGTGAATTAGAAACTTTATGATAAGTTGGATACAAAAGAAGGGGAAAAGGACATCTACAGACTCGCTCGTATGAGGGATAAGAGGACACGAGATATTGGGACGGTTAAATGTGTGAAGGATGTAGACTAAAGAGTTCTAGTCGGGGATAAAGAGATAAAAGATAGATGGAGTTCGTACTTTGATACATTGTTCAATGGCGGTCAAGAGAAGGATATTGGAGATTTAAATATCTCTTCGAGTATGGTTAATCGAGATTTTATGCGGAGAATTCAAAAGAGTGAAGTGGAAATGGCAATGAAAAAGATGAGATTGAAGAAAGGCGTAGAGACCGGATTGTATACCAATTGAGGTTTGGAGATGTTTCGGGGAGAGGGGAATAGATTGGTTAACAACGCTATTTAACAAGATATGGAGAGTTAACACAATGCCATTGGAGTGGCGGAAGAGTACTCTGATCCCTTTATAAAAGAACAAAGGTGATGTCCAAGATTTTGCCAACTATCGGGGGATCAAACTAATGAGCCATACTATGAAACTTTGGGAAAGAGTGATTGCACAAAGGCTGAGAAAAATTGTGGATATTTCGGATAACCAATTTGGGTTTATCTTAGGGAAGATCGACTATGGAGGCAATATATCTTATGAGACAAACCATGGAGAAATATCGGGATCAAAAGAAAGATTTGCATATGGTTTTCATTGATTTGGAGAAGGCGTATGATAAAGTGCCAAGAGAGGTACTTTGGTGGGCATTAGCAAAGAAGGGTGTTTCAAAGAAATATATTGATATTATCAAGTACATGTATAATAGAGTTAGTACTTGTGTACAGACTAGTGAGACCGAAGAGTTCCTTATAAAGATTGGAGTGCATCAAGGTTTCTCACTTAGCCCCTTTCTTTTCGCTTTGATAATGGACGAATTGACGAGGTCAGTCCAAGATGATATACCAAAGTGTATGTTGTTCGCAGATGATATTGTGCTGATTGATGAGACAAGAGAGGGTGTTGAAAGTAAATTGGTGTTGTGGAGACACACTTTGGAATCTCAAGGTTTTCGATTAAGCATAAGCAAGACTGAATATTTGGAGTGTATATTTAGCAGAGTTGGAAGTAGGGAGGCAGGGGCGGTCACATTTGATGGAAATATTATCCAAGCGTCTGAGTTTTTTTGCTATCTTGGATTCATTATCCAAAAGAATGGAGAATTGGATGGAGATGTGGCTCATAGGATTAAAGCAGGTTGGTTGAAGTGGAAGAGTGCCACAGGGTTTCTATGCGATCGCGGCATGCCCAATAGATTAAAGGGAAAATTCTACCGCACGGCAATTAGGCCGGCATTGCTTTACGGCACCAAATGTTGGGCAGTGAAACAGTGTCACGTGCATAAGATGAATGTGGCGGAGATGCGTATGCTTCGATGGATGTGCGGTCATACAAGAAAGGATCGATTGGGGAATGAGGTGATCAGAGGTAAAGTAGGAGTTGCGCCCATTGAGGATAAAATGAGGGAAAATCGTCTAAGATGGTTTGGACACGTGAGAAGGAGACCGAGTGATGCACCGGTTAGGAGGCCGGAACAGTGGAGAAATGATAAAATGGCGAGGGATAGAGAAAGACCCAAACATACTTGGAATAGAGTAATTGAAAATGATATGAGTTTATATGGAGTGGATGAAAGTATGGTGTTGAAGAGGCCGGAGTGGAGGGCAAAAATTCATGTGGGGGTTGATTTTTTATTTTATTATTATTATTATTATTATTATTTTTTATTTATTTGTTTATTTTTATTTTTTTGATTTTTTGATTTTTATTTGTATGTTTATTTATTTATTTATTTATTTTATTTATTTATTTATTTATTTATTTTATTTTTATTTTTATTTTTTTTCAACAACCTTTTTTCACGATGACATATGAGGATTCATGTTAGCCGACCCCAAATTATTTTGGGCCTAAGGCTTTGTTGTTGTTGTTGTTGAAGACATCATTGTATAGCTAAAGTATTCTACTTTAATCTAAGTTAAAGAGGGTTCATTTATATCCTAGTTAGATTAGGTTTAGACAGCTTTAAAAATGGTTAAGAGTCACCAGGCCAGGGCACGACTCGTGCCCCAGGTCACGACTCGTGCCCATTTGACCCCCTCCAGATATAGTCGTCCCTAATAGGGCACGACTTAGGCTTACTATTTCGCACGACTCGTCCATTCCTCAGGCACGACTCGTGCCCTGAACCCAGAATTAAGAACAGAGCTGAACAAACATCAACAACCATTACCAAGTACCAAACACCAACATACTCTGCTTTAAGGCAACCAAAACCAGTCCAAAACATTTCCAAAATGATACCAAACTATTTTAATCCAAGTAAGATAAACCTAGACTACTTACAACTTGATTATTTTACCCATCACACCTCTACATTCCAAGTTTAACATCCTTAATTCAACTTAAATCATACTCTCTTACTCTTTATCATCTTCCATGAACAACAACACTATATCTATGTCATTAACCCATTTCTCAACTCCAAGAAAGTGTTCCAAATCATCAAACAACAAGTATAATAAACAATATCAACATTTAAACATTTTATGAGCAAGTTTGAAGGGAAGTCATAACAACTCACCTTAACACCTCGAGATGAAATAACGATTTTTCTATCTTGATGCGCTCCCCTCGTCGCTCCGAACAAGAATATGCCAACGGATCGTAAAATGAGAAGGAATTGGATTTATTATGATTTTTAGAAGGGAGGATTTAGTAATGGGTTTTCCATGGAGATTTTGAGGAGGTTGAAGAAGATGATTGAGGGAATGGGGAGGTTAAGGTAGAGAATGATGAAAAAGTGAGAGGCACGGCCTCCCTTGACTAAATTAAATGAGATCTATTCCCTATACTCAATTAGTTCCCCCAAGATCTAAAGGATACAACTAAACGCTCCACTCCAAATCTTTACACAACACACCTTGACTAAATATAATATTTTATTTATTCTCAATTATTATAACTTTACCCGAACATTTTATCTTATTTCCAATTAAACCCTAAAGCCTTAAAGTAATTTCATAATCATCTTAACTTCTCATGAAAGTCAAAGACATAAAGTAAGCACATAAAGTCAACAAATATCATTAAATGCATATAAAGGGATACTAAAATAGTGCCTAGGGTTAGGGTCGTTACAACCAAAGTCACCTAACAAATTCCCACATTCCCTAAACTCATATAAATGTTGCCAGGGATCGGAGAAACGCCCTTTCAAAATCCCTACAGCCACCAAAGAATTCGATTCAACATGCACCGAGTCTAACTAAAGATCCCTACATAATCTCATCCCATCCCGAAGGGCCAAAATCTTCGCCTTCATATTGGTGCCCATCCCATAGAAATTGGAAAAGGCAAAAATGAAACTACCCCTCCAATCTCTAATCACACCTCCTTCCGAGCACTCACCATGAATCGAGGAACCATCCGTATTGAGCGTATAGCAGAAAGAACGAGAAGGCTCCCATCGCAATGTTCTTCTCCTCCTCAACTTCACATCAGCCACCCTAAAACCTAGACTGACCAATGTCCTTCTAGTTGCTGAAGTCTGTTTTGTCTTGGGAATAATGAATGAACACAATTCCACCAAAGCATTTTGCACCTCATCATTAATAGCCATAAACTTCATATGTTTGCCTTCGAAGATCATCTTGCATCTTGCCTTCCACAAACCCCAGCAAACAAACATCATAGTCCCCATACGCACCAACCCAATTTGAGCCCTACGAGATTGTCCCCCGCACTAAGTATCCAATAGCTGATGCAGGTTCGTATAATGATAACCAAGCCCAAAAAATGAAGCCAAATGTTGCCATAAAGAAAGAGCCATAGCCGAATGTAGAAATAAGTGCTCCCTCGTCTCCCTGTGGCCTCCAGATATACAACATACATAATGAAGCGAGTTGTTGAAACCCCTCTCCTCCAATCTCGAATCAACTGGGAGGCCATTATGCCTCAAGCGCCACCAGAAGCCACAAACCTTGGTAGGAATGTTCTTATGCCAAATATTAGCACCCCAATCCACCAAAGGACTCCGAATACGTTAATGATCCCACCAAGCTGCAGTCTCAAAAGCGCCCGACTTAGTCAGCATAAACACCACCCTATCATCCCTTTCAATGTCCACCCGAAACCTATTAATGTTATCATGTAAGTGCATCGGAATGTGATCCCATAAATCATCTATAATCGCCAATCCATCCCGAACTGATAAAGTGTCATCCTCCGGAATAGGACACCCAATACGTTCTCCACACCAGTCATACCCCCATAATCGAATATTCCCTCTGCCAACAATCCACCGGCTAAATCATCCAGATTTGAAAGAAAATATGAAGCTGCCTTCCACGCATGTGAACTTGACTCTGTGTAGCTCAGCCTATACTTCTCCCTAATAAAGCAGGACCATAAAGAATTGCCATGTTTAGCTACCCACGCAAGCTTGGCCAGCAAACGCACCATTAACATCTCCCTGATAAGGTTTAGGGTATAAGGTATAATGTATAGGTATATGATTTAGGGTTTAGAGTATAGGGAATAAGGTATAAGGTTTAGGGTATAGGGTTTAGGGCACATGGGATAGGTATATGACTCAAGGTTTAGGGTATAGGATATAAGGTATAGGTATACGTCTTAGAGATGGATTTTGAATCTGTCTCCAATTTAGAGACGGATTTGTAATCTGTCTCTAATTTAGAGACGAATTTTGAATTTGTCTCTAAATTAGAGAGTGATTTTGTATCTATCTCAAAATTTGTGACGGATCCGTCTCTAAACTTTAGAAACAGATGTTGAATATGTCTCTAAATTAGAGGCAGATGATGAATCTGTCTCTAAATTAGAGAAAGATTTTAATCTGTCTCTAATTTAGAGACACATTTTTAAATCTGTTTCTAATTTAGTGACAGATTCAACATCTATCTCTAAAATTTAGTGACAGATTATGTATCTATCTCTAAATTAGAGACGTGTTCAAAATTTGTCTTTAATTTATAGACAGATTCAACATCTGTAGCTAAAATAGATTTATTTTTATTTTTTCTATTTTAGGGTTTATGAATTGTATATTTTCATTTCTTAAAAAAAAAACTTTTTTTATATAACTTTGTATAAAGAATTTCTCGACTAACCAACATATCAAATAATTTTCTTAATCAAAAAATAAAAAATAAAAAAAGTATTTCATCTACCCTAAAACCCATATCATATACCCTAAACCCTATCTTTTTTATATAACTTTTTCTAAAAAAAAAACACTAATTAAGAAAGTCTAAAATATTATTTCCTAGTCAATAAAAAATTTAAAAAAAATAAAAAATAAATATAGGGTAGTCCGTCCCTCTTTTGACTTTTATTCTATAAAAAATAAATATAGGGTAATCCGTCCCTCTTTGAAGAAATGAAAGTATATAATAGAAAAAAATAGGGACGGACAATAGCATTTACTTTTTAATTTTTTTTTAATAAATAAAAGTATTTGAGATGTTATTTAATAGGGAAAATTTTAAAAAAAAGTTACATAAAAAAGTTAAGAATTTTTAGGGTATAAATCATATTTTTAGGGTTTGGGGTATATGTATATGATATATTTTTTTTTAATGAACCAGGACGTCACCTGGGAATTTTATTGATATAAATAAAAATACATGGATGAGAGGGATACTATCCCAACTCTATCACCAAAACCAAAAGGTAATAATTAAATCCCTAAACAAGTCCAGGCCAAGCAAATGTTGAAAACCCAAACGTCCAAGAATGGCCCAAATGCCTCGGCTGCACATGACCAAGAGCCGGCCAAACTTGCTGCCAATGAGGCGGCTGCCTGGAAAAATCCAAGGCTGGCGCCTCACGGCCAGAAAGTTGCCCCATGAGTTGACAATGTGAGGCGGCCGCTTGGACTGATTTGAGGTTGGCGCCTCGGCCACAGAATCTCGATGCTGAAATTTTTCTCCTTTGCACGGCCATGTCTCAATATCAGCATGGCCATGCCAGCCTTTAGCATGGCCGTGCCAAATTCCACACATGGCCATGCACAACAGCCAAAATCCAAAAAATCTGCCCCATTTCAATGTATATGATTCAAGGGTTAGGGTTTGGGGTATAAGTATATGAGATTTGGGATGTAGTAATAAGCATTATTAATATTTAATTTAAAGATTAAATTAATGAGTATTATTATTAATTAATAACATTATTATTTTTGATATTATGTATTATTAATATTATTATTAAGTATTATTATTAATTATATAATAATAATTATTAATAACTATTCAATTATATAATTGAATAATTAACAATAGCATCATTATTAGTATCATTATTAAGTATTATTTCTGAACATACCAAAAGTATCGAGTTGAGCCAAGCAAGTAAAGCCCAGTCCTCAAGCAATAATGGCCACCATATTCTCAGTGGGCTAGGCCCAAGAAGTTCTTTAATAAGAGTTCCAACTTCATGGTTGTAAAAGTCAGGTTTGATAAAGTAACCATGTGCTTCAGGGTAAGACATTTTTAAAGAACAGAGGTTTAGGGTTTACAATGGTATAGTCATTTTAGAGAAGGGAATTGGAAGGGTGAAAATATTTGATTGAAGGAGGGTTAATTTCACAATGTTAATATGTTAATGAGGAGAGAAATTTAGAGGCTTAACGGCTAAAAACGTGGGTTAGTGCAACGGTTAAAAATGAGCATTTAAGGGAGTGACTGTTCATGAATAGTGTTATTTATCCCCCACTCATTACTTGAGCAATAACTTCCCATAAAACATGGGAGTTATTTACGTACACAAAGACGAAATTTCGGAGGAATAAATCGAGAGAAGTTAATAGATATGTGTTAGTGGCAAGTTCCAAAACTTCCTCGATTTGGCAAGAACTAAATTCATTTGTCGAGACTTGATGACCGGCCAAGCCTATTTTGAATGATCATTGCCACCAATTTGACTGAACTTGAATTTGTCTATAAATGGAAATGGTTCAGATGATGAAACTTACCAAATTCATTTCATTTATAGCAAATGGGAAGATTAGTTTCAATGTTTAGTCCTAGCAAAATGGCTAAGACAGCAAAGAAACTTGTCTTTCAAAGTCCAAGGGTAGATGAAACAAGAGAGGAAAGGTTTGAGAGAGAGTTTCTGTCATATAGACTCCAAACTGATAATGGTTTGGAACAAGAAGTGGATCAATTGCTAAATGATGATCCACATAAGGAAGAAGAGTTGAGAGAGAGAGAGATAAGAAGGAAATTTTGGGAGGAGGAGAGACTAGCACTTTTGGAAGGTGAGAAAAACAGGTTAAGGGAGATAGCTAGGAACAAGGGTAAAGCTAAGATGGTTGGAGAGGGGCACAATGATTTGACAGCTAAGGTTAAGCTGTCAAGAAAAGAGAAGGAAGGTGAATCAAGTAAGCATGTTATGGAAGATGTAGAGAGGGTTTACACCTTGGGAGAGCTAGTGAAGCTTGACAGCAATGAAAGGATTAAGGTTGACACACAAATTGGTCAACCTGACTTCTTAGCTGTCAAGGAGTTCATAGCTGTAACCAGGGATTCACATACTCTAAGTCAAACAGTTCTTGAGGGAACTGAAGACAACTTTGCAGGTGTGCAAAGTTCTCCTTCCAAGGTTTATATGAAGTTGTTTTCTCAGTTTTTCAAGTGTTTGAGTCCAGCAGCTCTGAATGGTGATAAAGATGAAGGTCCTCAGTCTGATCAAGCTATCATTGCACAGGCAAGTGCAAACTCTTCAGGTACCTTCAGCTTTATCTCACCACTCAGTGAGTATCCTCCTTATGATGCAGTGGAGGAATGGTGGCCAAGGAGGGTGTGTCCTTCTTTGCAGTTCTCAACCACAGCTATTGATCCTTTTATGGAAAGGTACCCTGTATGGCTAGAGAGGTATGGGGACTTCAAAGAGAATGCATATCAAGCTCCAGATATTATCTATAGTGATAATGGATGTGGAGATGATTGCTTCCAAGATCAGCTATGGAATAGTCAAGATTGACAATCCTTAGCTGTCAAAGCATTCAGAAGGGCTAGCTGTGATGGGAAGGAGGATAGTGAAGCTTTTGCTAAGGAAATTTGTGTTTGTGTTTGATGTTTTTTGTTTTGAAGATTTGATGTAAGGTAGGAGTGTGTTTTGGTTTGATGTTTAAGAAGGTTTTAGGATAGGGTAATGGTTAGCTGTCAGATCCCACAATGTTGACAGCAGGCATATGTTATGTTTTTCCTTGTTATCAATGAAAGCTCTTTATTTTGGCAAGTTAATCATCCCTAACATTTCTCTTATCGTTTCAAATCTCTTTTCATACATAGCTTTTGTTAGGATGTCAGAGACATTATCTTCTGTGCAAACTTTGGCCAAGTTAATATTTCCCTTTTCTACATGGTCTCTAATGAAGTGATGCCTAACTTCAATGTGCTTGGTCTTGGAATGTTGAACAGGGTTTTCTGTCATTGCAATAGAGCTTGAGTTGTCACAGAAGATGGGAATGTTAGACAATTCCATTCCAAAGTCATGAAGTTGACTTTTGAGGTAAAGAATTTGTGAACAACACAAGCCAGCAGCAATATACTCAGCCTCGAGTTTGTTGAGGTAGCTCTTTTGAGGTTTGCTTTTTGCTTGACCATGAGATGATTCTTGATCCAATAAACTGGCATCCACCACTTGTGGATTTTCTATCTAGATTGCATTCAGCATAGTCTGAGTCAGTGAATCCAATTAGAGAGAATGGGAATTCAGTGGGATACCACAAACCATAATCAGGGGTTCCTTTGAAATATCTCAAAATTCTCTTGACAGCAGAGAGATGAGATTCTTTGGGATTGGCTTGAAATCTTGCACAAAGACAAACACTAAACATGATATCAGGTCTTGAAGCTGTCACATATAAGAGTGATCCAATGTAGCTTCTATAAAGAGTTGGATTCACACTCTGGCCATCAGAATCAGCATGTAGTTTGGTTGTGGTTGACAAAGGGGTTTTAGCTGGGGAAGCAGTTTGCATGTCAAACTTCTTGATCATATCCCTTGTGTATTTAGCTTGGTTAATGAAGATTCCTTCCTTCATTTGCTTGACTTGAAGGCCCAAGAAGAAAGTGAGCTCACCAATCATGCTCATTTCAAGCGATTCTTCATAATATCCCCAAATTCAGTGCACAAGTCCTCATTTGATGAGCCAAAAATGATGTCATCAACATAGACTTGGATGAGCAACTGATCATCTCAATATTTCTTGATAAACAAAGTGTTATTAATATGGCCCTTGGTAAATCCTTTGCCAAGGAGATACTTAGATAGGGTATCATACCAAGCTCTAGGTGCTTGCTTAAGCCCATACAAGGCTTTGTCCAATTTATATACATGATCAGGAAATTTGGGGTGCTCAAATCCAGGGGGTTGAGATACAAAAACGTTTTAATTTAAGACTCCTTTCAGGAATGCACTCTTGACATCCATCTGAAACACTTTCATCTTCTTGAATGAAACATAGGCAAGGAATAGCGTTATAGCTTCTAGTCTTGCAACAGGAGCAAAAGTCTCATCGTAATCAATACCTTCTTCTTGTCTGTATCCTTGAGCAACCAGTCTAGCTTTGTTCCTTACTACAATACCTTCTTCATTCATCTTATTTCTAAAAACCCATCTTGTCCCAATGACAGTTTGGTTTTTAGGCTTAGTAACAAGCTTCCAAACTTTGTTTCTTTCAAATTGCTCCAATTCTTCTTCCATTGCTTCTATCCAATCTGGGTTTTGAAGCGCTTTATTTATCTTTTTGGGTTCAATTTGAGAGATGAAGGCACTCATTAGAGAGTCAAGAACAGGCATGTTAGGAGGTATGTCCATTTTATGTATAGGTAGGTCAATATAGATGTTTTTGTTTGGAGGAATGATGTGGGTAATGGTTTCAGGTTGAGGAATTGAATGAGTGGTGTTGTCACAAGGTTGGATAGGGTCTTTTTCAAGGGGATTTTGATGACTGGATGAAGGTAAGCTATTAGGTGCATCATGGTCATCGGATGCACCTTCTTTGTTGAGAAGGGATTCTTGTTTGTCGGACAAAGTGGGATGTGTATTAGAGTTTTTGGGCACCATATAGGGAAGGGAAGGTGAGTTTTCTTGAGGATTGAGGTTTGAGGGGTCATGAGCAGGGAGACACCTCAGGAACATTGTCTTAATTCCCAATAGATTCATCAAAATCACATAATTCAGTGTGGCTTTGATCATTGTTTTCATCAAAGTCTACATGAATTGATTCTTCTACAAGAATTCTTCTTTTGTTGTAAACTCTATAGGCTTTGCTAGTGTTAGAGTATCCAAGGAAAATTCCTTCATCACTTTTGGAATCAAATTTGTCAAGGTTGTTTTTCCCATTGTTGTGTATGAAGCATCTACTTCCAAAGCCATGGAAGTATGAAATGGTTGGTGTTCTTCCATTCCATAGCTCATAGGGAGTCTTGGAGTGAAACTTGTTGATGAGGGTCTTGTTCTGGACATAGACAGTATTGGTGACTGCTTCACCCCAAAAGGGAGGTTGTGTTCTGACAGCATAGATCTTGCTGCTTCACATATTGTTACATTTTTCCTTTCGGCAACACCATTTTCTTTGTGGAGTTCTAGGAGCAGAGAAGTTGTGCTCAATCCCTTTTTGATCACAATATTCTTCAACACCTGTGTTTTCAAATTCCTTATCATGATCAGATCTGATTTTGATAATGGATAAACCCTTTTGGTTTTGAATTTTATTGAACAGTTTGACCAGTTGTTCCAATGTATCTCTTTTGGATTCAAGAAGGATGATCCAAGTAAATCTAGTGTAGTCATCAACTACAACAAGAGAGTATCTCTTTCCACCAAGAGATCTGGTTCTGATTGGTCCAAAAAGGTCCATGTTGAGTAATTGAAGGGGTTTTGTGCTATCTAATCTGGTTTTGGCAGTGAAGGAGGTTTTCTTTTGTTTTCCACATTGACAGGCTTTACATAATTTGTCCTTTTTGAAGGGTATTTTGGGTAGGCCTTTTACTAGGTTTGAGTTGGCTAGTTTTGAGATGCTTTTCAGGTTTAGGTGAGCCAATCTTTTGTGCCATAGCCATGACATATCAGATTGACTGAAGGAGAGTAGGCAATGGGCATCTGAAGAATCCACAATTTCAAGGTTTAGACAGTAGAGGTTGCCTTTTCTTATTACAGTGAGAATTGATTTGTTGTTGTCATCTTTGACAGTGTAGTGGTTTTTGGAACATACAACATGATATCCCTTATCACAAATCTGACTAAGGCTAATCAAATTGTGCTTGAGACCCTCTACATAAGACACATTAGTAAAAATAATGTCTTTAGTAACAAGGTTTCCTAATTCTTTGACTTTGGCTTGAGAGTTGTCACCAAAAGTTACATTTGGACCATTTTTAGGGACATATTGTTGTAACCATTCCTTGTTGAAAGCCATGTGCCTGCTTTGCATCCCTTTGTCCAAGTACCATATTCCTTTCCTAGGTTCTGTTTTAGTTCTTCAACAACAACTAAGGCTTCAAGATCTTCTTCATTATGCGAGTCTTCATCATCTCCGGTCATCGAAGCATATCATTGCTTCTTCTCCTTCAATTTGAGTCACTGAAATCACATTCCTCATCACTAAACTTAGATGAGTCAGCAATCAATACTTGCTCTTTGTTCTTCTCATTCTTCTTCTTTGTGCAGTTGTAGCAGTTACACCTTGAACTGTGAATGATCTCCTTGGAGTATGAGAACTTCTTAGCTGTCTGATTTTCCCTGGGTTTCCTTGGTTCAGGGCAATCAGATGAGTAATGTCCAAGCTTCTTACAGTTGAAGCATTTAACTTTCTTTTTAGGGTTTTCTTGATCAGAAGTGGATGGGCTATAAGTTCTCTCAAAGGACTTCTTATATGTTCTCAAGGTATTTCTGACAGCCATAGATATGAGACTAGATAGGTCTCCTTGAGAGAGGTTGTTTGAGGGAAGGTTTACTTTTTGGAGGGAAAGAAGAACCATAGAATCAATGTCTTGTTGGGTGATTGATTTTTGAGTGGTTTCTTGGGCAGCTAAGGCAAGGGTTTGTGAAATGGAGGGAACATGTTGATGTTTTATCATTCCTTCTAGTTCATAAGCTTCAAGCTTTCCAAAGTATTGTTCAACAGTCATGGTACTCCATTCTGAGCCTTCTCTTATTGGTAGAGCTACCTTATCATATTCTTGAGGAAGGTTGGAGTATATTTTGAGACACAGATCTTGGTTCTCAAAAGTTTTACCATGATCAGCAATGGATCTTACCAAATCTTCAAACCTTGGTTTTGCAGCACTTACTTTCTCACCAGGGTAGAATTTAAAATTGTCAAGTTGTCTAAGAAGGTTGTATAGGTTTTGGGTTCTAACACTGGAGTGTTTCTGGAATTTGGTATGGATGAGTTCCCAAGCAGCCTTAGCAGTTGGCTCTTTTGCAATTTCTTGTGCTAGGGAGTCATTTACACTCTTTTGGAGTATGTTTTTGACTTTCAGATTAGCACTAACAAGTTGTCTTTCTGAATCAGTCCAAAATTCTAGGGATTTACTTTTGCTAGGTCCACCATTTGAATCTAGGGTGACAGGGCAAGTGACTTCATTTTCTAGCACAAACTAGTTCCAGATGTTGTTTGCATCAAGGTAGGTTTTGATTTTTGATGCATATATTTTAAAGGATCCACAGTCATCAATATGTGGAATGTCTTTCTTATTATTTCTCCTTGGTTGAGGCATGGTGGGTTGGTAATTAATCCTTAACAAGTTGTTAGACTTTTATGTGTGCTGATGCCAATTGAAAGGTCCTGTTTACTTTAATCAAATTGAAAGGTTAGACGGTTAAGCTTTGGCAGTGAGGTGAGATCTTAGCTATCGAGATATTAACTGGATTTAAAAGCAAGAGTTAAATGTGCAGCAGAATAATAAGTGTTGAAATAATGTAAAGACAAGTGAATAGTGTATATGTGTGTAGATGTGTGTGTTTGTTGTGTGATAATACCAAATGAACACAAGGAATTTTAAGGTGGTTCAGAGTTCACTCCTCCTACGTCCACCCTCACTGTCAACCTTGACAAGTGAGATGAATCCACTTAAATCTAGTTCCTGTTAAGATTTACAAAGGATTGGATAGGCAAGTTCCTTGAACTTCCTCTTCCTAATAAGTACGGTCTATTAGGGATTATGCTCTATACTAAGCAAGTTACAATACCCACTTAAAGTCAGTCTTAAGTGGTTTTACAAATCAATTTATACACACGAGGTCGATTACTGAAGTGTCTTAATGTTGTTTTGATTATTGGTTACGGAGTTGAGAAGGGTTGGAGATAAGGTTGTAGAAGTTGTGTGTGAAGGGGCATTATCTTCAGTCTTGGATGACTCCTTTTATAGGCTTGGATATAGCCGTTGGAGGGGACAAGGAGACAAGGTAGTAAATGCATGTTGGAGTTGCATTTAGAGCCTTTGTTATTTGGATAATACCATAGTTTGGAATCTGCAACCAAGGATGTGATCTTTATGGAGATGAGCTGGCAGCATCTGATGAGAGAAATTTGGGCAAGGCACATCTTGATTATCACATAAGTACATCACTGCTGTTTGTTTGCAGATCATAGGCACATCGAGAGGATGAAGCCTTTCTTTGTTTGTGAACCTTAGCTGTCAGAGCTAAGTTCTTGATCTAGATGGTTTAGGCAATATGTAATGCTCCATATGTAAATAGATACATTAATGTATATGATTGGTTTTGAGTTAGATCATTGCAGATTGGTTGAATCATTGCTGTCCAGTTGATATATAAGATGTGCAGTTTGAGTTATGGGCTCAGCTGTCCAGAGTCATATGTTATCTTGGCTGTCAGATAACATATGATATATTTCTTTGTCAAAACCTTTTATAACTATGTGGCTTACATAGTTAGGTCCTAACAGAAGACATTTCATGATATGTGGTGGATAGTTTGGGATCAAACTTGGTCGTTGATTGGGGGAAACATGTGGTGCAAGAAGCACATTGTGTCCACGAATGCAAAGACCCTGTGTCAAATAGTAGGAATACTTGTTGGGCTGGGGTTCCTATGCTCATTACAACCACGATTGATTCTCCCTCCTTTCTGAAAGTAGGCTGGATTACATCGGGCTTAATGGTTTTGTTTGCAGTTGATTTATTAAACAAAGTCCAGTAAGAAGCTCGGGCCATTGAGGCTTGGACATACGACTTATACCTCTCATGGAAGGTATTATTTTTGCGGGAAGGAGAAGACATTGGGGAGTAAGCGCGAATGAGCTTTAGACTAAAGCCAGAAGGTTTAGAGGCAGCTTTTGGGATATGAAAGATGGATATTAGAAGTAGAAAAATGATCGCACATAATGCTTTGATCATAGCCATGTTTGAGGATGAATGGATTATTTAGTCACCTCTCTTTTATATTAGTTGGGAAGATGAAAGTAAATTACATAAATGAGCCGATCATTAAGTAAATTTGACTTCTAATTCCTAATATTTCATATGATTTAGATAATATTTTAAAAAAATCTTGCAGGTAATGCTTTGATCTCAACCATGTTTTTTCTTTATGTAATACAAGGTCGATCATGAAAAGATTTGTTTTATGTAATACAATTTTGTAACTTATTTATTTTACTTTAGATGGTTTTGTGCCTCATAACAATTGAAATCTGTGTAATACTATTTTATAACGAATTTTACTTTTCACTTTTCTAAAAGCTCATTTTGTTTGGCCACATTTTTCTTTTGCTGGTTAACGCAATTGAATATTGATCAAACGTTAAGGTTATAATTTAATCACCTTGGTAAAATTCTAAAAATATTATTGATAAATAACTAAATAGTTTATTAATAAAATTATATAATCTCATTAAATTGATTAGATTGAAATTAATATTCGGTCAATGTTCACTTGTGATGACCATCAAAGTCAAATGTAGCCAAACAAAATGAGTCGAAAGGAGTATTTTCATAAGTGGTGAATCTCAATCGTTATAACGATTGAAATCTATGTAATACTATTTCTTATAACGATTGAAATCTATGTAATACTATTTCATAATTAATTTACATTTTACTTTTTAAAATAATTTATTTTCGTAAGTAGGTGAATATCATTGGTTATATGTAAAAAATATATGGCATACTATTAAAGCATACTCACTCCATTTCACTAAAAGTTATTTTACAAATTTGTTTTAGACGAATGGATTAAGAAAATGTGCAAGTGGTGTAAGTCCCGTAAGTATGAAAACAGCGGTAGGAGAGAACATATGTCGTAAGGAATAAAGGTGTTATGAATATGAAAAGTTTGTCTCATTAAATAAAGAAGTATTTTAAATGTATCATTTTTTGAAAAAGTGTAATTTTCTATAAGACATCCTATTAAATAAAATGTGACAAGTTAATTTTTTTTTTTTAATCAGATGTTTGGTATTCTACAATTTATTAATATTTTAGGGGTTCTTTTTCAGATTTTTTTTTTTTAGAATTTGTTTTTTGGATTAGGAATAAAGATAAAGAAGACAATGATGATCGGATTGTGATACTTGTTTTAGAAGACATTTTGCTTCATTTCTTCACAATCATGGTAATTTCAGTCATTACCGATGTTACCTTAGAGTCATTTTATTCCGTAAAAGATGAGTGCTCTCGTGGAGGGTTATTTTTTATTCCCGTTGAGAGCCTTTCTTGTTTTGAGTCATTTATTTTCTCTCCTAGTTGAATGTAATAGTGCTTTCAGAATGCTAGAAGTAAGTTTGTCAATGAAGTCTTTGATATCTGATCTTTATGTTGTGGATGATGTTGCGATGTTTGGGAAGTACGATTGGAAGTTTCTTTTTTTTTTTGACTTGAATGCCTTCGTTAGTAATGTTCTCGAAGCCAAATATTTTCCTAGATTGGATTTTTTGAATGTCAATTTAATTTAAGGTGGTGTCCAAGTTACACTTGTAGAGTCATTTGCTTATCCCAAATTATTGTCAAATGAAGCCTACTATGGAAGATTGGAGATGGTGGAAGGATAAATGTATGGGCTGAAAGTTTGGATCTCTTTTGGATTATATATTTACAATAGATTTCAAAGTCATACACGATCATACTTGTTCTTGACCGGGGGACTATTTGTATTTGAATTGTATTTTATTTTCAAATAGGGATCTTGACTTAATTGCCCTTCAATCACTTCCTCGGTATTTATGGTATTTTCCCCTTTCTTGGTAAGGTTGTTTTATTCTTTTATTTTCTATATGTAATAAAGTGCATATATGTATTACCTCAATTTAATAAATTTTCCTCCTTGATTTTTTTTCCCTTAATAATTGAAATGAAGATTAGAAAATTGCTGACTAAATTATGGAATTTAAAACCATAAATTATTTATATATATATTGAGCATAATCTTTAGTTGTAAATTTATAAATGAATATTTTTTATAGTACGTCAAATATTAGATGGCTTGTTTCATGGGGCAATTCATATCCATATGGTCATGCACTTAAATTCAGATAGGAGATTTTTTTTTATTTAAAATATGACACTTAAAGCGTGCCTGAAAATACCAGCACTTTTCAAAAGTATTACCAACACCCTTTTTACGGCACTTACAACGAAAAATGTGCTAATAACAGCTTTTCCAGCACTTATTAAAATGCCACAAAAAACCAATTTTGATGTAGTGCCACCACCCACCACCACCTGTAACACTCCATTGTTTATACTTCAATTGCAATTCATTCTAAAATTCTATAACTTTTTTCACCACTATGTATAATTCTTTTCCTTTCTAGTTTTATTCTTTTTAATTCATATAGAAAAAATCCCATAGAAAATCAACAAAAAACTAGGTGAAATAAAGACATCTAAGTTCTTGCAATTTAAAATATTTAGGTGAAAAAAAAATCATCTTCATGTTAACACTTTCATATCCATATGCAATTTATTGCACATAAATATATTGTATAGTATACTTAAAATAAAATTTTTGGAGACCGACATAAATAATCATAATAATAACAAAAGAATGTATAACTTTAATTTAATGGATAATAACGAATGTAGTGAATAAGCAAATTTTGAGGTATTATAAATAATCTCTTTTATTTTTGTTGTGTCATGTCAACCCTTGAACCCAAGACATGCTTTTATTCGTTATGCTTTGAGGAAATAACATATTTTGAGTTTAGGGTCTGCAATGTTTAGTTTAGTGTCACTCATTGTGAGTCTCTTTGAGTTTGTGGATTTATAGAGGGTTGTAAATAGTATTACCCTTCAAAAAATAAAAATAAGTTTTTTTTGTTCTTTTCATACTTTGAGATGTTGGCTAAAGTCTATGATGCTTTTCATACTTTGAGATGTTGGCTAAAGTCTATGATGCTTGAAAAGTATGTTAATTGTGTATGTTGAGTGTTATTATAAGTATGAGATTGTAATTACATTGATACATATGAATGACGATTATTCCACCTTTCATTTCCATGTTAATTTCTTGATCATTGTCATCAACCTAGGAGACCGCTATAAGATCACTTTGACATTCTCGGGGTCCCTAAAATATGTTTGCATGACTGTCAATAACATATCAAATAGGCTATTCGGAAAGTGGTATTTAATTATTTTTTTTAAACCATATTTGTGAACCTTTAAATTTTTAGTCACTTAAAGATTTTCGCTAGAACCCCTTTTTAGACTTATCAAGAATGGACATCAAAAGACCGCCATTCGCCTTCATTTTGTATGTCCTTGCCTCATTTGTTGCCATACATCTAGCTCGCGATGTCGCGAATATTGCAAGCCAAATCCATATTTGATCCATAAATATTAGCCGCGTTGACAGTTATGATTAACATGCATATGAGTGTCCTTGTGCAGAATTTCAACATCATATCATCTTTGGTTTAAAATTTGACGTAAGTGATCCTATAAACTATTTTTTTTTGGTGACAATGATCTCTCACTATTCACTCATCATTGTATGGTGGATAATTGTGATTTATATGAACTAATGTAATTGTAATCTCATATTCATAATGACACTTGTTGATTATTTGTGTTTGTCATGATCCGAGACTTGTGTGGCTACCAACCCTTAGTGACGGAACATCTCAAAAATTTGTGTTTGTCATGATCCGAGACATGTATGGCTACCAAATTCATGACATTTGAAGCACTGAGTGGGCTTGTTACCCCTTGAAGCTTCAGGCGCACGGTTGTCTGCTGGTGTATTCTTTGGAACTATTGGTATAACCCCCTCAACCTTTCTAGGACTTCCACTACTATGATTACCAGAAAAATTCTTGTGTTGCCAAACATTCACACTCTTCTTTCGCTGCAACTGCTTTTCAACCTTCAATGCAAGCCTACTCATCATAAGTCCAGTATTGCTGCAGGTGGACCACATCTTAAATATCAGTACGCAATCCTCCAAGAAAATGGGCTACTATTTGCTCGTCCTCTTCTGCAACATCACACTTCATCCACAAACGGTCGAACTCATTGATAAACTCCACTACAAACATATCCCCCTGCCTCAAACTATGATAAGCAATAAAAGAATCCTGTCTATAGTGTTCCGGAAGAAATTTTTGCCTTAACAATTTCTTCATCTTATCCTAAGATTGAACCTTGGATTTACCCTCTTTAACCCTTTGTTTCTTAACAAGTTCCCACCATACCGAAGCATGAATCTTTAATTTGATTGCTACCACTTTCACCTTAGTAGCATCTTTCAAAGGTTTTAAATCAAAAATATGTTCAACAATATTTAACCGATCAATGAACTCGTCAGGATGAGTCTTACCTTCGAATTCCGGAATTTGGATCTTGACACCGATATCCTTCAAAGAGTCTTCCTCATACCTATACAGATGTCCACGATTTCTGGAAAAGGGATTGACTCCCTCGTGATACTCCTCACCCTCGAAAGAATTATCCGAATCAGAACCCATAATCGGTGGTGTCCCCCTACAATTTCTGCGATTCTGAACTTGGAGTTGAAGTACCTGAACCTGTCTTCTCAGATCCTCTATCTCGATATCGCGTAGATCACGCTCGCGGTGATGGTCGTCTTTCGGAGGATCCGCTGCACGCCCCCTTCCACGACAACTGATGACACCTGGGAATTTTATTGATATAAATAAAATTACAAGGATGAGAGGGATACTATCCCAACACCAAAGCATGTCCATGCACATCAGATTCTTCAGCCAGTAACTAAAAAACCAAAAATTCTGCAGAAACCGAAAACAAAGCAAGGCTAAAAATTGTCCCGTATCAATTACGAACCACATAGCATCCCGAATTATCAAATCTCAAGGTCCCTCAGGAGAACTCTAGCAAGCAAATAAACCATATGATGATGATGATGAACATGTGCCACTGCTGCTAGACGATCCGCAACCCATTTGCCTCCCTTAAAACATGTTGAATACCAAAGTCACCCAACAAATTCCCACATTCCCTAAACTCATATAAATGTTGCCAGGGACAGGAGAAACGCCCTTTCAAAATCCCTACAGCCACCAAATAATCCGACTCAACATGCACCATGTCTAATTGAAGATCCCTACATAATCTCAATCGACCCCGAAGAGCCAAAATCTCTGCCTTCATATTGGTGCCCATCCCATAGAAATTGGAAAAGGCACAAATGAAACTACCCCTCCAATCTCTAATCACACCTCCTCCCGAGCACTCACCATGAATCGAGGAACCATCCGTATTGAGCGTATAGCAGAAAGAACGAGAAGGCTCCCATCGCAATGTTCTTCTCCTCCTCAACTTCACATTAGCCACCCTTAAACCCTGACTGACCAATGTCCTTCTAGCTGCTGAAGTCTGTTTTGCCTTGGGAATCATGAATGAACACAATTCCACCAAAGCATTTTGCACCCCATCATTAATAGCCATAAACACCATTTGTTTGCCTTCGAAGATCATCTTGCATCTCGCCTTCCTCAAACCCCAGCAAACAAATATCATAGTCCCCATACGCACCAACCCAATTTGAGCCCTACGAGATTGTCCCCCGCAATAAGTATCCCATAGCTGATGCAGGTCTGTATAATGATAACCAAGCCCAAATAACGAAGCCCAATTCTGCCATAAAGAAAGAGCCATAGTCGAATGTAGAAATAAGTGCTCCCTCGTCTTCCTGTGGCCTCCAGATATACAACATACACAACGAGGCGAGATGTTGAAACCCTTCTCCTCCAATCTCGAATCGACCGGGAGGCAATTATGCATCAAGCACCACCAGAAGCCACTTACCTTGGTAGGAATGTTCTTATGCCAAATCTTAGCACTCCAATCCATCAAAGGACTCCGAAGATCCCACCAAGCTGCAGTCTCAAAAGCGCCCGACTTAGTCAGTGTAAACACTACCCTATCATCCCTATCAATATCCACCCGAACCCTCTTAATGTTTTCATGTAAGTGGATCGGAATGTGGTCCCATAAATCATCTATAATCGCCAATCCATCCCAAACTGATAGAGTGTCATCCTCCGCAATAGGACCCCAATACGTTCTCCACACCAGTCATCCCCCCAGAATCGAATATCCCCTCTGCCAACAATCCACCGGCTAAATAATCCAGATGTGAAAGAAAATATGAAGCTGCCTTCCACGCATGTGAACTAGACTCCACGTAGCTCAGCCCATACTTCTCCCTGATAAAGCGGGACCACAAAGAATTGCCATGTTTAGCCACCCACCCAAGCTTGGCCAGCAACGCACCATAAACATCTCCCTGATAAGGTTTAGGGTGTAAGGTATGTATAGGTATATGATTTAGGGTTTATTGTATAGGGTATAAGGTATAAGGTTTAGGGTTTAGGGTTTAGGGTACATGGGATAGGAATATGACTCAAGGTTTAGGGTATAAGGTATAAGTAAACGACTTAGAGTTTAGGGTATAGGGTATAAGGTATAGGTATACGACTTAGAGACGGATTTTGAATCTGTCTCCAATTTAGAGACGGATTTGGAATATGTCTCTAATTTAGAGACGAATTTTGAATCTATCTCTAAATTACAGACGGATTTTGTATCTATCTCAAAATTTGAGACGGATCCGTCTCTAAACTTTAGAAACAAATGTTGAATATGTCTCTAAATTAGAGACATATGTTGAATATGTCTCTAAATTAGAGAACAATTTTAATCCGTCTCTAATTTAGAGACACATTTTTATATCCATCTCTAATTTAGTGACAGATTCAACATCTGTCTCTAAAACTTAGAGAAAGATTTTGTATCTATCTCTAAATTAGAGACGTATTCAAAATCTTTCTCTAATTTATAGACAGATTCAACATCTGTAGCTAAAATAGATATACTTTTATTTTTTCTATTTTAGGGTTTACGAATTGTATATTTTCATTTCTTTAAAAAAAACTTTTTTTATATAACTTTGTATAAAAAATTTCACGACTAACCAACATCTCAAATAATTTTCTTAATCAAAAAAATGAATAAAAAAAGTAAACCATTTACCCTAAAACCCATATCATATACCCTAAACACTATCTTTTTTTTATATAACTTTTTCTAAAAAAAAAAAAACTAATTAAGAAAGTCTGAAATATTATTTCCTACTCAATAAAAAATTTTAAAAAAATAAAAAATAAATATAGGGTAGTTCGTCCCTCTTTTGACTTTTATTCTATAAAAAATAAATATAGGGTAACCCGTCCCTCTTTAAAGAAATGAAAGTATATAATAGAAAAAAATAGGGACGGACAATAGCATTTACTTTTTAATTTTTTTTTTTAATTTTTTTTAATAAATAAAAGTATTGAGATGTTATTTAGTAGGGATTTTTTTTAAAAAAGTTATATTTCGGCGTCCCAAACCTACGTGCACATTTCCTAAAATGGAAAGGAATCTTAACTATTCCCTCCACTCATTCTCTCTCCTACATTATCTTAATACTCACAACACCATTATAATTTAATATTCCCTCCACTCATTCTCTCTCCTGTTTTATTTTCACACTCATAACACTTTCATTATAATACTTCCTCCTTAATATACGTGAAAAGTCAAAGTGTGCACTTAGGTTGGGGACGGAGGGAGTAAATGATATTTTTAGGGTATGGGGTATATGTATATGATATATTTTTTTTAATGAACCAGGACGTCACCAGGTAATTTTATTGATATAAATAAAAATACAAGGATGAGAGGGATACTATCCCAACTCTAACACGAAAACCAAAAGGTAATAATTAAAACCCAAAACAAGTCCAGGGCAAGCAAATGTTGAAAACCCAAACGTCCAAGAATGGCCCAAATGCCTCGGCTGCATATGACCAAGATCCGACCAAACTTGCTGTCAATGAGGCGGCAGCGTGGAAAAATCCAAGGTTGGCGCCTCACGGCCAGAAAGTTGCCCCAAGAGTTGACAATGTGAGGCGACCGCTTGGACTGATTTGAGGTTGACACCTCGGCCACAGAATCTCGATGCTAAAATTTTCCTCCTTTGCACGGCCATGTCCCAATATCAGCATGGCCATGCCAGCCTTTAGCATGGTCGTGCCAAATTCCACACATGGCCATACACAACAACCAAAATCCAAAAAAGTTGCCCCATATCAATGTATATGATTCTGGGTTTAGGGTTTGGGATATAAGTATATGAGAATTGGGATGTAGTAATAAGCATTATTAATATTTATTTTAAAGATTAAATTAATGAGTATTATTATTAATTAATAACATTATTATTTTTGATATTATGTACTATTAGTATTATTATTAAGTATTACTATTAATTATATAATAATAATTATTAATAACTATTCAATTATATAATTGAATAATTAACAATAGCATCATTATTAGTATCATTATTTAAGTATTATTACTAATTTTATGATAATATTATAATTATAATTTAAATAAAATAAAAATTACTCCGTACTAGTTATTATTATTAATATTATTAATATCATTATTGTTTATATAATTAATATTAATATTAATTAATTAATCAGTTATATAATTAATAATTCATTAATAAATATTATTGATAATAAATATTATTATTATTGATATTAGGCATAAATATTTTACTTAGCATATAGTGTAAAACAAATATAAACATGTGAGGTGGCATTTTTTATTGGATCCCAAAAATTCACGCGGATAATGAGCTAAATCAACATCTTAACCATTCAATACATAACATTGAATTCAATCCAATGGTCCATAATTCTTCCAAAGAAAAACCACTTCCCTTTCCTAACCCAACTCATTTTTACCCTATTTCTCTCCCTAATTCTCTCCTTTCATTTGCAGCCTCCCCATTCCCTCCTCTCTCTACGCTGCCGCCCCTCCCACCTCCCCGACTGCCGCTTTACCGCTGTTCTACCATCGCTCCATCTCTATCCCTCACTCCTATGGCACCCCACCCTCTTTCCCCTCTCTGATCGCACTCTCCTTTTGTAAGTATCTCTCTCTCTCTCTCTAAAACAAAACCAGATCTGGTTTCGTTTATGTGTGTGCGTGAGTGTGTGTTCAACCTTTGTTGAGTTTTCACTTTTGTTTTTTGTTCAACCCGGCAGTGATAGAGAACACAGACAGAGCTGAGCAGCCATGTCGAAGCGAGGTCCATCTTCATCTCATTCCCGTAATCACTTTCTAGTATTTTTCGGCTTCCTTTTACCGGAATACTGAATTCATTTAATCCAGTCTATTTAATTTTCATATTTAATTATGAGAATTTGTTATTAATTTGATTGCTCTATTGATGTGATGTAAAAGTTACCTTAGTAAATTAGGGTTCAAAATTTGCTCTATGTGCATCAAGTCCTATTTAATTATAAGAATTTGCTATTCATTTGATTGCTCTATAGATGTCGTAGACTGTTTACTTGGCAATCTTGTGTAAATGAAGTTGTTCATGTAAGATTGGATGTTCCAGACTTGTGAAAAGTTGCAGAATGTCTTGATGACATTTGGCCTTTTTTGTGACCATCTCAATTCCATGTCAAGTTAATTAAGCTGTGCACATAGTTTTTGCAAGAGCTTTGGTTGTTTCTGATTTTTCTGCTTAGGTCCTATCAAGCCTGAGAGTGGGCCGTGTTGAAGTTTCTGTTCTTTGTATCTATAAGGTTTATGTCTTTGAGAACTTTTCACATCTATGTTTATGTCTTAATGAAATGCTGCGTACTTATTTCTTGCCACAACTTGATGGTGTAAATCTAACCTAAGTTATCCTTGCCCTTTTAACAACTTCTTCAAGAATATTGCACCATTACATTACTTCCTTACCCAACTGTCAAGTTTGACAATGTGGTCATCTTGGTAGGTTTCCTACCAAGTTTAGACTCAATGGTTTCTTAATTTGGCTAGATGATTCAGTGGATGATTGTATATTCTATGGGAACTTAGGTACTTAAAATTTATGTATATGAATACTTTCTTAAGTTACCAACTCTCGTTAAAGTGGGATAACTCGAAGCCATGACCTCACTAAATTAAAGCATTGATTGTGTTTAATGTACTACTTGAAGCTATGTTTTTTTTGCTTGGCGTGTGTTCGTGTATGTTTGTGTGTGTGTTTGGTTCTTTTGTTTTCTAGGTTTCTTTTGAATCAGTGAGAATGATGATGGGCGGCGGTGAAGGACGACGTTGTTGATGGTGGAGTTGGATGACGGCGTTGGTGGTGGCGTTGGATAGCGGTGATTTGCAATAGTTGTGTTTTACTATGAACAAAGTGTTGATTTGCGGTGATGGACGGCGGTGTTGGTAGCGGCGTTGGATGGTGGTGATTTGCATTGGTTGTGTTGGAGGAACAAAATGTTGATTTGTAACATATATTGACAATGTAATTGTAATTAATGTATTTTGACATTTTAAATATAGATTATTTTTTAATAAAATTTGTTCTTATACTATTAGCTATTAAATTATTTAATTAATAGTTTTAGTAAAATTATTATTCATTTTTATAAATAAAATTATTCAGTATATATATATATATATATATATATATATGTGTGTGTGTGTGTGTGTGTGTGTGTGCGTGTGTGTGTGTTCTAGAGACGGAAAATTATGTAGCCAAAATGAAGATTCTGTCTCTAAATCGTGTTTAGGGACAGATTTGTTCCGTTGCTAATCTGTGGGTGCAGGTTGGTCGCTAAATTGGGCGTCGCTGTTTTGTAATTGTTTTAGAGATAGATTAAGAGACGGATATATATGTCTCTAAATTAGAGACGGACATATCTGTCTCTAAAACAACGACGCCCAATTTAGCGACCAACCTGCACCCACATAATAGCTACGGAACAAATTCGTCTCTAAACATTATTTAGAGACAGAATCTTCATTTTAGCTATGGAATTTGCCGTCTGTAAAACCGTTTTTCCTTGTAGTGCTCAACCATAAAATCTATTCCCAAAGAAGCCGGTATGGAGAAATCTCATACCAAGTTAAAACCCCATATATACCTTATAGCCTATATCATATATCCCATACCCTAAACATTAAATCATACTCTCTCCGTCCCGCCCGAAAGGGCACAAATTTCTTTTTTGGGCATCCCATTTGAAATGGCACAACCCAAAAATGGAAAGTATTTTATTACTTCTTTATTTATGGGACCCACTTTTCATACTTTCACAATAAATATCCACTAACTATTCCCTACCCCACTTTCTCTTTCCTACATCACCTTTCCCTCACAACATTTGTTCCACTATATACTTTTTCTCTTTCCTACATCACTTTTCTTAATTTCCGTGCAAGGCACAAACTTTGCACTTTCGGGCGGGACGGAGGGAATATACAGAAACCACATATATAGCATAAACGATAAATCATATATGTCATACACTAAACCTTAAATCATACACTCTCCGTCTCGGAAAGCCTTACATAATTACTGTTCGGCACGGAAATTAATGAGGGAGTACATAAATTCAATTATATTGGTAATGAAAATGTGTGTGACTTACCAATGGGATGCCTAAAATGGCAAAGTGTGTATGGTCTGCGAAACGGAGGGAGTATACTCGAACCAGACCCGTCTCAATAATTATAGGGGCATGTGCAAAATGTGAATATTGGGCCCCTATAATTTAAAAAATTAATACAAAAAATAATATATATATATACATATATATATATATATATATATATATATATATATATATATATATATATATATATATATATATATATATATATATATATATATATATATATATATATATATATATATATATATATATATATATATATATATATATATATATATATATATATAAGTACTTTTTATATAGAGATAAATTTTTTACAAAGTTAAGCAATAAAATTCAAAAATAATTTATTACATTGATCATTACTTTTCGACACAACTTTTTATAGCTAAATTTGTCTATTTAAATTAAGATTATTTATACTAAATCAATTTAGTTTCATTAAGAAAATCAAAGGAGTATTAGTTTAAGAAAATAAAATGGGGCCCTCTTTAAACATTTTATAGGTATTTTCTATTTATTAGTCAGAATATTTAAAAAACTGATAATAGACTAGTTTGGGTTGTGATCTATGCCATGGTTTGGATTGTGGTTTGAACTCCGGTCAAAATTGCAAAATCAAACCGTAGTTTAGACCGAACCGAACCACACTATAACGATTTGGTTTAGCTCGGTCTGAACTTTTACATGGTTTAGCTCGGTTTGAGATTTCTCCAAACCGATAAGTAGCAATTCGACTTCTAAATTTGTCCAAACTGAGCTAAACCGAACCACTTACACCTATACTTGAACCCATGTATACCCTAAAACCTAAATTATATCTCCATACCCTAAACCATAAAACATATACCTAAACCCCATATATACCTCGTACCATAAACCCCAAACCCCAAACTAACTATGAATCATATTCACCTAAAGCCTATAAATACCCAATACACTAAAACCTAAATAATATACCTCATACCTAAAAACTTAAAGCCAAAATAATATATACGTATGTGAAAGGTCCTATTTGCTTAATCAGTTAAAAGATTAGGCAGTTAAGCTTTGACAGCTGAGGTGAAATCTTAGCTGTCAGATATTAACTGATTTTAAAGACAAGAGTTAAATGTGCAGCGGAATAGAAAGTGTTGAGATAATGTAAAGACAAGTGAATAGTGTATGTGTGTGTAGATGTGTATGTGTGTGTTGTGTGATATTACCAAATGAACACAAGAATTTTAAGGTTGTTCAGAGTTGACTCCTCCTACGTCCACCCTCACTGTCAACCTTGACAAGTGAGATCAATCCACTTAAATCTAGTTCCCTTTAAGATTTACAAAGGATTGGTTAGGCAAGTTCCTTGAACCTCCTCTTCCTAATTAGTACAGTCAATTAGGGATTTGCATGTTACAAAGCAAATTACAATTCCACCTAAAGTCAGTCTTAAGTGGTTACACAGTAGTTTATACACCTGAATTCAATTACAAGTGTCTCAGATTGTTTTGAATGTTGGTTGCAGGTTTTGCAGGTGTGGAAAGGTTCAAGTTGAGGTTGTAAAGGTTGTGTGTAGAAGGGAATTGTCTTTAGTCTTGAGGGTTTCCTTTTATAGGCTAGAATATAGCCGTTGGAGGAGACAAAGGAATAAATGCATATGGGTGGAATAGTGTTTGCATTTAGAGCCTTGATGACCGGATAATAACAGGCTGTAATCTGCAACCATTTTATGTAATCTTTATGGAGATGAGCTGGCAACATCTGTAGGGAGAGATTGGCAAGGCACATCTTGATCATCATAGAAATACTTCACTGCTGCTGATATTGAAGATCATAGCTGTCAGAGGAATGAGACTTCTGCTGTTTAAGAACCTTAGCTGTCAGGCTAAGTCTTTTGAGTTTGCAGGTTTAGGAGACAAGGAGTTGGGTTGATGTTTTTGTAATGATCCTCTTGTAAGTAAATACATTGATTTATATGATTTGTCTTGGTGTTTGATCATTACATCATTTGCTGTCCAGTTGATATATAGGTTGTGCAGATGAGTCATGGCGGTTCAATGTTCATGGGTTATCTTGGCTGTCAGATAACATTGGATAGGATATGTTTCTTTGTCAAAACCCTATATAACTATGTGGTTTACATAGTTAGGTCCTAACAATTTCCCCCTTTTTGGCAAAGTAATATATCTAAAAGATACAACCTGCAAGATACTCATGAATTGAATATACCAATGAAGATAAAACCAATCTTCTTGATTCAACCATAAGAGCTTTAAAACAGACAAATTATCCAAAATAACAATTGTTTTAAGCAGGGAATAAAAGATAGGGTTTAAAAGACTTATCCACAAAAAGACAAAAAATTTCTAATCAAAAAATTCTTTTCTTTCTCTTCTGACTGCAAGGAGTTCTTCTCTTTCAGTTAGCAGCACCTTTCTCATCTTCTCATCAACACCTCTGAAATACATTTCATTGTTCCATTCGCAGCTCATCTCATCATCATAGGTGAAGGTTTGATCTTGTCTTTATTTGAGAACAGCTTTGGATAGAGGTTCTTCATCATCTCTTAATCTCAGATTACCCCATTTGGGAGCATTCTTTGGTCTTGAGCTTTGGCCTCTTGTTCTTGCAAATAGGTTAGAAAAGAAGGGTTTTGACTGCAGAGAGATGGTTTGTTGAGCTGTATGTAGAGGTGGATCTGTGGTGACAGTGAGAACAGTAGAGGTTGGAAATTGATGCTTTTGCTTCACTGGAGCATCATCTTCATCATCACTTGACACAATCACATTGGGAGCAGCACCAGAAGCTCTTTTTCCTAGGTTGACACCTTCCTCATCAGACTCAACAGCTTTTCCCTTAGATGCCTTCCTATCAGATTTGGATCCAGCTGAGACTTCCAAAATGTTTCTCATTTTGGTTATCATGGATCTGGTGAATTTCTGCATATCTGAGATGGTCACATGGTATGGAGGCACATATGTTGAGGGGTTAAAGGTTGGAGGGAGATTAGCTTGGAGAGATCTGGTATTTAGAGGGATGAAAGAAGGAGGTACTGAAGAGGTAGGGGGAAACATGGCTGTGAGGTTTGGCTTTGCAATGACAGCCATGATTTTGGCTTTATTGAGGCAGATTCTCTAGTACATCTCTTTGGTTAGTTCAATGCAGAGAGCATAAACAAGGGATGAGGGCATATAGATGCATTCATTGATGTTGGATGACAAAAGTTGTGAGAACAAAATTTCCCAATCAATGATGGTTGCAATGTCCATAAAATTTGACAATCTGGGGGCATTGTGAAAGAAAGAGTTGGGGAGAGCTGCTCTATACTTTTTCCATTCCTCATAGCCAAACATAATGAGCCCACCTCTATTCCTTGCATGAATCATAATTGCATTTTTGCTCAACATCCAAGGATTGGGGATGATATTGGGATTGGCAATCTCAGGGAAGTGAGTAATTTCCTTCAATCTTTGGTTGGCAGCCATGATGGAGGGGAAGGAAAAATCAATATCACAGTCCAGAATCCATGGCTCATAGGCTGGAAGAGTTTCAGAATGAGGGGTAGGTTCAGGTGTTTCTATGTTTTCAACATGTTCAACAGGTTTTGGTTGAGATTCACTATCAGGTTTGCTTAGCTTTTTGGCTAAATCTCTGGTTTTGATTAAATCCAGAGCATGCAGCATATCTTCCTCAGTTAATAGGGTTCTCTAGTATTCCATAACAACAGGAAGCAAATCAGGTCTTCCTTCCAATGATAGTCCTTCAGAGGCTTTAATGATGTTTTCAGGAATAGGAGATGGATCTGAGGGGCTTGAAATGGGTGAGGATTGATCAGGGGAAGGCATAGCTGTCAGGATAGGAGATTGAGGACTGCTGTTCCCTCTTAACTGAGGCTCATCCTTTTCAGAGCCAGGGCTATTCCCCCTTTCTTTTTCAACACTAGGCTCATTTGGGCTTCAGTTGGAAGGATTGAGATTGAGAATACCTTGAGCTACATAATCATGAGGTGAACTGGATTGGTCTTTGGATGTAGAGGGTTGAGGTTTATTGGGTTTTAACCTTTTTGATAGAGGAGCATCTTTGTCTATTTTTCTCTTCCTAGAGAAAGTATTGAGAGAATGAGAGGGGGTAGAGGTTACCTTAGTTGAGATTTCAGCAGCCAAAGGAACCTTAGCTATCAGAGTAAAGGCATCCATAGCTGTCCCAGAGGATTGTCCAGTCTTAGCTATTCTTTGCCTTGCATCCACCAGAGACTTAGCAACTGCTCTTCTTAGATTTTCTTCATACTCACTATCATGGCTAACTTCCTCTTCACCAGCATACTCATCAATGTCTTTGAAAATAGGATCTGATTGTGTTTCTTCACTGTCAGCTTGTTGTTCCTCAGCAACCTGCTTTCCTTTATCAGTCACTTGAGCACTTTCTTGCTCAGCTACTTGCTCAATTACTTCTTGTGCCTTCTTTTCTTTGGAAAGCTTCTTTCCTTTCCCAGTTTTCTTCATTATAGCTTGCCCAATCCTTTTCTTGATTTTGCTTGGAGTGGTCTCTTGATTCCTTTCTTTGATTATGATACCCTTGTCATGCTTCCTTTTTGATCTTTTGTCAGTGATCATGTGGACCAATGACTTCCACAATCTTATGTCATTTTCAGCTTTCTCCTTCGATCTCAGAGTTGCTGCATCAAGGTTTTCAGAGCTGTCCCCAAACTCCAACTTTTTCTTACTCTTGAGCCTAAATGTACTCAAGTTAAAACTTCTTGTTTGCATAAGAGAGGTGGACTCTAGCCAGTCATCTTTAAAGGGAGGATTCAGCTTTGGAATTAAGTGGTGTAGGATCCCACTAATGAATCTGAAATTATTCATCCTTGGGGTTTGCTTCTTGAACTTCCATGGTGTGGGAGATGTAGCTAGTTGAAAGTTGTGTAGTAAGGCAACACTCCAGTTTGCATCCTTAGCTATCAAGCTCAGGCCTTGCTTCCACTCATTTGGACTGATTTGATCCAAAGATAATTGCTTTCCTTCAAATCCCTTGATAATGACATCCATTAGGGTTGATTTAAACAAATCAAGGGTTCCCTTTTTAATGTATTTGTTCTGGGCTACTAGGTAATTGCAGTTGGGATCATCAAAAAATTTCTTGTAGAACATCTCTAATGCACAATCTTTTCTATCCCAGATGTTGCTTCTGGTTGCATTCTTCATTGGGATACTATAGACTTCAGAAACTACTTTGGGAGACACATGAATCTCAGTTCCTTCAATGTTGATTCTGACTGATCCATCTACAAGTCTCTCTCCAGCCATATAAATTTCTCTACATAATTTCTCATAGATGGGGGGTTGAGCTTCCATCATTTTGCATAGGTTGTTGGACTCAAGAAGATCTTTAATAAGAGCTCCAACCTCATGTTCATAAAACTCTGGCTTGATGAAATACCCATGAGCTTCAGGGTAAGACATGATTGAATAGAACAGAGAATTAGGGTTTCGAAAAACAGAGGGAATCAAAGAGGGAATTAGAGGGAAGAAGAATGTTTGATTGAAGAGAGGTTAATTTCGCAAAGTTAAATGGTAATTGAGGTGGGAATTTGTGTAGTTCAATGGCTAATACGTGGGTTACTGTAACGGTTAAAAATGGGCATTTAAGAAAGTGACTGTTCATGAATAGTGCTTTTTGTCTCCCCACTCATTACGTGCCATAACTTCCATAAAACAAGGGAATAAAGGCCGTACAGAGAGGCGAATTTTCAGAGGGGATTATCAGTGAAATAAATGAACAATTGTTAGTGGCAAGTTCCCATAATCCTCAATTTTGCAAGAACTTCAAATCATAGCTGTCAGACTTGATGATCAGCCAAGCTTATTTTCAATGATAATTGCCACTATGTTGACTGAAGTAGAAATTGTCTATAAAAGGAAATGTATCAGATTGTGAGTTTTATACAATCCAATTCAGTCAAATAGTAAATGGGAAGATAGGTTTCAATGTTTAGTCCTAGCAAAATGGCTAAGACAGCAAAGAAACTGGTCTTTCATAGTCCAAGGGTTGAGGAAACAAGGGAGGAATGGTTTGAGAGAGAGTTTTGGTCATATCAAATTCAAACAGACAATGCTTTAGAACAGGAGGTGGATCAATTGCCAATTGATGATCGGCATAAGGAAGAAGAGTTAAAAGAGAGAGAGATAAGAAAGAAGTTTTGGGAGGAGGAAAGACTACCTTTGCTGGAGGGTGAAAGAAACAGGTTAGAGAAGATAGCTAGATACAAGGGTAAGGCTAAGTTAGTTTGTGAGGGAAGAGATGATCAGACAGCTAAGATTAAGCTGTTTGGAAAAGGGAAGGAGGGTGAATCAAGTAGACAAGTTGGGGTAGAAGTGGAGAGGGTCTACACACTGGGAGTGCTAGTGAAGCTTGACAGCAAAGAAAGGATTAAGAATGACACACCAATTGGTCAACCTAATTTCTTAGCTGTCAAGGAGTTCACAGCTGTAACCAGAGATTCTCTCACTCTGAGTCAAACAGTTCTTGAGGGAACTGGAGACAACTTTGCAGGAGTGCAAAGTTCTCCTTCAAAGGCTTATATGAGATTGTTTTCACAGTTTCTCAAGTGTTTGAGTCCAGTAGCTATGAATGAGGAAGAAGGTGTGGATCCTCAATCTGATCAAGCAGTCATTGCCCAGGAGAGTGCTAATACATCAGGGACATTTAGCTTTATCTCTCTATTAAGAGATTATCCTCCTTACAATGCTGTGGAGGAATGGTGGCCAAGGAGGGTGTGTCCATCTTTACAGTTCTCATCATCAGCCATTGATCCATTCATGCAGAGTTACCCATTATGGCTAGAGAGGTATGGGGACATTAAGGAGAATGTTTATAAGGCTCATGATGTTCTCTATAATGATTATGGGTTCATGGATGAGGATATTTATGATTTGCCAAGGAACAATTAAGAAGAGAGTTCTTAGCTGTTAGAGTCTGAATGAGTGTTAGCTGTGAGAGAAGGGAGGAATTGATAAGCTTTTGGTAGTTTGTGTTTGTTTTGTTGTTTTGAAAAACTTGTGTGATTGGTGGGAATGTGTTTGGCTTTGAATGATGAAGGTTTTAGTATAAGGTAAAGGTTAGCTGTCAGATCCCAAAATGTTGACAGCAGCCATATGTAATGTTTTCCCTTTAATGAATATCTTTATTTTGGCAAGTTAATCATTCCTAACATGGCTCTTAGCATCTCAAATCTCTTTTCATCCATTGCCTTTGTTAGGATATCAGAGACATTATCCTCAGTGCATACTTTGGCCAAGTTGATATTTCCCTTTTCTACATGATCTCTGATGAAGTGATGCCTAACTTCAATATGCTTGGTTTTGGAATGTTGAACAGGGTTTTCTGTCATGGCAATGGTACTGGAATTGTCACATAAAATAGGAATATTTGACATGTCCATCCCAAAGTCTTGGAGTTGACTTTTAAGATAGAGAATTTGAGAACAGCACAAACCAGCAGCAATGTATTCAGCCTCAGCTGTGGAGGTAGCTACTGAAGTTTGTTTCTTACTTGACCAAGAGATTATTCTTGATCCAATAAATTGGCAACCACCACTTGTGGATTTTCTATCTAAATTGCATCCAGCATAGTCTGAATCAGTGATGCCAATTAGGGAGAATGGTGATTCAGAGGGATACCACAGGCCATAGTCAGGTGTTCCTTTCAGATATCTCAAGATTCTCTTGACAGCTGAGAGATGAGATTCTTTAGGATTAGCTTGGATTCTTGCACAAAGACAAACACTGAACATGATATCAGGTCTTGAAGTTGTCACATATAGGAGTGATCCAATGTAGCTTCTATAAAGTGTTGGATTTACACTTTGGCCATCAGGATCAGCATGGAGCTTGGTTGTGGTTGACAAAGGGGTTCTAGCTGGGGAAGCAGTTTGCATGTCAAACTTTTTGATCATGTCCCTTGTATATTTGGCTTGATTAATGAAGATCCCTTCCTCCATTTGTTTGACTTGAAGACCTAGGAAGAATGTGAGCTCACCAATCATGCTCATCTCAAATTGATTCTTCATGATTTCACCAAATTCAATGCACAAGTCTTCATTTGATGAACCAAAAATAATGTTATCAATATAGACTTTGATAAGTAGCTGGTCTTCTCTATATTTCTTGATAAACAAGGTGTTATCAATATGGCCCTTGGTAAATCCTTTGCTAAGGAGGTATTTAGATAGGGTATCATACCAAGCCCTAAGAGCTTTCTTAAGCCAATACAAGGCTTTGTCCAACTTATATAAATGATCTGTAAATTTTGGATGCTCAAAACCAGGGGGTTGAGACACAAAGACGTTTTCATTCAATATTCCATTTAGGAAGGAACTTTTGACATCCATTTGGAACACCTTCATCTTCTTGAATGATGCATAGGCCAGAAATAGCCTTATAGCTTCTAGTCTTGCAACAGGGGCAAATGTTTCATCATAGTCAATTCCTTCTTCTTGTCTGTACCCTTGAGCCACTAATCTGGCTTTATTCCATACCACCATGCCTTCTTCATTCATCTTGTTTCTAAAAACCCATCTTGTCCCAATGACAGTTTGGTTTTTAGGTTTGGGAACAAGCTTCCAAACTTTGTTTCTTTCAAATTGTTCCAGTTCTTCTTCCATTGCTTCAATCCAATCTGGGTCTTGAAGGGCTTTATTGATCTTCTTGGGTTCAATTTGAGAAATGAAGGCACTCATTATGGAGTCATAAACAGGCATGTTTGGAGGAATATCCATCTTATGTATTGGAAGGTCAATAAAGATGTTTTTGTTTGGAGGGATGGTATGGGTAATGGTTTCGGGTTAAGGAGTTGAGGGATTTGTGCTGCAGCAAGGTTGGATGGGGTTATTTTAAGGGGATTTTGATGGCTGGATGAAGGTAAGCTGTTAGGTGCATCATGGCTGTCAGATGCACATTTGCTGTTGGGAAGGGATTCTTGGCTGTCAGACACAACAGGTTGTTTGTTTGTGTCTTTGGGCACCATATAAGGAAGGGAAGGTGAATCTTCTTCAGGAATGAGACTTGAGGGGTCATGCACAGGAGACACTTCAGGTAGATTGTCTGAGTTTCCAACAGCTTCATCAAAATCACACAATTCAGTGTGGCTTTGATCATAGTTTTTATCAAAGTCAACATGGATTGATTCTTCTACAAAAAGTCTCCTTTTGTTGTAAACTCTGTAGGCTGTGCTGGTATTGGAGTATCCAAGGAAGATTCCTTCATCACTTTTGGAGTCAAACTTACCAAGGTTGCTTTTCCCATTGTTGTGTATAAAGCATCTACTTCCAAAGCCATGGAAGTATGAAATGGTTGGTGTTCTGCCATTCGATAGCTCATAGAGAGTCTTGAAGTGAAACTTGTTGATGAGAGTCTTTTTCTGGACATACACAGCAGTGGTGACTGCTTCTCTCCAAAAGTATTTAGGGAGGTTGTTCTCTGACAGCATAGTTCTTGCTGCTTCACAAATTGTTCTGTTCTTCCTTTCAGCAAATCCATTTTGCTGTGACGTTCTAGGAGCAGAAAAGTTGTGCTCAATCCCTTTTTGATCACAATATTCTTCAACACCTGTGTTTTCAAACTCCTTACCATGATCAGATCTGATTTTGATGATGGATAAACCCTTTTGGTTTTGAATCTTATTGAACAGTTTGACTAGTTGTTCCAAGGTTTCCCTTTTAGATTCAAGAAGGATGATCCAAGTAAATCTAGTGTAGTCATCAACTACTACTGGAGAGTATCTCTTTCCACCAAGAGATCTGGTTCTGATTGGTCCAAAAAGATCCATGTGGAGTAATTGAAGGGGTTTTCAGATATCCAGTCTGGTTTTGGCAGTGAAGGAGGTTTTCTTTTACTTTTCACATTGACAGGCCTTGCACAGCTTGTCCTTTTTGAAGGGTATTTTGGGTAGGCCTTTTACTAGGTTAGAATTGGCTAATTTGGAGATACTTTTGAGGTTTAGGTGAGCCAATCTTTTGTGACAAAGCCATGACATATCAGATTGACTGTAGGAGAGTAGGCAATGGGCATCTGATGATTCCACAACTTCCAAGTTTAGATAGTAGAGGTTGCCTTTTCTGATTCCAGTGAGAATTGATTTGTTGTTGACATCTTTGACAGTGTAGTGGTTTTTGGAACATACAACATAATATCCCTTATCACAAATTTGACTAAGGATAATCAAATTGTGCTTGAGACCCTCTACATAAGACACATTAGTGAAAATAATGTCTTTAGTAACAAGGTTCCCTGATCCTTTGACTTTTGCTTGAGAGTTATCACCAAAAGTTACATTTGGACCATTTTTAGGGACATATTGTTGCAACCACTCCTTGTTGAAGGTCATGTGCCTGTTGCATCCACTATCCAAGTACCATATTCCTTTCCTAGGTTCCTACAAAAACAGAAAAATAAATTTATGGTACCCTTTTATTCTTTTGGGTCCAAAGGATTAGAATTTCTTTGGTACCCTAGCTTTGTTTGTTGCCCTCTTTCCAAAATACTGGTTTAGGGTATTATAATATCCCATGATTTGCAACATATAGGGTGTAGGAGCAATAGGTTGAGATTGGTTATAGAACTGGTTGGGAGAAAAGAATTGGTTTTGGTTATGAAACTGAGTGTGGTTTTGGGAACTGTTTGAGTGAGATGATCTAGGGGAGGTATTTTGACTGGCATGACTTCTTCCATTTGAGTATGGCCAGTTGGGTCTTTGTTGTTTGGTGTATGAGTGATGGTTGTAGAATCTTTGCTGTCTGGGAGATCTCTGTTGTCCATCATGTCTTGGCTGTCTGGGGAATCTTAGCTGTCTAGGAGATCTCTACTGTCCAGTGGTCTTGTGCTGATTTTTCTTCACTTGCTCCTTGATTCCTTTTCTTTGTCAGATGTAATTGCCTTTATTGCCTTTATTTGCTTGTTTTTCTTTGCCTTTGGATTGACTTGAGCTAGCTATATGGGTTTCATCAGTGTGAGAGGGGCTAGCTTGAATTGTTTCATCATTGTGACTGGAGCTAGCTTCATCCATCTTTCCCTTTTTCTTTAAGTCCTCCTTTGTTTGAATGGGATAGACATTTTATTGGGCTTTGACATAGTTCATGCTTTCAAGAACCATTTTGTCAATAGCCCTTTCATTAGTGAGAGGGGTATAGGTTTTCATAGTTGGATTATTGGCTCCAATCCCTTATTTGTCACTTGGGTGTCTTTGGTTGTAGCTAAATAGAGACAAGGCTTCTCCTGACTTGTTTCAGGACTCAAACTTCTTTCTAAGAGATTCATTTTCCTTTTCAAGGTTGGTATTTGTTTGGTTGGTTTCCAGAAGTTTAGAATTCTTATCTGTCAGCTCTTCATTAGCTTTTTCAAGCAAAAGGTTTTGAACTTTCAGTCCTTGGTTGGCTCTTTCAAGGCTTTCAATGGTTTTACTTTGGGATAGGTTATCAGTGAGCAAAGAAGCAAAGCTAGTTTGGTGACTTTTTATTTGAATTAAAAGAGTACTAACTAATTGTTTAAATTCTTCATTATTTAAAGAGTTAAACTGAGGTACCTGTTTTAGTTCTTCAGCAACAGCTAAGGCTTCAAGGTCTTCTTCATTGTCTGAATCTTCATCATCTCCTGCCATTAGGCATATCATTGCTTCTTCTCCTTCACTTCAGAATCACTGAAATCAAATTCCTCATCACTGAACTTAGATGAGTTAGCAATCAACACTTGCTCTTTGTTCTTCTCATTCTTCTTCTTTGTGCAGTTGTAGCGGCTACATCTTGAACTGTGAATGATCTCCTTGGTGTATGAGAACTTCTTAGCTGTCTGATTGTCCTTGGGTTTCCTTGGTTCAGGGCAATCAGATGAGTAATGACCAAGCTTCTTACAGTTGAAGCATTCAATTTTCTTTTTATGGCTTTCTTGTTCAGAAGTGGATGGGCTATAACTTTTCTCAAAGGACTTCTTATGTGCTCTCAGAGTATTTCTGACAGCCATGGATATGAGACTTGGAAGGTCTTCTTGAGATAGGTTGTTTGAGGGTAGGTTTACTTTCTGAAGGGAAATAAGAACCATGGAATCAATGTCTTGTTGAGTGATGGGTTTGTGAGTGGTTTCTTGGGCAGCTAAGGCAAGGGTTTGAGAGTGGAGGGAACTGGTTGAAGTTTTATCATTCCTTCTAGTCCATAAGCCTCAAGCTTTCCAAAGTATTGTTCAACAGTCATGGTGCTTCATTATGCACCTTCTCTTATTGGTAGGGCTAACTTCTCATATTCTTGAGGAAGGTTGGAATATATTTTGAGACACAGATCTTGATTCTCAAAAGTTTTTCCATGATCAACAATGGATCTGACCAGATCTTCAAACCTTGGTTTTGCAGCACTCACTTTTTCACCAGGGTAGAACTTGAAGTTGTCAAGTTGTCTAAGAAGATTGTATAGGTTTTGTGTTCTAACACTGGTGTGTTTCTGGAATTTGGTATGGATAAGTTCCCATGCAGCCTTTGCAGTTGGCTCTTTGGCAATTTCTTGTGCTAGGGAGTCATTTACACTCTTTTGGAGTTGTTTTTGACTTTAAGATTAGCACTGACTAGTTGCCTTTCTGAATCTGTCCAGAATTCTAGCGATTTTATTTTGCTGGGCCCACCATTTGAATCTACAGAGACAGGGTATGTGACTTCATTTTCAAGGGCATACCAGTTCCAGATGCTGTTTGCATCAAGGTAGGTTTTAATTTTTGATGCATATATTTCAAAGGATCCACAGTCATCAATGTGTGGAATGTCTTTCTCATTATTTCTCCTTGGTTGAGGCATGGTGGGTTGGAAATTGATCCTTCACAAGTTGTTAGACTTTTGTAGGTGAAGACAAGCTCTGATACCAATTGAAAGGTCCTTTTTGCTTAATTAGTTAAAAGATTAGGCAGTTAAGCTTTTTGACAGCTGAGGTGAAATCTTAGCTGTCAGATATTAGCTGATTTTAAAGAAAATAGTTAAATGTGCAGCAGAATAGAAAGTGTTGAGATAATGTAAAGACAAGTGAATAGTGTATGTGTGTGTAGATGTGTGTGTGTGTTGTGTGATAATACCAAATGAACACAAGAATTTTAAGGTGGTTCAGAGTTCACTCCTCCTACGTCCACCCTCACTGTCAACCTTGACAAGTGAGATCAATCCACTTAAATCTAGTTCCCTTTAAGATTTACAAAGGATTGGTTAGGCAAGTTCCTTGAACCTCCTCTTCCTAATTAGAACAGTCAATTAGGGATTTGCTTGTTACGAAGCAAATTACAATTCCACCTAAAGTCAGTCTTAAGTGGTTACACAGTAGTTTATACACCTGAATTCAGTTACAAGTGTCTCATATTGTTTTGAATGTTGGTTGCAGGTTTTGCAGGTGTGGAAAGGTTAAAGTTGAGGTTGTAAAGGTTGTGTGTAGAAGGGCATTGTCTTCAGTCTTGAGGGTTTCCTTTTATAGGCTGGAATATAGCCGTTGGAGGAGACAAAGGAATAAATGCATATAGGTGGAATAGTGTTTGCATTTAGAGCCTTGATGACTGGATAATAACAGGCTGTAATCTGCAACCATTTTATGTAATCTTTATGGAGATGAGCTGGCAACATTTGTAGGGAGAGATTGGCAAGGCACATCTTGATCATCACAGAAATACTTCACTGCTGCTGATGTTGAAGATCATAGCTGTCAGAGGGATGAGACTTCTACTGTTTGAGAACCTTAGCTGTCAGGCTAAGTCTTTTGAGTTTGCAGGTTTAGGAGACAAGGAGTTGGGTTGATTTTTTTGTAATGATCCTCTTGTAAGTAAATACATTGATTTATATGATTTGTCTTGGTGTTTGATCATTACATCATTTGCTATCCAGTTGATATATAGGTTGTGCAGATGAGTCATGGCTGTCCAATGTTCATGGGTTATCTTGGCTGTCAGATAACATTGGATAGGATATGTTTCTTTGTCAAAATCCTGTATAACTATGTGGTTTACATAGTTAGGTCCTAACAATTTCCCCCTTTTTGGCAAAGTAATATATCTAAAAGATACAACCTGCAAGATACTCATGAATTGAATATACCAATGAAGATAAAACCAATCTTCTTGATTCAACCATTAGAGCTTTAAAACAGACAAATTATCCAAAATAACAATTGTTTTAAGAAGGGAATAAAAGATAGGGTTTAAAAGACTTATCCACAAAAAGACAAAAAAATTCTAATAAAAAAATTCATCTCTTTCTCTTCTGACTGCAAGGAGTTCTTCTCTTTCTGCTAGTAGCACCTTTCTCATCTTCTCATTAACACCTGTGAAATACATTTCATTGTTCCATTCGCAGCTCATCTCATCATCATAGGTGAAGGTTTGATCTTGTCTTTCTTTGAGAACAGCTTTGGATAGAGGTTCTTCATCATCTCTTAATCTCAGATTACCCCATTTGGGAGCATTCTTTGGTCTTGAGCTTTGGCCTCTGGTTCTTGCAAATAGGTTAGAAAAGAAGGGGTTTGACTGCAGAGAGATGGTTTGTTGAGCTGGATGTAGAGGTGGATCTGTGGTGATAGTGAGAACAGTAGAGGTTGGAAACTGATGCTTTTGCTTCACGGGAGCAACATCTTCATCATCACTTGACACAATCATATTGGGAGCAGCACCAGAAGCTCTTTTTCCTAGGTTGACACCTTCCTCATCAGACTCAACAGCTTTTCCCTTAGATGCCTTCCTATCAGATTTGGATCCAGCTGAGACTTCCAAAATGTTTCTCATTTTGGTTATCATGGATCTGGTGAATTTTTGCATATCTGATATGGTCACATGGTATGGAGGCACATATGTTGAGGGGTTAAAGGTTGGAGGGAGATTAGCTTGGAGAGATCTGGTATTTAGAGGGATGAAAGAAGGAGGTACTGAAGAGGTAGGGGGAAACATAGCTGTGAGGTTTGGCTTTGCAATGACAGCCATGATTTTGGCTTTATTGAGGCAGATTCTCCAGTACATCTCTTTGGTTAGTTCAATGCAGAGAGCATAAACAAGGGATGAGGGCATATAGATGCATTCATTGATGTTGGATGACAAAAGTTGTGAGAATAAAATTTCCCAATCAATGATGGTTGCAATGTCCATGAAATTTGACAATCTGGGGGCATTGTGAAAGAAAGAGTTGGGGAGAGTTGCTCTATACTTTTTCCATTCCTCATGGCCAAACATAATGAGCCCACCTCTATTCCTTGCATGAATCATAATTTCATTTTTGCTCAATATCCAAGGATTGGGGATGATATTGGGATTGGCAATCTCAGGGAAGTGAGTAATTTCCTTCAATCTTTGGTGGGCAGCCATGATGGAGGGGAAGGAAAAATCAATATCACAGTCCAGAATCCATGGCTCACAGGCTGGAAGAGTTTCAGAATGAGGGGTAGGTTCAGGTGTTTCTATGGTTTCAACATGTTCAACAGGTTTTGGTTGAGATTCACTATCACGTTTGCTTAGCTTTTTGGCTAAATCTCTGGTTTTGATTAAATCCAGAGCATGCAACATATCTTCCTCAGTTAACAGGGTTCGCAAGTATTCCATAACAATAGGAAGCAAATCAGGTCTTCCTTCAAATGATAGTCCTTCAGAGGCTTTAATGATGTTTTCAGGAATAGGAGATGGATCTGAGGGGCTTGAAATGGGTGAGGATTGATCAGGGGAAGGCATAGTTGTCAGGATAGGAGATTGAGGACTGTTGTTCCCTCTTAAATGAGGCTCATCCTTTTCAGAGCCAGGGCTATTCCCCCTTTCTTTTTCAATACTAGGCTCATTTGGGATTATGTTGGAAGGATTGAGATTGATAATACCTTGAGCTACATAATCATGAGGTGAACTGGATTGGTCTTTGGATGTAAAGGGTTGAGGTTTATTGGGTTTTAACCTTTTTGATAGAGGAGCATCTTTATCTATTTTTCTCTTCCTAGAGAAAGTATTGAGAGAATGAGAGGGGGTAGAGGTTACCTTAGTTGATATTTCAGCAGCCAAAGGAACCATAGCTATCAGAGTAAAGGCATCCATAGCTATCCCAGAGGATTGTCCAGTCTTAGCTATTCTTTGGCTTGCATCCACCAGAGACTTAGCAACTGCTCTTCTTAGATTTTCTTCATACTCACTATCATGGCTAACTTCCTCTTCACCAGCATACTCATCAATGTCTTTGAAAATAGGATTTGATTGTGTTTCTTCACTGTCAGCTTGTTGTTCCTCAGCAACCTGCTTTCCTTTATCAGTCACTTGAGCACTTTCTTGCTCAGCTACTTGCTCAATTACTTCTTGTGCCTTCTTTCATTTGGAAAGCTTCTTTCCTTTCCCAGTTTTCTTCATTATAGCTTGCCCAATCCTTTTCTTGATTTTGCTTGGAGTGGTCTCTTGATTCCTTTCTTTGATTATGACACCCTTGTCATGCTTCCTTTTTGATCTTTTGTCATTGATCATGTGGACCAATGACTTCCACAATCTCATGTCATTTTCAGCTTTCTCCTTCGATCTCAGAGTTGCTGCATCAAGGTTTTTAGAGCTGTCCCCAAACTCCAACTTTTTCTTACTCTTGAGCCTAAATGTACTCAAGTTAAAACTTCTGGTTTGCATAAGAGAGGTGGACTCTAGCCAGTCATCTTTTAGCGGAGGATTTAGCTTTGGAATTAAGTGGTGTAGGATCCCACTCATGAATCTAAAATTATTCATCCTTGGGGTTTGCTTCTTGAACTTCCATTGTGTGGGAGATGTAGCTAGTTTAAAGTTGTGTAGTAAGGCAACACTCCAGTTTGCATCCTTAGCTATCAAGCTCAGGCCTTGCTTCCACTCATTTGGACTGATTTGATCCAAAGATGATTGCTTTCCTTCAAATCCCTTGATAATGACATCCATTAGGGTTGATTTAAACAAATCAAAGGTTCCCTTTTTAATGGGTTTGTTCTGGGCTACTAGGTAATTGCAGTTGGGATCATCAAAAAGTTTCTTGTAGAACATCTCTAATGCACAATCTTTTCTATCCCAGATGTTGCTTCTGGTTGCATTCTTCATTGGGATACTATAGACTTCAGAAACTACTTTGGGAGACACATGAATCTCAGTTCCTTCAATGTTGATTCTGACTGATCCATCTACAAGTCTCTCTCTAGCCATATAAATTTCTCTACATAATTTCTCATAGATGGGGGGTTGAGCTTCCATCATTTTGCATAGGTTGTTGGACTTAAGAAGATCTTTAATAAGAGCTCCAACCTCATGTTCATAAAACTCTGGCTTGATGAAATACCCATGAGCTTCAGGGTAAGACATGATTGAATAGAACAGAGAATTAGGGTTTCGAAAAGCAGAGGGAATCAAAGAGGGAATTATAGGGAAGAAGAATGTTTGATTGAAGAGAGGTTAATTTCGCAAAGTTAAATGGTAATTGAGGTGGGAATTTGTGTAGTTCAACGGCTAATACGTGGGTTACTGTAACGGTTAAAAATGGGCATTTAAGAAAGTGACTGTTCATGAATAGTGCTTTTTGTCCCCCCACTCATTACGTGCCATAACTTCCATAAAACAAGGGAATAAAGGCCGTACAGAGAGGCGAATTTTCAGAGGGGATTATCAGTGAAATAAATGAACAATTGTTAGTGGCAAGTTCCCATAATCCTCGATTTTGCAAGAACTTCAAATCATAGCTGTCAGACTTGATGACCAGCCAAGCCTATTTTCAATGATAATTGCCACTTTGTTGACTGAAGTAGAAATTGTCTATAAAAGGAAATGTATCAGATTGTGAGTTTTATACAATCCAATCCAGTATGGCTAGAGAGGTATGGGGACATTAAGGAGAATGTTTATAAGGCTCATGATGTTCTCTATAATGATTATGGGTTCATGGATGAGGATATTTATGATTTGCCAAGGAACAGTTAAGAAGAGAGTTCTTAGCTGTCAGAGTCTGAATGAGTGTTAGCTGTGAGAGAAGGGAGGAATTGATAAGCTTTTGGTAGTATGTGTTTTTTTTGTTGTTGTGAAAAACTTGTGTGATTGGTGGGAATGTGTTTGGCTTTGAATGATGAAGGTTTTAGTATAAGGTAAAGGTTAGCTGTCAGATCCCAAAATGTTGACAGCAGCCATATGTAATGTTTTCCCTTTAATGAATATCTTTATTTTGGCAAGTTAATCATTCCTAACATGGCTCTTAGCATCTCAAATCTCTTTTCATCCATTGCCTTTGTTAGGATATCAGAGACATTATCCTCAGTGCATACTTTGGCCAAGTTGATATTTCCCTTTTCTATATGATCTCTGATGAAGTGATGCCTAACTTCAATATGCTTGGTTTTGGAATGTTGAACAGGGTTTTCTGTCATGGCAATGGTACTGGAATTGTCATAGAAAATAGGAATATTTGACATGTCCATCCCAAAGTCTTGGAGTTGACTTTTAAGATAGAGAATTTGAGAACAGCACAAACCAACAGCAATGTATTCAGCCTCAGCTATTGAGGTAGCTACTGAAGTTTGTTTCTTACTTGACCAAGAGATTATTCTTGATCCAATAAATTGGCAACCACCACTTGTGGATTTTCTATCTAGATTGCATCCAGCATAGTCTGAATCAGTGATGCCAATTAGGGAGAATGGTGATTCAGAGGGTTACCACAGGCCATAGTCAGGTGTTCCTTTCAGATATCTCAAGATTCTCTTGACAGCCGAGAGATGAGATTCTTTAGGATTAGCTTGGATTCTTGCACAAAGACAAACACTGAACATGATATCAGGTCTTGAAGTTGTCACATATAGGAGTGATCCAATATAGCTTCTATAAAGTGTTGGATTTACACTTTGGCCATCAGGATTAGCATGGAGCTTGGTTGTGGTTGACAAAGGGGTTCTAGCTGGGGAAGCAGTTTGCATGTCAAACTTTTTGATCATGTCCCTTGTATATTTGGCTTGATTAATGAAGATCCCTTCCTCCATTTGTTTGACTTGAAGACCTAGGAAGAATGTGAGCTCACCAATCATGCTCATCTCAAATTGATTCTTCATGATTTCACCAAATTCAGTGCACAAGTCTTCATTAGATGAACCAAAAATAATGTCATCAACATAGACTTTGATAATCAGCTGGTCTTCTCTATATTTCTTGATAAACAAGGTGTTATCAATATGGCCCTTGGTAAATCCTTCGCTAAGGAGGTATTTAGATAGGGTATCATACCAAGCCCTAAGAGCTTGCTTAAGCCAATACAAGGCTTTGTCCAACTTATATACATGATCTGGAAATTTTGGATGCTCAAAACCAGGGGGTTGAGACACAAAGACTTTTTCATTCAATATTCCATTTAGGAAGGAACTTTTGACATCCATTTGGAACACCTTCATCTTCTTGAATGATGCATAGGCCAGAAACAGCCTTATAGCTTCTAGTCTTGCAACAGGGGCAAATGTTTCATCATAGTCAATTCCTTCTTCTTGTCTGTACCCTTGAGCCACTAATCTGGCTTTATTCCATACCACCATGCCTTCTTCATTCATCTTGTTTCTAAAAACCCATCTTGTCCCAATGACAGTTTGGTTTTTAGGTTTGGGAACAAGCTTCCAAACTTTGTTTCTTTCAAATTGTTCCAGTTCTTCTTCCATTGCTTCAATCCAATCTGGGTCTTGAAGGGCTTCATTGATCTTCTTGGGTTCAATTTGAGAAATGAAGGCACTCATTAAGGAGTCATAAACAGGCATGTTTGGAGGAATATCCATCTTATGTATTGGAAGGTCAATAAAGATGTTTTTGTTTGGAGGGATGGTATGGGTAATGGTTTCAGGTTGAGGAGTTGATGGATTTGTGCTGCAGCAAGGTTGGATGGGGTTATTTTTAAGGGGATTTTGATGGCTGGATAAAGGTAAGCTGTTAGGTGCATCATGGCTGTCAGATGCACATTTGCTGTTGGGAAGGGATTCTTGGCTGTCAGACACAACAGGTTGTTTGTTTGTGTCTTTGGGCACCATATAAGGAAGGGAAGGTGAATCTTCTTCAGGAATGAGACTTGAGGGGTCATGCACAAGAGACACTTCAGGTAGATTGTCTGAGTTTCCAATAGCTTCATCAAAATCACACAATTCAGTGTGGTTTTGATCATTGTTTTTTTCAAAGTCAACATGGATTGATTCTTCTACAAAAAGTCTCCTTTTGTTGTAAACTCTGTAGGCTTTGCTGGTATTGGAGTATCCAAGGAAGATTCCTTCATCACTTTTGGAGTCAAACTTACCAAGGTTGCTTTTCCCATTGTTGTGTATAAAGCATCTACTTCCAAAGCCATGGAAGTATGAAATGGTTGGTGTTCTGCCATTCCATAGCTCATAGGGAGTCTTGAAGTGAAACTTGTTGATGAGAGTCTTGTTCTGGACATACACAGCAGTGGTGACTGCTTCTCTCCAAAAGTATTTAGGGAGGTTGTTCTCTGACAACATAGTTCTTGCTGCTTCACAAATTGTTCTGTTCTTCCTTTCAGCAACTCCATTTTGCTGTGGTGTTCTAGGAGCAGAAAAGTTGTGCTCAATCCCTTTTTGATCACAATATTCTTCAACACCTGTGTTTTCAAACTCCTTACCATGATCAGATCTAATTTTGATGATGGATAAACTCTTTTGGTTTTGAATCTTATTGAACAGTTTGACTAGTTGTTCCAAGGTTTCCCTTTTGGATTCAAGAAGGATGATCCATGTAAATCTAGTGTAGTCATCAACTACTACTAGAGAGTATCTCTTTCCACCAAGAGATCTGGTTCTGATTGGTCCGAAAAGATCCATGTGGAGTAATTGAAGGGGTTTTCAGATATCCAGTCTGGTTTTGGCAGTGAAGGAGGTTTTCTTTTACTTTTCACATTGACAGGCCTTGCACAGCTTGTCCTTTTTGAAGGGTATTTTGGGTAGGCCTTTTACTAGGTTAGAATTGGCTAATTTGGAGATACTTTTGAGGTTGAGGTGAGCCAATCTTTTGTGCCAAAGCCATGACATATCAGATTGACTGTAGAAGAGTAGGCAATGGGCATCTGATGATTCCACAACTTCCAAGTTTAGACAGTAGAGGTTGCCTTTTCTGATTCCAGTGAGAAATGATTTGTTGTTGACATCTTTGACAGTGCAGTGGTTTTTGGAACATACAACATAATATCCCTTATCACAAATTTGACTAAGGCTAATCAAATTGTGCTTGAGACCCTCTACATAAGACACATTAGTGAAAATAATGTCTTTAGTAACAAGGTTCCCTGATCCTTTGACTTTGGCTTGAGAGTTATCACCAAAAGTTACATTTGGACCATTTTTAGGGACATATTGTTGCAACCACTCCTTGTTGAAGGTCATGTGCCTGCTGCATCCACTGTCCAAGTACTATATTCCTTTCCTAGGTTCTTACAAAACAGAAAAATAAATTTATGGTACCCTTTTATTCTTTTGGGTCCAAAGGATTAGAATTTCTTTGGTACCCTAGCTTTGTTCATTGCCCTCTTTCCAAAATACTGGTTTAGGGTATTATAATATCCCATGATTTGCAACATATAGGGCGTAGGAGCAATAGGTTGAGATTGGTTATAGAACTGGTTGGGAGAAAAAAATTGGTTTTGGTTATGAAACTGAGTGTAGTTTTGGGAACTGTTTGAGTGAGATGATCTAGGGGAGGTATTTTGACTGGCATGACTTCTTCCATTTGAGTATGGCCAGTTAGGTCTTTGTTATTTGGTGTATGAGTGATGGTTGTAGAATCTTTGCTGTCTGGGAGATCTCTGCTATCCATCATGTCTTGGCTGTCTGGGGAATCTTAGCTGTCTAGGAGATCTCTGCTGTCCAGTGGTCTTGTGTTGATTTTTCTTTACTTGCTCCTTGATTCCTTTTCTTTGTTTGATGTAATTGCCTTTATTTCCTTTATTTGCTTGTTTTTCTTTGCCTTTGGATTGACTTGAGCTAGCTATATGGGTTTCATCAGTGTGAGAGGGGCTAGCTTGAATTGTTTCATCATTGTGACTGGAGCTAGCTTCATCTATCTTTCCCTTTTTCTTTAAGTCCTCCTTTGTTTGAATGGGATAGACATTTTCTTGGGCTTTGACATAGTTCATGCTTTCAAGAACCATTTTGTCAATAGCCCTTTCATCAGTGAGAGGGGTATAGGTTTTCATAGTTGGATTATTGGCTCCAATCCCTGATTTGTCACTTGGGTGTCTTTGGTTGTAGCTAAATAGAGATAAGGCTTCTCCTGACTTGTTCCAGGACTCAAACTTTTTTCTAAGAGATTCATTTTCCTTTTCAAGGTTGGTATTTGTTTGGTTGGTTTCCAGAAGTTTAAAATTATTATATGTCAGCTCTTCATTAGCTTTTTCAAGCATAAGGTTTTGAACTTTCAGTCCTTGGTTGGCTCTTTCAAGGCTTTCAATGGTTTTACTTTGGGATAGGTTATCAGTGAGCAAAGAAGCAAAGCTAGATTGGTGACTTTTTATTTGAATTAATAGAGTACTAACTAATTGTTTAAATTCTTCATTATTTAAAGAGTTAAACTGAGTTACCTGTTTTAGTTCTTCAGCAACAGCTAAGGCTTCAAGGTCTTCTTCATTGTCTGAATCTTCATCATCTCCTGCCATTTGGCATATCATTGCTTCTTCTCCTTCACTTTAGAATCACTGAAATAAAAATACTTCATCACTGAACTTAGATGAGTCAGCAATCAACACTTGCTCTTTGTTCTTCTCATTCTTCTTCTTTGTGCAGTTGTAGCGGCTACATCTTGAACTGTGAATGATCTCCTTGGAGTATGAGAACTTCTTAGCTGTCTGATTGTCCTTGGGTTTCCTTGGTTCAGGGCAATCAGATGAGTAATGACCAAGCTTCTTACAGTTGAAGCATTCAATTTTCTTTTTATGGCTTTCTTGTTCAGAAGTGGATGGGCTATAACTTTTCTCAAAGGACTTCTTATGTGCTCTCAGAGTATTTCTGACAGCCATGGATATGAGACTTGGAAGGTCTTCTTGAGATAGGTTGTTTGAGGGTAGGTTTACTTTCTGAAGGGAAATAAGAACCATGGAATCAATGTCTTGTTGAGTGATGGGTTTGTGAGTGGTTTCTTGGGCAGCTAAGGCAAGGGTTTGAGAGATGGAGGGAACTGGTTGAAGTTTTATCATTCCTTCTAGTTCATAAGCCTCAAGCTTTCCAAAGTATTGTTCAACAATCATGGTGCTCCATTCTGCACCTTCTCTTATTGGTAGGGCTACCTTCTCATATTCTTGAGGAAGGTTGGAATATATTTTGAGACACAGATCTTGATTCTCAAAAGTTTTTCCATGATCAGCAATGGATCTGACCAGATCTTCAAACCTTGGTTTTGCAGTACTCACTTTTTCACCAGGGTAGAACTTGAAGTTGTCAAGTTGTCTAAGAAGATTATATAGGTTTTGTGTTCTAACACTGGTGTGTTTCTGGAATTTGATATGGATAAGTTCCCATGCAGCCTTTGCAGTTGGATCTTTGGCAATTTCTTGTGCTAGGGAGTCATTTACACTCTTTTGGAGTATGTTTTTGACTTTAAGATTAGCACTGACTAGTTGCCTTTATGAATCTGTCCAGAATTCTGGGGATTTTATTTTGCTGGGCCCACCATTTGAATCTACAGAGACAGGGTATGTGACTTCATTTTCAAGGGCATACCAGTTCCAGATGCTGTTTGCATCAAGGTAGGTTTTAATTTTTGATGCATATATTTCAAAGGATCCACAGTCATCAATGTGTGGAATGTCTTTGTCATTATTTCTCCTTGGTTGAGGCATGGTGGGTTGGAAATTGATCCTTCACAAGTTGTTAGACTTTTGTAGGTGAAGACAAGCTCTGATACCAATTGAAAGGTCCTTTTTGCTTAATCAGTTAAAAGATTAGGCAGTTAAGCTTTGACAGCTGAGGTGAAATCTTAGCTGTCAGATATTAGCTGATTTTAAAGAAAATAGTTAAATGTGCAGCAGAATAGAAAGTGTTGAGATAATGTAAAGACAAGTGAATAGTGTATGTGTGTGTAGATGTGTGTGTGTGTTGTGTGATAATACCAAATGAACACAAGAATTTTAAGGTGGTTCAGAGTTCACTCCTCCTACGTCCACCCTCACTGTCAACCTTGACAAGTGAGATCAATCCACTTAAATCTAGTTCCCTTTAAGATTTACAAAGGATTGGTTAGGCAAGTTCCTTGAACCTCCTCTTCCTAATTAGTACAGTCAATTAGGGATTTACTTGTGACGAAGCAAATTACAATTCCACTTAAAGTCAGTCTTAAGTGGTTACACAGTAGTTTATACACCTGAATTCAGTTACAAGTGTCTCAGATTGTTTTGAATGTTGGTTGCAGGTTTTGCAGGTGTGGAAAGGTTGAAGTTGAGGTTGTAAAGGTTGTGTGTAGAAGGGCATTGTCTTCAGTCTTGAGGGTTTCCTTTTATAGGCTGGAATATAGCCGTTGGAGGAGACAAAGGAATAAATGCATATGAGTGGAATAGTGTTTGCATTTAGAGCCTTGATGACTGGATAATAACAGGCTGTAATCTGCAACCATTTTATGTAATCTTCATGGAGATGAGCTGGCAACATCTGTAGGGAGAGATTGGCAAGGCACATCTTGATCATCATAGAAATACTTCACTGCTGCTGATGTTGAAGATCATAGCTGTCAGAGGGATGAGACTTCTGCTGTTTGAGAACCTTAGCTGTCAGGCTAAGTCTTTAGAGTTTGCATGTTTAGGAGACAAGGAGTTGGGTTGATGTTTTTGTAATGATCCTCTTGTAAATAAATACATTGATTTATATGATTTGTCTTGGTGTTTGATCATTACATCATTTGCTGTCTAGTTGATATATAGGTTGTGCAGATGAGTCATGGATGTTATCTTGGCTGTCAGATAACATTGGATAGGATATGTTTATTTGTCAAAACCCTGTATAACTATGTGGTTTACATAGTTATCTAGTGGCATATGCTGGTATTCATGATTACACCAGGGACATTGATGTAATTACGACATACTTATGGATGGGAAAAAACTAGGTTTCTAACTTAATAAACATAAAAGCTAAAGCCAAAATCTAGGGAGAAACGCGTTTCTCCATAAGTATGGAGAAACGGGTTTCTGGATATCCAGAACTCTTTGAAAGGATATCCAGAACCTTATGTAAGTGATATCCAGAAATTTAGAATTGGCTTGTGGATATAAGTTTTAAGGCTTCTGGATATCCATATTCAATGTTCTGGATATCCAGAACCTTTTGAAAGTGATATCCAGATCAGAAATTTGGTCTTGGCCTTGGATTTGGTCTCAAATCTTTTTTCTGGATATCCGTCCCAAAGCTTCTGGATATCAATCCCAAAGCTTCTGGATATCCAGAAACCCGTTTCTCCATAACTTATGGAGAAACGCGTTTCTCCCTAGACTTACTCAAAGCTAAAACAAGAAGCTACTATAGCATTTCAACGCCTTGAATACAAACTCAATTTGTGGGTCCCAAAGCCGTTACATACAGCCTCTAGAGCTCAAATTTACTTTCAAGCCTTGCAAGCGCACAGCCAAATGAAGTTTTGACTTTTGTCATGTATTAGAAGTAAAATTTTCACTCGAGTAAAAAGTCAAGCATTCGTAAAAACTATCTTACTTGTAGAAAATTGTTGGCTTAATCTGTATCCTTGGTTGTAGTTTCTTTTGGATTGATGCAATAAATGCGGGACCCGAGATGTTGTACTTCTAGACCAGCAGTCTCACAACCAGTGAAGAATAAAGACTCTTCCTCTTTGCCGATTCTGCGCCTCCAACTCATTAAAAATGCTGGTTGGGGCAGTCCAACAAATGTATCTATTAATAAAAAGCAGTTAAAAATAAGTTGAGCTTTCCATTATTAAGCTATAAGTAAAATGACTGAGTCGCAGCAAATATTACCACTTTGTTTCTTATTTGCATGAGGACTGGCATCATCTTTTTGTGGCTTGAATGAATTGAAGAGGAAAGAGAGCGTCTTTATCAAGTTGGGATACAGTATCATTTTTGGAAGAATAGCAATCATATAGGGACCGAGTTAATATATATTTGCAAATGGACTAGAGAAAATATTTAGGCACTTACACAATAAGATGTCACTAGCAATTATCAGGTCCCAGCCTGGATCAGCAGTCGGAAAGGGATCCCCCCATGAATCTGATATAAAAGAAAAACATAGTCGTGTAACTTCAATAAATAAATCATACTGCTTTTTACCACATAAATTTTTTTCAAATGGAGGGAGTTGCCACCCCTAGTCTTGATGTACCAAACAAATAGATCATACAGCTTTTTACCACTTAAGTTTCCGCTCAAAATCAAATTTGCAACTTCAATCAAGGTTTTCTACTAATCTAAAAGTTCATTATATCTTCTTGCATATGCGCATTCCGCCCCGCCCCCCCCTCCCAAAATGAGATTCTACCTCTGTTTCAATCAAATAGTCCATTAGTTATATTTTAAGATGTTTATAACTTAAAAAAAATACTATCAAAAATCATGACTACAATTTTCACTCTTTCATATCTGATATAAAACATCTTGGATCTATGCTCAAGAATTCTTGTAAATCTGACCAACTAAAAGGATTCTACTATATCACATAATTATTGGAATCTTCAATTGGAATGAAGTAAATAAAACTATAAAAGCGCATCAACCAGATTGTGAAGACTCCCAATGCTTTTGTGGCATATATACTTTTTGAAATTAAAATTTCCCGCATCACTTCTTCACAGCAAGAAATAGTTCAGAAAGAATAAGAAATCACGGAAAAAAGAACCAACGCTTTATGTGAGGAAGGATTGGCATAACTCCATTAACCCAGCAATTATGAGCTATGTTCTCTTCAATTTCCTCATCATCATAGTCTGAAGTCGTTATTTCAAGTTGAAACAACTTCCACAAAAAGATGGCCAATGCACCTGTTCCACTACCATCGCCTAAAAAACGAATATGAGGAACGCAATTCTTTACGAGAAAAAACATTGTTAGGACCTAACTATGTAAGCCACATAGTTATAAAAGGTTTTGACAAAGAAATATATCATATGTTATCTGACAGCCAAGATAACATATGACTCTGGACAGCTGAGCCCATAACTCAAACTGCACATCTTATATACCAACTGGACAGCAATGATTCAACCAATGTGCAATGATCTAACTCAAAACCAATCATATACATTAATGTATCTATTTACATATGGAGCATTACATATTGCCTAAACCATCTAGATCAAGAAATTAGCTCTGACAGCTAAGGTTCTCAAACAGCAAAGGCTTCATCCCTCTGACAGCCATGATCTTCAAACAAACAGCAATGATGTACTTATGTGATAATCAAGATGTGCCTTGCCCAAATTTCTCTCATCTGATGATGCCAGCTCATCTCCATGAAGATCACATCCATGGTTGCAGATTCCAGCTATGTTATTATCCATTCAACAAAGGCTCTAAATGCAACTCCAACATGCATTTACAACCTTGTCCCCTCCAACGACTATATCCAAGATTATAAAAGGAGTCATCCAAGACTGAAGACAATGCCCCTTCACACACAACTCTTACAACCTTACCTCCAACCCTTCTCAACCTGCAACCAACAATCAAAACAACATTAAGACACTTGTAACTGACCTCAGGTGTATTAACTGATTTGTAAATCCACTTAAGACTTATTTTATTTAAGTGGGTATTGTAACTTGCTTAGTATAGAGCATAAACCCTAATAGACTGTACTTATTAGGAAGAGGAAGTTCAAGGAACTTGCCTATCCAATCCTTTGTAAATCTTAACGGGAACTATATTTAAGTGGATTGATCTCACTTGTCAAGGTTGACAGTGAGGGTGGACGTAGGAGGAGTGAACTCTGAACCACCTTAAAATTCCTTGTGTTCATTTGGTATTATCACACAACACACACACACATCTACACACACATACACTATTCACTTGTCTTTACATTATTTCAACACTTATTATTCAGCTGCACATTTAACACTTGCTTTTAAATCCAGTTAATATCTGACAGCTAAGATCTCACCTCAGCTGTCAAAGCTTAACTGTCTAACCTTTCAATCTGATTAAAGTAAACAGGACCTTTCAAACATGAACTAAGAGAATTCCCCACAGCAATCAATATCACTCCAGAATCTCAAGCGATCAAGGATAAGTGTATTTGCTCAAAACAAACATACAAACACATCAAGAAGCCTGATCTACAAATATTGGTGCTTCCAAACTTCTACTACATGACAATTTTTTGGTTATTTAAATCAATTTTCAAAGCATTATTATATTTATGTAAACTTAACTTGAATTCTCTAAGCGTATATCTATAAACTTGAATCCAAAGAGTGAAAAATGATTCATGGGGCCCATCTCAAGTAATAGGAATGCATGCTAACTATGAATGTGTGAAGCATAGTGGCGGATACAGAAATCGCTTGGAAAGTCGGAAGGTACACTATAAAACTTCTAACACTTCGTAACTCGAAAGTGCTCTTTTCAAAAAGTAAAGCAATCACGCAGCATGATACTTAAGCAAATCTCACTTTTTTATAACATAGAAATCAATATTATATAGACACAATAACAATGGAAATGACTTAATGGGAGAAACCTTTTGGGCTAATAGTCCCATGGGCATTGTCTCTCATGCTGCTTAATCATAGTTACTCCTCGCTCCGTCCCAAAATAAATGTCCAAAAAAATTCAAATTTGCTATCGATTAAGAGCAAATTTGAATTTTTTTTGGACATTCACTTTTGGGACTGAGGGAATACAGAGTACCAGGCTATTAGCTTGAAAAACAAACCTAAAGTGAGGACTATCTTTTTATAGTGTGGCTATGTAAACTATTGCCTAATCATAAGATATTGGTGACTAGTTATATTTCGTTCGCAACTCCATTCATGGGGATTTGATGAGATTGAATAAAATTGTGTCCACATGTGTTTCATCACAAATATATGGGAATCAGAAGGGAAGCTTGGGAATAAAACATTGGGCCAACCCTTAGTGAATAAATGTTGAAGAGATGAAAGAGCAGAGCAAAGCTTACAAATTCATGGGATTAAATCAAAACAAATATACTCAGGAGTACATCCAATAAAACTTGCCTGCCCAATTCAATTATGTGTCGTCCTTCCAACCATGACTTGTTTTAAGCTAACCATTCTGCAAAAACGAAAACAGAAATTTACTAGATTTCAAAAACGAAAACAGAAATTCACATCAATTTGAATACATCAAACCCTAAATTTAGTTGTCTGACTTCAAATAGAAAGGCGGAGACCAAATTGGTTCGAACAAATTGAGGGATTTACGATAGACGAAAATATATCGAGGTCCACATACCAAATTCTGATTGATTGCTAGGATTTGGATGATTTGCGGATGAGCAATTAGAAAATTCGTCGAGACCCGCGACTAGGAGAGAGAGCGAGAGAGAGCGAGAGAGAGAGAGTCACCTTGGAATCGCAAGAATCTGCGCCGGGACAGAATGGCGCTGGAGAAAGAATCGGCGCTGGAGGAGGAAGAACGGCATTGTAGGAAGAACGGCGATGGCGCTGGAGAAAACGAGAGTGGAAAAGAAAAGAGTTTCTTACAGTAGAGTCGTGGAATGAGAGAGAGGAAAGGAAACTAGGTTAGGTTACGACCGGAGGAGAAGAGAGATAGAGAGAGGAGAGAGAACAGCGGAAACTAGGTTTGGTTACGCGGGAGGAGACGATTGAGGAGAGGAGGGAGTATAAAAAGAACCTTACTTACTTATGAAGCGTTTAGTAAGATAACGCTTCTATTAAGCGCTTTCTAATCTTCCACTAAGTTAGCGTTTCTTTAAATATGCGCTATCTTAGTTAAATTTTTATTTTTTTGTCTTGGTTATTAAATATAAAAATGTGGATGCGCTATGTAAGTTTACCTCTTAGATAGCGCTTTTTAAAAGCGCTATCTAAGATGCGTTTCCTAAGATCAAATTTGTACTAGTGATGGATAGTCGGGCGATCAATAAAACCACCATCAAGTACAGGTTTCCCATTCCTCGGATCGATGATTTGCTTAATCAGTTACATGGTGCAGTGGTGTTTTCTAAGATTGGCGCACGTTGTGGAGGAAGATGGGTTCACGTTTACAATTCAGTAGCTCTTATCATCCGCAGACGGATGGACAGACTGATGTTACTAATCGTAGTTTGGGTAACTTATTGCGCTGTTTGGTTGGTGACCATCCGTGCCAATGGGATTTGACACTTGCACATGCTGAATTTGCTTACAACAACTCTCAGAACCGCACTATGGGTAAAAGCCCATTTCAGGTTGTTTATGGACGGAATCCTGTCAGCCCCTTGGATCTTATTCCTCTTCCGGTTACTAGTCAATACAGTTCTGATGCAGAGGCACGTGCAACCCAGATTAAGGAGCTCCATGAGCAGGTTCGCAAATGTATTATTCAGCAAAACAGTAAATACAAGCAGCGGGTGGACAGGCATTGCAAGAGAGTTGTGTTTCAGGTAGGTGACTTGGTGTGGGTTCACTTGCGTAAGGAGAGGTTTCCAACTGGACGTTTTGGAAAATTACAACCAAGGGTTGATGGACCATTCCGAGTGGTGGAACGGATTGATGACAATGCTTACAAGATTGACTTGCCCGGTGATTACAACATCTCGGCAACTTTCAACGTTTCTGACTTATCCGCATACCTTGGCGATAGCGTTGATGATGTCGACTCGAGGTCGAGTCTCTCTCAAGAATGGGAGGATGATGTAGATCAGGAAGATACAGAACAAGGCAGTCTGCAACTGATCTCCTCCAGGCGGCCGCCCCAGCTCTGCCCAGGCGCACGCCTCACCTTGGTTCAACGAGGGTGTTTCCTTCTGTTCCCCAGGCGTCCGCTTGACCTTCTTCTAGGCGCCCGGCACGACGTCGTCGCCCAGTTTCCTTATTCTGTTATTCTTGATGTTTTGAACTTTAAGTTGGGTTATTTTGGTCTTTACTTTGCTATTTTGTTTTAGGGTTTTAAAGGAGTATTTATAATTTGTTTTAAAGAGGTTGAACTCATTTTTTGATTATTGAATTAATAGAGAAAAGGCTTAGGCTTTTCCAAACGAATCTTGGTTCTTTTCCGTTCGGCTTAATTTTCTTGGCTTTTGGCTATCAGAAAGCTTGAGAGCAGAAACTTCAGCGTATCAACTTTTAAGCAAAAAATTCATTGCAGTGAGATTAGTTTAGAACATCAGATACATATAGCTGATTTAAGGAAATTCGCAGACCAGAATCAAACAAGTTTTGTAGTCCAAAATCTAACAGTTGTCAATAACAAAGAGATAGAAATATTATTGAGGACCCACATGACAACAAATGTTTTCGATTTTATTATATTGGAGTACATAAATGTTGCTGAAACTAATTTGATTTATACCCCAGAGGCAGTTCAATAACACTAGTTAATAAAAGTGATAATCAATTAGCACATATTTCATGTTTAAATAACAGAGAATTTTTAGTAAGATCGTAGATGAAACGCGTATCATGTTGTTGCATTGATCCCAAAATGTTTGGCCAATGACTCTGGGCTTCCAATATTCCAAGGCACAATCTTGGTAGCAAATATCATACTCGCTAGACATTCTAGTGAAGTCTTTACTCTTTGAAAGATGGGTCAGAATCTTGGATCTAATTCCAAGGTAAGCGTTCTTGGTTGTAAACGTGAATTTAGAACCAGTGTCGAGGATTAAGCCCCCATTACCACCATTAGGATTTGGAAGAAATGTCCCTGGAGAAAGATTCAAGCGCTCGTTTCCAACCGAGATATCAAGTACATTGATAGCCCATGCATGAGAGTAGTGGTGTTTAATAAAAGGGACCATTGAAAAGTATAATCTAGGGATGTGTGGAATATCATCTCCAAACATGACAATGTTAACCAGACTAGGAGTTGCGTTGATATCAACCAATTAGTAAGAGAATATGCCTCTTCCGCCATATTGGCTCAACTGTCTAGGAAAAGTGTTGTGCAATCGCAGCGGAAGCAATTTAAACAATAACTAAGAACACACAAGCAATTGAGAAATCAAAAGAGAAAAGAGATGGAAATCGATTGGGGTTTTGAGCCTTGTTTCTGTATTATTATGTGCAATAATCTGTTCCAATTTACAAAGGGTTACAAGTATATATATATGTCAACAAACCCTAGCCCAACTTAGATTAGAAAGACAGAAACCGGCGGCCCAAAACCCCCAGCGTTCGCCGCCAGGTGCCCCAGGCATCACCAGGCGCCCCCGGCCTGGGATTTCACCAAGCCACGCCCAACCTATGACTACGATGCGCCCCAGGCGTCCGCCTCAAAGCCCCATGCCATGGCCAAACATACTGACCTCCAGGCGCCCGCCAGGGCTCAGGTGGGGCGCCCGCCTCACCAGTAATGCCGAGCCACATCCTATAATCTCCACCTTGGCAAGCATTCACCCAACCCAACAGAAGATACAAGGAACCAGCTCAAACCACCCCATCTCTAACAGCTAGATATGTGCAACAAATCCAAACAGTGCTTGAACTTGTCAGTAGTAACCGGCTTCATCAATATATCAGCAGCGTTCTCCATAGTGTGAACCTTCTCTAGCACAACCTCACCCATATCAATCAACTCCCGAATCTTGTGAAACCGAACATCAATATGGTTCGTCCTTTGATGATAAATGTGATTCTTTGCTAGAAATATCGCGCTTTGACTGTCACAAAGCAACTTCACTCCACCTTGCTGAATGCCCAATTCGTTGACCAAACCCCGAAGCCATAAGGCTTCCTTTCCAGCTTCAACCGCTGCCATATACTCCGCTTCCGTTGTAGACAATGCAATGATAGATTGGATCATAGACCTCCAACATATAGGACCACCTACAAGGGTAAATGCATATCCCGTAGTCGACCTTCTTCGATCCAAGTAACCCGCATAATCTGAATCAACATATCCCACAAATGAAATCTCCTCACTCTCACCTCCAAACATGATGCCATAACCTATAGTGCCCTTCAAATATCTGAGAATTCACTTGACTGCTTCCCAATGTTGTTTACCCGGATTCACCATATACTTGTTAACCACACTAATGGCTTGTGCCAAATCCAGCCTAGTGCAAACCATAGCATACATGAGACATCCCACTGCCCATGCATAGGGAACCTTTGACATACTCTGAATATCTTCAGTTGAACTCGGGGAATCAGAGGCAGATAAACTAAAATGACTCGACAATGGTGTCTTCACAGGTTTTGCATTCCGCATATTGAACCTCTCCAACACCTTCTCCACATATCCGGCTTGAGACAACCATAATCTCCTAGATTTTTTGTCTTGGCGAATCTCCATCCCAATAATCTTCTTGGCTTCCCCCAAATCCTTCATGTCAAATTCTGTACTCAACAAGGCCTTCAACTGATTGACCTCATTCTTACTTCTACCCGCGATAAGCATGTCATCCACATACAGTAACAGAAAAATAAAAGAACCATCATCAAGGCTCTTCACATACACGCATACTCACAACGCATGTATCCAATACGAACCATGTAGGAGTCAAATCTAGTGTACCACTGCCTCGCAGTCTGCTTCAGCCCATAAAGTAACTTCTTCAATCTACAAACCAAACGCTGCTGCCCGGGCTCCGTGAACCCATGTGGTTGCTCCATGAAAATCTGCTCATCCAACTCACCGTGTAGAAACACAGTTTTCACATCCATATGCTCTAACACCAAATAATAATGCACTACAAGACCCAACACAATTCGAATAGAAGTGTGTCTCATAATAGGCGAAAAAATCTCATTATAATTCACCCCCTCTCGCTGCGAATACCCCTTTGCTACCAAATGAGCCTTGAACTTTTTCCCCTCTTTTTCTGATACTGCTTCCTTGCGCTTGAAAACCCACTTGCAACCAATAGCACGCTTTCCTTTTGGAAGCTCCACCAAATCCCATGTATTGTTCTTGTACAATGACTCCATCTCCTCTGCCATAGCAGTTACCCACTTGTCCTTTTCCGGACTGTTTATTGCCTCCTTAAAAGTACTTGGGTCTCCACTACTAAGAACAAGAACATACGAAGCCATGTCTTCAACCCCATACCTTACTGGTGGCTTGATTACTCTCTTAGGCCTCCCAACTGAAGTACTAGCCACTTCCTGTGTAGTTGTCTCTGAATCCGGAAGAGTAAGATACGCATCAGTATCATCCTCACGTAGCTCCACCTCAATAACCTTCTTCTCGTCCTCTTTGCTTTCTGGCACCTTCTCCTTATCATCTTGAGTACACTTCAACATAGCCTTTTCATCAAAGACTACATCCCTACTAATCATCACCTTGCTTGACTTGGGATCTCAAAGCTTTTATCCTTTCACACCTGTTTCATACCCGAGAAAGACACACTTTTTTGACTTTGGGTCAAGCTTCGACCGCTCTTCACCAGGAATATGCACATAGGAGGGACACCCAAACACCCGGATATCGGTGAAGTCTACCTCATTACTCGTCCATACCTCCTCCGCAAACCTGTTATCCAAAGAGACTCTAGGTGATCTGTTAATCAAGAAACATGCCATACTCACCGCATCAGCCCAAAAGTTCTTCGCTAACCACGCATTGAATCTTAGACACCTAGCCCTTTCCGCAATAGTTCTATTCATCCTCTCAGCCACACCGTTTTGCTATGGTGTCTTGCGTACTGTGTAGTGCCTCTTGATTCCATGCTCTCTACAGAACTTCTTGAACTCGCCATCTGTGTACTCTGTCCCATTATCACTCCTGAATCACATGATTTTTCGCCCTGTTTGATTTTCCACTTCAGCTTTCCACACCTTGAACTTCTCAAAAGTTTCTGACTTGTGCCTCATGAAGTAAACCCAAACCTTCTTCAAAAAATCATCAATAAAAGTCACGAAGTAATAATTTCCTCCTCTAGATTATATTCTAACCGGCCCCCACACATCTGAATGAACATAGTCGAGAATGCCCTTTGTTGTATGCTTACCCATCTTGAATTGCACCTTATTCTGCTTTCCTAGAACAAAATACTTGCAAAACTCAAGTTTACATGTCTTCACACCCTTCAACAACTTTTGCTTATGAAGTTCCCGCATCCCCCTTTCACCCATGTGACCAAGCCTCACATGCCATAGAAGGGCATCAGTATCAACATCAGACTCAACGGATGTGACTCCACCTACAACCGTGCTCCCTAGCAACCTGTAAATGTTCTTAAAGCCCTTCTCACCCTTCATCACAACCATAGCACCCTTAACCACTTTCAATACTACACCTTGTGCTTTATAGTTCATACCGTTAGCATCCAAGGTACCCAATGAAATCAGATTTTTAGAAACCTCTGGAACATGTCTAATATCACATAACATTCTAACTACACCATCATATATCTTAATTCTTATAGTTCCTATGCCAGCAATTTTACAAGTAGCACCATTACCCATAGTAACTATACTAGAATTAACTGACATGTAGGCATCGAACCAATCATGATTCGCCGTCACATGAAACGAACATGCTGAATCCAGAATCCAGCCATCTGTCGGGTGTTCCACATCTGATGAAGTCGTGAGCATATCTCCATCCACATCCTCTTAGCAATCTTCAACCACATTGACTGACTTTGAAGATCCTTCTTTTCCTTTACCGTTCCCCTTCTCTGGACAATTCTACCTCTTGTGCCCCTTCTGCCCACACTTGAAACAATTCCCCTTGTACTTCTTCCTAGACTGAGAACGAGAATTCTCCCTCTGCGAGTTATCCCGGAACTGGGATCTACCACGTTCCTGATTTTTCTTCATAAATAACCCCTCACCTGCAGGTTCATCAACGGATTTCTTCCGTTAATGAAAAGCAAGAAGAGCTTCTGTGACCGGTTGCAACGCTACAGTATCTTTCCCCCAAGTCAACGTAGTAACAAGGTTTTCGTATGTTGAAGAAGAGGGCAACGAATTCAACATCATCAACGCCTTGTCCTCCTCCTCGAACGTCACCTCCACCCTAATCAAATCATTGAGTATTTGACTAAACGTGTGGATGTGAGATTCAAGATCCGAACCCTTTGCCATCTTAAGCCTATACAACCGTTGCTTAAGATACAACTTGTTCGACAGCGATTTTGACATATACCTAGCCTCCAAAATCTCCCAAACCTTCGTGGGTGATTCTTCAACGATCACGTGATACACCACCTCGTCCGCAAGGCACTGCCGTATAGAAGATACAGCCCGTTCTTGCAACTCCTTCCATGGTCATTCTTCAACATCATCGGGTTTAGTCGAATGCCGAAGATCTTTTCCCAAGCCTGCTTGAACCAGAAAATCCTTCACCCTCCTTTGCCACAATGCAAAGTTTCCATACCCATCGAATTTCTGAACATCGGACTTCCCCCAGCCATTGCAACCTGGCTCTGATACCAGTTGTTGTGCAATCGCAGCGGAAGCAATTAAAACAATAACTAAGAACACAAAGCAATTGAGAAATCAAAAGAGAAAAGAGATGGAAATCGATTGGGGTTTTGAACCTTGTTTCTGTATTATTATGTGCAATAATCTGTTCCAGTTTACAAAGGGTTACAAGCATATATACATGACAACAAATGTTTTCGATTTTATTATATTGGAGTACATAAATGTTGCTGAAACAAATTTGATTTTTGCCCCAGAGGCAGTTCAATAACACTAGTTAATAAAAGTGATAATCAATTAGCACATATTTCATGTTTAAATAACAGGGAATTTTTAGTAAGATCGTAGATGAAACGCGTATCCTGTTGCTGCATTGATCCCAAAATGTTTGGCCAATGACTCTGGGCTTCCAATATTCCAAGGCAGAAAGTATTATCTTACCCATTGAAAAAGTACACACTTGTCACAGGAATATTAAGATGAGCTTTGTTATCTAAATGAAACGTAATGGTTTGCAGGAAGTCCATTGGAAGCTGGCCAGGTGGCCCATTATATTGATAGCAAATATCATACTCGCTAGATATTCTAGTGAAGTCTTTACTCTTTGAAAGATGGGTCAGAATCTTGGATCTAATTCCAAGGTAAGCGTTCTTGGTTATAAACGTGAATTTAGAACCAGTGTCGAGGATTAAGCCCCCATTACCACCATTAGGATTTGGAAGAAATGTCCCTGGAGGAAGATTCAAGCGCTCGTTTCCAACCGAGATATCAAGTACATTGATAGCCCATGCATGAGAGTAGCGGTGTTTAATAAAAGGGGCCATTGAAAAGTATAATCTAGGGATGTGTGGAATATCATCTCCAAACGTGACAATATTAACCAGACTAGGAGCTGCGTTGATATCAACCAAGCAGTAAGAGAATATGCCTCTTCCGCCATATTGGCTCAACTGTCTAGGCAAAGACTCTTCAGTCCTGCTCATTCCTAAGATTCCAGATATGATAGTGTCGGGAGGGAATCCAAAACAACCTGTCTCTAATGAGCACCCGAATAGTATATTACCAGCACCAGGCCGAAAAGGATTATTATCCCCAAAAGTGTCGTAGGAAGCAATTCCATTGCTATACTGTCCAGCTATGTATTTAGATTTGTACTCGCATTTCTCCTTGTTTTTTATATTGAAAATGGGGGGTTTATAGTTGGGATCATCAGAAGACATTTCCTGATAGGTGGTGGATAGTTTCGGATCAAACTTGGTCATTGATTGGGGGAAACATGTGGTGCAAGAAGCACATAGTGTCCACGAATGCAAAGACCCTGTGTCAAATAGTAGGAATACTTGTTGGGCTGGGGTTCCTATGCTCATTACAACCACGATTGATTCTCCATCCTTTCTGAGAGCAGGCTGGATTACATTGGAATTAATGGTTTTGTTAGCAGTTGATTTATGAAACGAAGTCCAATAAGAAGATCGTGCCTTTGAGGCTTGGACATGCGACTTATACCTCTCAAGGAAGGTATTATTTCTGTGAGAAGGAGAATACATTGGGGAGTAGGCGTGAATGAGCTTTAGACTAAAGCCAGCAAGTTTTGAGGAAGCTTTTGGAATGTGAAAGAGGGATATTAAAAAGAGTAGAAGAATGATCGCAGGTAATGCTTTGATCTCAGCCATGTTTGAGGATGAATGGATTATTTAGTCACCTCTCTTTTATATTAGTTGGGAAGATGAAAGTAAATTACATAAATGAGCCGATCATTATGTAAATTTGACTTTTTATTCCTAATATTTCATATGATTTAGATAATATTTAAAAAAAAAAAAAATTGCAGGTAATGCTTTGATCTCATATGATATTATCTTGGAACGCTGATGTGGTAATAAGCTTGCTTAATCTTATTTTTCCCTTTAAACTAGTGATGCCTCAATCATACTCATTTGGCCCATTTGGAAGTTGGCAGATGATGAGTCACTTACTTGAGTTTACCCCCAACTTGAACGTTATTCGTTGTCATACGGTACTTTAGAAATTTCACTCAAATTCATTTAATAATTACCTCAATCATACTCATTTGGCCGCTCCTATATATGGTGCACGGCCGCTCGAGCTAAGATTAGGCCTGGATGTTTATTTTGAAGCTCCCCTTCTATGCCTTGATTCCTTTGATATGTCCTAACTTCATTTACTCTACAAAATGGACCCTAAGACCTGTATAAATGTTCAAATATACCAACAAGCATAAAATCCCATATACAGAATAAAAGAAGCTAAATGAAGACTAAATGATAACAAAAACTAAGTAAATGATATAAATATAATGCTATAAATGACTATAAAATAGTCATTTATCACTCATAAGCAGTGACAGCCCAACAGGTTTGAATTAAATTTGTAAAGTCACAATTGTGACTGTCCAGAAAGTCACCAGTACACTATATATTCAGCATTCCTGGTTCCACTGAGGACAGGGAAGATTTCTCTCTGACGTAATTTCTTTTTCCCCTTCTATACAACAATTTTCTCTTTTCTTCTTCTCCTTCTACATCGGAGATTGCAGACATCAGTCTGTGGAAATCGCAGGGCTCCATAGTATCCTAGAGGCAATTCGCAGAACCTTATTGCACTGAATAGAGGGCGAATTTTGTCTCAAGGAAAGCGTAAATCTTACGTGCCTTAGGAGCATATTTACAGATCAATAAGTCTACTTCAGCAAGTTTAGAGCAGCGATTTAATAGCAACAACATTGCGAATTAGTCATAAGTTCCATGTATCTACAACCAGAAGTGCAGAAGTTGACATATTTGATGTTCTGAAGAGTGCAATCTGAAGTTCAGAATTTAACAAGTGCAACAGTGCAGATTTGAAAAAGTACAGCAGTGCAGAAAGCTTGAGAGTAGAAACTTCAGCGTATCAACTTTAGAGCAACAAATTCATTGCAGTGAGATTAGTTCAGAACAGCAGATACTGAAAGGTCCTATTTGCTTAATCAGTTAAAGGATTAGGCGGTTAAGCTTTGACAGCTGAGGATGAATCTTAGCTGTCAGATATTAACTGATCTAAAAGCAAGAGTATAATGTGCAGCGGAATGAATAAAGTGAAATAATGTAAAGACAAAGTGATTGGTGTAAGTGTGTGTAGGTGTGTGTGTGTTTGTGTGTGATAATACCAAATGACACAAGAATTTTAAGGTGGTTCAGAGTTCACTCCTCCTACGTCCACCCTCACTTTCAACCTTGACAAGTGAGATCAATCCACTATAATCTAGTTCCCTTTAAGATTTACAATGATTGATTAGGCAAGTTCCTTGAAATTCCTCTTCCTAATTAGTATAGTCAATTAGGGATTTACTTGTTACGAAGCAAATTACAGAACTCACTTAAAGTACAGTCTTAAGTGGTTTACAAGATTTGTTTATACACTTGAAGTGCAGTCTCAAGTGTCTCAGAATTGTTTGATACTTGGTTGCAGGTTTTGCAGGTATGCAAGGGTGAAGAGGAGGTTGTAAAAGTTGTAGGTTGAAGGGTTGCAGAAGGTTGTGTAAAGGGGTGTTAAGAGGGCTGTAAAGGGGTGTTATGAGGGCTGTAAAAGGAGTGTTAAGAGGGTTGTAAAGGTGTGTTAAGAGGGCTATAAAGGGGTGTTAAGAGGGCTGTAAAGGGGTGTTAATAGGGCTGTAAAAGGAGTGTTAAGAGGGCTGTAAAGAGGCTGTATAGAAGGCTAAGGAAAGGGTATAATAAGGGACTGCAGAAGGTTATGGAAAGGGTGTAAGAAGGGACTGTAAATGGGTGTTAGCAGGAGCTGTGAAAGGGTATAGAGAATGGCTATTACAGGGTGTGGAGAAAGGCTATTAAGGGACTTGAACAGGGTATAGAAAGGGTGTGGAAAGTGGTGTGTAAAGGTGTTTTAAGGATGGGAAATTTGGGTCCAATATATAGGAAGATTGAGGAAGTAGCCGTTGCTTGATAATGGTTTATGGTCAAGGTTGTCTGCAATGGGAGTCTTCATTGATGTTGTCATAATTTCCATGTTTTAAGCCAACATGTTTTCTTCTTTTCCTGTGTGAACACAAGACTTTGCGGAAGTAGCCGTTGCAGGAGTATTCAAAGCACTTGACTCAAAGTGGTTGTCATAAATTCTATGTTTTATGCAAACATGTTTTTCTCTTTTCCAGTAGACTAACTTGGCTTGGTTGGCTTTCTTTCCAATTGTAATTCCATGAAGCTGATGAAAAACCTATATTCACATTGAACCCTTGACTTTCATTATCCTTGTTTGATCCTTTTAGTAATTGGGGTATAACTATTCACAAGAAGCTCTAATGCAAAATCCAATCCTATGCTTTTGTACATCATTGAATTACCTTTCCAATGAGTCCACTATTGAATATTTTGGGACTCATTAGGAGGTGAAAATCTTCGTTGTAAAACATGTAAAACATGAATGGGCATTTGTGTAACTTTTGTAACTTTCCTCTCTTGACACTTTAGACCATTTAACTTTGTCTCGTTAAATGATCAATCATCATCAAAACAAAAAGTTATGTCCTAACAGATACATATAGCAGATTTAAGGAACTTCGCAGACCAGAATCAAACAAGTTTTGAAGTCCAAAATGATGCAGATCGACGGCGGATTCTGGAATTATTGTTTACTTATTATCTTTTATTATTTTCTTTGTATTTTCAGATTTAATAATAGATTGATAATATTTTTGGTATTAGAAGTTGAAAGGTCCTGTTTGCTTAGATCAAATTAAAGGTTAGGCAGTTAAGGTTTGACAGCTGAGGTGAAATCTTAGCTGTCAGAGGTTAACTGGTTTTAAAGATTAGAGTTAAATGTGCAGCGGAATAAAAGTGTTTAAAATAATGTAAAGACAAGTGAATAGTGTATGTGTGTGTATATGTGTGTGTGTGTTGTGTGATAATACCAATTGAACACAAGGAATTTTAAGGTGGTTCAGAGTTCACTCCTCCTACGTCCACCCTCACTGTCAACCTTGACAAGTGAGATCAATCCACTTAAATCTAGTTCCCGTTAAGATTTACAAAGGATTGGATAGGCAAGTTCCTTGAACTTCCTCTTCCTAATAAGTACAGTCTATTAGGGATTAAGCTCTACACTGAGCAATTCACACTACCCACTTAAAGTCAGTCTTAAGGGGTTTTTACAAATCAGTTTATACACCTGAGATCAGTTACAAGTGTCTTAATGTTGTTGTGATTATTGGTTGCAGGTTGAGAAGGTTTGGATGCAAGGTTTGTAGAAGTTGTGTGTGTAAGGGGTGTGTTCTTCAGTCTTGGAGAGTTCCTTTTATAGGCTAGGAAATAGCCGTTGGAGGAGACAAGGAGACAAGGTAGTAAATGCATGTTGGAGTTGCATTTAGAGCCTTTGTTGACTGGAGAATAATATAGCTGGAATCTGCAACCAAGCATGTGATCTTCATGGAGATGAGCTGGCAACATCTGTATGGAGAGATTTGGGCAAGGCACATCTTGATCATCACAGGATTTCTTCATTGCTGCTGATGTTGAAGATCATAGCTGTTGAGGGATGAAATCTTTGATTAATGTACATGAGTGGTTTTGAGTGATATCTTTGTAGGATGATTAAATCATAGCTGTCCAGTTGATATATATAGAAGTGCAGTTTGAAGTTGATGGCTTAGCTGTCCAAGGTCATATGTTATCTTGGGTACATTAGATAACATATGATATATTGCTTTGTCAAAACCTCTTATAACTATGTGGTTTACATAGTTAGCTCCTAACAATTTCCCCCTTTTTGGCAAAGTAATATATCTAATAAAGATATAACTTTGCAAGATACTCAAGAATGAATATACCAATGAAGATGAGAACAATCTTCTTGATTCAATCAATGAGCTTTAAAAACAGAACATATTATCCAAAATAAACATTGTTTGTAAAGCGGTAAATAAGGGTAGGGATTAAAAAGGACTTATCCAAAAGACATAAAATTTTCCTAAGAAAATTCATCTCTTTCTTTTCTTGCTTTGCAAGGATCTCCTCTCTTTCTGCAAGTAGCACTCTCTTCATCTTGTCCTCAACACCTCTATAGTACATCTCATTGTTCCATTCCCAGCTCATCTCATCATCATAGGTGAAGGTTTGGTTTTGTCTTTCCTTGAGAATAGCTTTGGACAGAGGCTCTTCATCATTTCTCAATCTCATAGTACCCCATAAGGGAGCCTTCTTTGGTTTTGAGCTCTGACCCCTTGTTCCTGCAAATAGGTTAGAAAAGAAGGGGTTTGATTGAAGAGAGATGGGTTGTTGAGTTTGATGTAGAGGTGGATCAGTTGTGACAGTGAGAACAGTAGAGGTTGAGAACTGATGCTGTTTCATCACAGGAGAATCATCTTCATCATCACTTCACAGAATCACATTGGGAGCAGCACCAGAGGCTCTCTTTCCCAGGTAAGCAGCTTCTTCTTCAGATTCAACAGCCTTTTCTTTGGAGGTCTTCCTTTCAGATTTTGACACAGTTGAGACTTCTAAAATGTGTCTCATCTTGGTTATCATGGACCTTATAAATCTTTGCATGTCTGTGATGGTCACATGATATGGGGGTACAAAAGTTGAAGGATTGAAGTTTGGAGGAAGGTTGGATTGGAGAGATCTTGTGTTTAGGGGGATGAATGAAGAGGGTACAGAAGATGAAGGGGAAACATAGGCATCGAGGCTTGGTCTTGCAATGACAGCCATGATAATGGATTTATTGAGGCAAATCCTCCAATACATTTCTTTGGCAAGCTCAATGCATAGGGCATACACCAGGGATGAAGGCATATAAATGCATTCATTGATATTTGAAGAGAGAAGCTGGGAGAACAGAATTTCCCAATCTATTATGGTAGAAATATCCATGAAGTTTGGTAGCAAGGGCCTTGTGAAAGAAGGAGTTGGGGAGAGCTATTACGTACTTTTTCCATTCCTCATGGGCAAATATTATGAGGCCACATCTAGTCCTTGCATGAATTATAATGGAATTTTTGCTTAACAGCCAAGGATTGGAGACTAGGTGAGGATTGGCAATTTCAGGGAAATGGGAAATATCCTTCAATCTTTGGTGGGAAGCCATGATAGAGGGGAAGGAAAAGTCAATGTCACAATCTAAAATCCAAGGTTCACAAGTAGGAAGGATTTCAGATTTAAGAGAGGGATCAAGAGTTTCTTGGGTTTGGACATGCTCACTAGGTTTAGATTGAGATTCTTGTTCGAGGTTGAGGTTCGGGTTCAAGATCGGAGTTGAGGTTCGGAGTTCAAGATCGGAGGTTGAGGTTCGGAGTTCAAGTTCGGGTTGAGGTTCGGGATCTTGGGTAACAACATGAGGTTCTTGAGTTTGAACAATTCAATAGGTTTGGGTTGAGGTTCGGGTTCGGGATGGGGTTCGGGTGCGGGTATGCTTGCTTTCTTAGCCAAATCTCTGGTTTTGATAAGTTTCAAGGCTTTTTGGGTTTCTTCCTACATTAGCGGTTGTCTCAAGTAGTAGATAACAGCGGGGACATGCTTGGGATCCTCTAAGGAAAGTCCTTCGAGATGCTTTGAAGATGTTTTTCGGGAATGGGGGAAGGATGCGAGGGACTATCGAGAGGAGATCCTTGACTAGAGAGAGCGCATAGGCTTTGTCGAGAATGGGAGACATAGGACTTTTGTTCCCCTTAACGAGGCTCATCTTTTGAGCTAGAGTTGTTCCCCCTATCTTTTTCAATATTAGGCTCATTTGGACTAATGTTGGAGGGATTAAGATTCAAGATGCCTTGAGCCACAGAGTCATGAGGTGAACTGGATTGGTCTTTGGATGAGGAGGGTTGAGGAGTGGTTGGCTTGAACTTTTTGGATGGGGAGCATCTTTATCTGATTTTCTCTTCCTAGAGAGAAATGCTTGAGAGTACGAGAAGGCTTAGAGGTTACCTTGGATGGGGTTTCAGCAATTGAGACAACCTTAGGCATCGAGAGATGAAGCTTCCATGGGCGTCCCGGAAGGGTATCCAACCTTAGAGTTTGTCCTCACTTCCATTAGTGACTCGGCAACGGCTCTTCTCATATCTTCATCATACTCATCACCTTGAGCTTCACCGGCATACACGGCATCATGGATTTCTTCCTCTTCACCATCATACTCATCAATGTCCTTGAAGATAGGATCGGCGAGTATCTTGGCTGTCGGCTTGTTCTTGGGCAACCATCTTCCCTTTGTCAGTTCCTTGAGCACTTTCTTGCTCAACAGCTACCTCTTCTTGAATTTGCTTTCCTTTGCTAAGCTTCTTTCCATTTCCAGTTCTCTTCAACTTGGCTAGGCTTTTTCTCCTTTTGATTTTGCTTGGAGAGGTCTCTTGAGCTCTTTCTTTTATGACAACACCTTTGTCATGCTTTCTCTTGGATCTTTTGTCATCCACCATGTTTACCAATCCTTTCCACATCTTCATATCTTTCTCAGTCTTTTCTTTCAGTCTTTGAGAGGCTTCATCAAAATTCTCAGAGCTGTCCCCAAGCTCTAATTTCTTCTTGCTCTTGAGTTTGAAAGTACTTAAGTTGAAGCTTCTGGTTGATACTTGAGATGTAGTCTCAAGCCACTCATCCTTTAGGGGAGGATTCAACCTTGGAATAAGGTGATGAAGAATTCCACTCATGAATCTGAAATTGTTCATCCTTGGGTTTTGCTTTTTGAATTTCCAAGGGGAAGGAGATATGGCCAATTGAAAGTTATGCAGTAAAGCAACACTCCATTTTACCTCTTTGGTTATCAAACTTAGGGCTTGCTTCCATTCATTAGGACTAATTTGATCAAAAAGATGATTGCTTTCCATCAAACCCTTTGATGACAACATCCATTAGGGTTGATTTGAGCAGATCAAGTTCCTTCTTTTTGATTGGTTTGTCTGAACCAATTGATATTTGCAACTTGGTTTGTCAAAGAACCTTTTGTAGAATGGTTCCAAGTTGTTGTCTTTCCTATTCCACGGATTTGAGAGACCTTCACTTTTGATAGGGATGTTGTAAACCTTGGACACAACCTTGGGGGTCACATTGATTTCGAGTACCTTAAATGGTGGTTTTGATTGCCCAGTTGATTGTCTTTCTCCTTTCATAAAAATCTCTGCATAGCTTCCCATAAATTGGAGGTTGAGCTTCCATCATATTGCGAGAGATGATTGGATTCAGAAGTTCTTTGATGAGAGCTCCAACATTGTGCTCATAGAACTTCGGGTTTTATGAAATATCCATGGGCTTCGGGGTAAGACATGTTTGAACTTAGAACGAGAGAGTTTTTAGGGTTTATGAGAAAAACGAGAGGGAATCGAAAGGATGAATTTGGAAGGGAGAATAGTGATTGTTAGCGAGGATTAATTCGCAAGGTTAAAGATAGTTTTGATGTGGGGATTGGTGGAGTTCAACGGCTATCGTGGAGTTCTTGCGGTTAAAATTTGCATTTAAGAGGAATTTGTTCATGAACGGTGATATTTGTCTCCACTCATTACTTGTACAATAACTTCCCATAAAACATGGGAGTTATTTCCGTACACAAGGCGAAATTTCGAGAGGAATAAACGAGACATTAATAGATATGTGTTAGTGGCAAGTTCCAAAACTTCCTCGATTTGGCAAGAACTAAAATCATAGGCTATCGAGACTTAATGACCGGCCAAGCCTATTTTGAATAATCATTGCCACTATTTTGGTGAAACTAAATTTGGCTATAAAAGAAATGGTTCGAGATGAAGAAATTTACCAAATTCATTTCATTCATAGAAAATGGGAAGACTTGTTTCAAAGTTCGGTCCTAGCAAAATGGCTAAGACGGCAAAGAGACTTGTTTTTCAAAGTCGAGGTAGATGAAACAAGAGAGGCAAGGTTTGAGAGAGAGTTTGTCATATAGGCTCCAAGCGAATGCTTGGTTTGGAACATGAAGTGGATCAAATGCTCAATGATGATCCACATAAGGAAGAAGGAGTTGAGAGAGAGAGAGAGATAAGAAGGAAATTTTGGGAGGAGGAGGCGGCACTTTTGGAAGGAGAGAAAAATAGGTTGAGTGAGATAGCTAAGAACAAGGGTAAAGCTAAGATGGTTGAGAAGGGGCATAATGATCGACGGCTAAAGGATTAAGAGTACATCCAAGAAAGGATAGAGGAAGGAGAATCAAGTAAGCAAGTTAAGGATGGTGTAGAGAGGGTTTATACCTTGGGTGAGCTAGTGAAGCTTGATAGTAATGAAAGGATTAAGGTTGACACACAAATTGGTCAACTTTGATTTCATATTTGTCAAGGAATACACAGTTTGTCACCGAGGATTCCTAACTCTTAGCCAAAGCAGTTCTTGAGGGGCTTGGAGATAACTTTGCGGGAGTGCAAAGTTCTCCTTCCAAGGTTTATATGAAGTTGTTTTCTCAATTTCTCAAGTGTTTGAGTCATTTGTTACGAATGGTGATGAAGATGAAGGTCCTCGATGCGATCAAGCTATCATTGCACGAGGCAAGTGCAAATTCTTGAGTACATTCGGCTTTCTCTCACCACTCGGTGAGTATCCTCCTTATAATGCGGTTGAAGAATGGTGGCCAAGGAGGGTGTGTCCTTCTTTGCAATTCTCAACCACGGCCATTGATCCTTTTATGGAGAGGCACCTGTATGGCTAGAGAGATATGGAGACATTAAAGAGAATGCATATCAAGCTCTAGACATTATCTATAGTGATAAAGGATATGGGGATGATTATTTCCAAGATCGGCTATGGGATAAACGGGTGACAGAGTCCTTAGGCTGTCAAAGCTTTTCGGAAGGACTTCTTTGTGATGAGAAGGAGGGTAGAGAAGCTTTTGGTAATAAGGGTTTATGTTTGTTTTATGATCTTTGTGTTTGAAGTTTGATTGTAAGGTAGGAATGAATTTTGGTTTTGATGTTTAAGAGGCTTTTTGTTTGGTGGCAGGGGTTAGGCATCGAGATACCATGTTGTTGACAGCAGCCATAAGATAGGGTTTTATCTTTAATGAATAAGAGTTTTTATTTTGGTAAGTTGATCATGCCTAGCATTGCTCTTAACATCTCAAATCTTTTCTCATCCATAGCCTTTGTTAGAATATCAGAGACATTTTCCTCGGTACAAACTTTAGCTTGAGGCGATATTCCCTTTTTCAACATGATCTACGATGAAGTGATGTCGACCTCAATATGCTTTGTTTTTGAGTGTTGGACAGGGTTTTCTGTCATGGCAATTGTACTTGAGTTGTCACAAAAGATGGGAATGTTAGACAATTCAATTCCAAAGTCTTGTAGTTGACTTTTGAGGTAAAGTATTTGTGAACAACACAACCTGGCGACAATATACTCGGCTTCAGTTTACATTGAGGTGGCTGCGAGGTTTGCTTTTTGCATGACCATGAAATAATTCTAGATCCAATAAATTGGCATCCACCACATGTGGATTTTCTATCTAGATTACATCTAGCATAGTCAGAGTCAGTGAATCCAATTAGAGAAAATGGGGATTCAGTAGGATACCACAAACCATAATCAGGGGTTCCTTTGAGATATCTCAAAATTCTCTTGACAGCAGAGAGATGAGATTCCTTGGGGTTTGCTTGAAATCTTGCACGAGAGCAGAGACATGAACATAATGTCAAGTCTAGAAGCTGTCACATAAAGAAGAGATCCAATGTAACTTCTGTAAAGTGTTGGATTTACACTTTGACCATCTGGATCAGCATGAAGTTTGGTTGTGGTTGACAAGGGAGTTTTGGCAGGGGAAGCAGTTTGCATGTCAAACTTCTTGATCATATCCCTTGTGTATTTAGCTTGGTTAATGAATATTCCTTTCTTTATTTGCTTGACTTGAAGCCCTAAGAAGAAAGTAAGCTCACCAATCATGCTCATTTCAAACCGATTCTTCAAAATATCCCCAAATTCAGTGCACAAGTCCTCATTTGATGAGCCAAAGATGATGTCATCAACATAGACTTGTATGAGCAAGCGATCATCTCCATATTTCTTGATAAACAAAGTGTTATCAATATGGACCTTGGTAAATCCTTTGCCAAGGAGATATTTAGATAGGGTATCATACCAAGCTCTTGGTGCCTGCTTAAGCCCATATAATGCTTTGTCCAATTTGTATACATGATCAGGAAATTTGGGATGCTCAAATCCAGGAGGTTGAGATACAAACACCTTTTCATTTAGGACTCCATTCAGAAATGCACTTTTGACATCCATACGAAACACTTTCATCTTCTGAATGAAGCATAGGCAAGAAATAACCTTATAGCTTCATGTCTTGCAGCTGGGAGTGCAAAAAAGTCTCATCATAGTCAATACCTTCTTCTTGTCTATATCCTTGAGCAACCGAGTCTAGCTTTGTTTCTTATTACAACTCCTTCTTCATTCATCTTATTCCTAAAAACCCGTCTTGTTCCAATGACGGTTTGGTTCTTTGGCTTAGGAACAAGCTTCCAAACTTTATTTCTTTCAAATTGCGCCAATTCTTCCTCCATTGCTTCTATCCAATACAGGGTCTTGAAGGGCTTCATTTATCTTTTTGGGTTCAATTTGAGAGATGAAGGCACTCATTAGAGAGTCGAAGAACAGGCATGTCGGGTGGAATGTCCATTTTGTGTATGGGTAGGTCAATATAGATGCTTTTGTTTGGAGGAATGATGTGGGTAATGGTTTCGGTTGAGGATTTGGATGAGAGGAGTTGTTATCGGGATGGATAGAATCTTTTTCAAGGGAATTTTGATGACTCGATGAAAGGTAGGTTATGAGGTGCACCTTGGTACATCGAGATTCACCTTTCTTTGTTGAGAAGGGATTCTTGGCTGTCAAACAAAGTATGTTGTTTATTAGTGTCTTTGGGCACTATATAGGGAAGGGAAGGTGAATCTTCTTCAGGAATGAGACATGAGGGATCATGCACAGGAGACACTTCAGGTAGGTTATCTGAATTTCCCACAGCTTCATCAAAATCACATAGCTCAGTGTGACTTTGGTCATTATTTTCATCAAAGTCTATATGAATTGATTCCTCCACAACAAGTCTTCTTTTGTTGTAAACCCTATAGGCTTTGCTAGTGTTGGAGTATCCAAGAAAAATTCCTTCATCACTTTTTGTATCAAATTTGTCAAGATTGTTTTTCCCATTGTTGTGTATGAAGCATCTACTTCCAAAGCCATGAAAGAAAGAAATGGTTGGTGTTCTTCCATTGAGTGTGTGTGTGTGGATTACAGGAGGTGTGTGTGGGTGTAAGGGAAAGGTTTTGGACTGTGAAAAAGTGTATTTTTCAAGAGTAGTTTGTGTAGAGGATGAACTCCTCTATTTATACCCTTCAATGTAGCCGTTGGAATATGACTGTTGTAGCTACATTAATGAGCCTTGACTGGTCTTTGCCCCACTTGTCCACTTGCAGGTCTTCATGAGCTGGCTTGAGCTGTGGCCTTGAGGCGGAGAGCTTCCAGAAGGTCTTCAGTGGTCTTCATTGGTCTTCAATGGTGATCTTGACAGCTGTGAAGATCCAGGTTCCACTTTGGTTGAGATTGTGGTAGCAGAGATTGAGACAAAGTGATGGCTATCAGGGGAATGAAGTCATAGTCATAGCTGTCAGATAAACTGCAGGTCTTCATGAGCTGGCTTGAGCTGTGGCTTGAACTGAGAGCTTCCAGAAGGTCTTCAGTGGTCTTCATTGGTCTTCAATGGTGAACTTGACAGCTGTGAAGATCCAGGTTCCACTTTGGTTGAGATTGTGGTAGCAGAGATTGAGACAAAGTGATGGCTATCAGGGGAATGAAGTCATAATTTGTCGAGATCATACAAGGCTTAGCTATCGGAGATGTTCTCTAAAAGAGTAGAGATGCACTTGATGATCTTGATAGTTAAGATAGGGAATATGATTCATGTTTATTGATTGAATGTAACCAATGTATAAGATAGAATCATAACTGTCATACTCATAGCTGTCAGATAAACTGAAAGATGAATATAACAGATTTCCTCTTTTGATATAAACCCTGTTCTATATATATATTCCTTTATCAAAACCAACTAACTGAGACATTGATCAAAGTTAGGTCCTAACAATTTTCTTTGTATTTTCGGATTTAATAATAGATTGATAATATTTTTGGTATGAGAAGTATATTAGGACTTTATTTTGATGAAATAATAGTCTATTAGGTTACCATATACATTAGGCATATTTTTAGAAGTATTTGACTTGTTTTTCAAGTCGTAGGAGTCATATAAAAATAGGGTTTTGTGTAATTTCGAAAATCAGAGACTTGTTGATTATTGAATAAAGAAAATAAAGGAAAAACTGAGGCTTTCTTTATCTAGGGTTTGTAATCCATTGTTTCTTGTTTTTCCATTCGGTATCAATCTCAAGGCTTCATTCGACATTACAAAATCTAACAGTTGTCAATAACAAAAAGATAGAAATATTATTGAGGACCCACATGACAACAAATGTTTTCGATTTTATTATATTTGAGTACATAAATGTTGCTGAAACAAATTTGATTTTTGCCCCAGAGGCAGTTCAATAACACTAGTTAATAAAAGTGATAATCAATAAGCACATATTTCATGTTTAAATAACAGGGAATTTTTAGTAAGATCGTAGATGAAACGCGTATCCTGTTGTTGCATTGATCCCAAAATGTTTGGCCAATGACTCTGGGCTTCCAATATTCCAAGGCAGAAAGTATTATCTTCCCCATTGAAAAAGTACACACTTGTCACAGGAATATTAAGATGAGCTTGGTTATCTAAATGAAACGTAATGGTTTGCAGGTAGTCATTTGGAAGCTGGCCAGGTGGCCCGTTATATTGATAGCAAATATCATACTCTCTAGACATTCTAGTGAAGTCTTTACTCTTTGAAAGATGGGTCAGAATCTTGGATCTAATTCCAAGGTAAGCGTTCTTGGTTATAAACGTGAATTTAGAACCAGTGTCGAGGAGTAAGCCCCCATTACCACCATTAGGATTTGGAAGAAATGTCCCTGGAGGAAGATTCAAGCGCTCGTTTCCAACCGAGATATCAAGTAGATTGATAGCCCATGCATGAGAGTAGCGGTGTTTAATAAAAGGGACCTTTGAAAAGTATATTCTAGGGATGTGTGGAATATCATCTCCAAACGTGACCATGCTAACCAGACTAGGAGCTGCGTTGATATCAACCAAGCAGTAAGAGAATATGCCTCTTCCGCCATATTGGCTCAACTGTCTAGGCAAAGACTCTTCAGTCCTGCTCATTCCTAAGATTCCAGATATGATAGTGTCGGGAGGGAATCTAAAACCACCTGCCTCTAATGAGCACCCGAATAGTATATTGCCAGCACCAGGCCGGAAAGGATTATTATCCCCAAAAGTGTCGTAGGAAGCAATTCCATTGCTATACTGTCCAGCTATGTATTTAGATTTGTACTCGCATTTCTCCTGGTTTTTTATTTTGAAAATGGGGGGTTTACAGTTGGGATCATCAGAAGACATTTCATGATAGGTGGTGGATAGTTTGGGATCAAACTTGGTCGTTGATTGGGGGAAACATGTGGTGCAAGAAGCACATTGTGTCCACGAATGCAAAGACCCTGTGTCAAATAGTAGGAATACTTGTTGGGCTGGGGTTCCTATGCTTTCATTACAACCAAACGATTGATTCTCTCCTCTTTCTGAAAATCAAAAACCAGGAGAAATGCGAGTACAAATCTAAATACATAGCTGGACAGTATAGCAATGGAATTGCTTCCTACGACACTTTTGGGGATAATAATCCTTTCCGGCCTGGTGCTGGCAATATACTATTCGGGTGCTCATTAGAGGCAGGTGGTTTTAGATTCCCTCCGACACTATCATATCTGGAATCTTAGGAATGAGCAGGACTGAAGAGTCTTTGCCTAGACAGTTGAGCCAATATGGCGGAAGAGGCATATTCTCTTACTGCTTGGTTTGATATCAACGCAGCTCCTAGTCTGGTTAGCATGGTCACGTTTGGAGATGATATTCCACACATCCCTAGAATATACTTTTCAAAGGTCCCTTTTATTAAACACCGCTACTCTCATGCATGGGCTATCAATCTACTTGATATCTCGGTTGGAAACGAGCGCTTGAATCTTCCTCCAGGGACATTTCTTCCAAATCCTAATGGTGGTAATGGGGGCTTACTCCTCGACACTGGTTCTAAATTCACGTTTATAACCAAGAACGCTTACCTTGGAATTAGATCCAAGATTCTGACCCATCTTTCAAAGAGTAAAGACTTCACTAGAATGTCTAGAGAGTATGATATTTGCTATCAATATAACGGGCCACCTGGCCAGCTTCCAAATGACTACCTGCAAACCATTACGTTTCATTTAGATAACCAAGCTCATCTTAATATTCCTGTGACAAGTGTGTACTTTTTCAATGGGGAAGATAATACTTTCTGCCTTGGAATATTGGAAGCCCAGAGTCATTGGCCAAACATTTTGGGATCAATGCAACAACAGGATACGCGTTTCATCTACGATCTTACTAAAAATTCCCTGTTATTTAAACATGAAATATGTGCTTATTGATTATCACTTTTATTAACTAGTGTTATTGAACTGCCTCTGGGGCAAAAAATCAAATTTGTTTCAGCAACATTTATGTACTCAAATATAATAAAATCGAAAACATTTGTTGTCATGTGGGTCCTCAATAATATTTCTATCTTTTTGTTATTGACAACTGTTAGATTTTGTAATGTCGAATGAAGCCTTGAGATTGATACCGAATGGAAAAACAAGAAACAATGGATTACAAACCCTAGATAAAGAAAGCTTGGGTTTTTCCTTTATTTTCTTTATTCAATAATCAACAAGTCTCTGATTTTCGAAATTACACAAAACCCTATTTTTATATGACTCCTACGACTTGAAAAACAAGTCAAATACTTCTAAAAATATGCCTAATGTATATGGTAACCTAATAGACTATTATTTCATCAAAATAAAGTCCTAATATACTTCTCATACCAAAAATATTATCAATCTATTATTAAATCCGAAAATACAAAGAAAATTGTTAGGACCTAACTTTGATCAATGTCTCAGTTAGTTGGTTTTGATAAAGGAATATATATATAGAACAGGGTTTATATCAAAAGAGGAAATCTGTTATATTCATCTTTCAGTTTATCTGACAGCTATGAGTATGACAGTTATGATTCTATCTTATACATTGGTTACATTCAATCAATAAACATGAATCATATTCCCTATCTTAACTATCAAGATCATCAAGTGCATCTCAGTCCTTTTTAGAGAACATCTCTGATAGCTAAGCCTTGTATGATCTGACAGCTATGACTTCATTCCCCTGATAGCCATCACTTTGTCTCAATCTCTGCTACCACAATCTCAACCAAAGTGGAACCTGGATCTTCACGGTACATCAAGTTCACCATTGAAGACCAATGAAGACCACTTGAAGACCTTACGGAAGCTCTCGGTTCAAGCCGCGGCTCAAGCCGGCTCATGAAGACTGCGGTTGCTCAGGCTGACAGCTATGACTATGACTTCATTCCCCTGATAGCCATCACTTTGTCTCAATCTCTGCTACCACCAATCTCAACAAAGTGGAACTGGATCTTTCAAAATTTCATCAAGATCACCATTGAAGACCAATGAAGACAGCACCCCGAAGACCTTACGGAAGCTCTCGGTTCAAGCCGCGGCTCAAGCCGGCTCATGAAGACTGCTGAGTGGACGAGAGTGGGGCAAAGACAGTCGAGGCTCATTAATGTAGCTACAACGGTCATATTCCAACGGCTACATTGAAGGGTATAAATAGAGGAGTTCATCCCTCTACACAAACTACTCTTGAAAAATACGCTTTTTCACAGGTCCAAAACCTTTCCCTTACACCCAGCCTTGCGCACCTCCTGTAATCCCATGGCACATACAACTCACATTGGAAGAACACCAACCATTTCTTTCTTTCGTGGCTTTGGAAGTAGATGCTTTAAATACTTAGCACAACAATGGGAAAAACAATCTTGACAAATTTGATACAAAAAGTGATGAAGGAATTTTCCTTGGATACTCAACACTAGCAAAGCCTATAGGGTTTACAACAAAGAAGACTTGTTGTGGAGGAATCAATTCATATAGACTTTGATGAAAATAATGACCAAAGTCACCTTGAGCTATGTGATTTTGATGAAGGCGTGGGAAATTCGGATAACCTACGAGAAGTGTCTCTGTGCATGATCCCTCATGTCTCATTCTGAAGAAGATTCACCTTCCCTTCACTATATAGTGCCCAAAGACACTAATAAACAACATACTTTGTTTGACGGCCAAGAATCCCTTCTCGACGGCAAAGGTGAATCGGACGGCTCCAAGGTGCGCCTCATAACCTACCTTCAATCGAGTCATCAAAATTCCCTTGAAAAAGATTCTATCCATCCACGATAACAACTCCTCTCATCCAAATCCTCAACACGAAACCATTACCCACATCATTCCTCCAACAAAAGCATCTATATTGACCTACCCATACACTGAAAATGGACATTCCACACGACATGCACTGTTCTTGACTCTCTAATGAGTGCCTTCATCTCTCAAATTGAACCCAAAAAGATAAATGAAGCCCTTGAGACCCAGATTGGATAGAAAAGCGATGGAGGAAGAATTGGCGCAATTTGAAAGAAATAAAGTTTGGAAGCTTGTTCCTAAGCGAAAGAACCAAAGCTGTCATTGGAACAAGATGGGTTTTTAGGAATAAGATGAATGAAGAAGGAGTTGTAATAAGAAACAAAGCTAGGCCCAGTTTGCTCAAGGATATAGACAAGAAGAAGGTATTGACTATGATGAGACTTTTGCACCGGTTGCAAGACATGAAGCTATAAGGTTATTTCTTGCCTATGCTTCATTCGGGAAGATGAAAGTGTTTCGAGATGGATGTCAAAAGTGCATTTACTGAATGGAGTCCTAAATGAAAAGGTGTTTGTATCTCAACCTCCTGGATTTGAGCATCCCAAATTTCACGATCATGTATACAAATTGGACAAAAAGCATTATATGGGAGCTTAAAAAGCGAGGCACCAAGAGCTTGGTATGATACCACTATCTAAATATCTCCTTGTGCAAAGGATTTACCAGGTCCATATTGATAACACTTTGTTTATCCAAGAAATATGGAGATGATCGAGTTGCTCATACAAGTCTATGTTGATGACATCATCTTTGGCTCATCAAATGAGGACTTGTGCACTGAATTTGGGGATATTTTGAAGAATCGGTTTGAAATGAGCATGATTGGTGAGCTTACTTTCTTCTTAGGGCTTCAAGTCAAGCAAATAAAGAAAGGAATATTCATTAACCAAGCTAAATATACAAGGGATATGATCAAGAAGTTTGACATGCAAACTGCTTCCCCTGCCAAAACTCCCTTGTCAACCACAACCAAACTTCATGCTTGATCCCGGATGGTCCAAAGTGTAAATCCAACACTTTACAGAAGTTACATTGGATCTCTTCTTTATGTGGCGGCTTCTAGACTTGACATTATGTTCGGTGTACGTCTACGTGCAAGATTTCAAGCAAACCCCAAGGAATCTCATCTCTCTGTTTGTCAAGAGAATTTTGAGATATCTCAAAGGAACCCCCTGATTATGGTTTGTGGTATCCTCTTGAATCCCCATTTTCTCTAATTGGATTCGGCTGACTCGGCTATGCTAGATGTAATCTAGATAGAAAATCCACATGTGGTGGATGCCAATTTATTGGATCTAGAATTATTTCATGGTCAAGCAAAAAGCAAACCTCGGTAGCCACCTCAGCAGTGAAGTGAGTATATTCTTCTTGGCTTGTGTTGTTCACAAATACTTTACCTCAAAAGTCAACTACAAGACTTTGGAATTGAATTGTCTAACATTCCCATCTTTTGTGACAACTCAAGTACAATTGCCATGACAGAAAACCTGTCCAACACTCAAAAACAAAGCATATTGAGGTCGAGACATCACTTCATCGAGATCATGTTGAAAAAGGGAATATCGGCCTTGCTAAAGTTTATGCTTGAGGAAAATGTCTACGATATTCTAACAAAAGGCTATGGATGAGAAAAGATTTGAGATGTTAAGAGCAATGCTAGGCATGATCAACTTACCAAAATAAAAACTCTTATTCATTAAAAGATAAAACCCTATCTTATGGCTTTATCAACAACATGGTATCGACGGCTAACCCCTTCCACCAAACCAAAAGCCTCTTAAACATCAAAACCAAAATTCATTCCTACCTTACAATCAAACTTCAAACACAAAGATCATAAAAACAAACATAAACCCTTATTACCAAAAGCTTCTCTACCCTCCTTCTCATCCTGACAAGTCCTTGAAAAGCTTTGATAAGGGTATCGATCTGTTTATCCCATGGGCGATCTTGGAAATAATCATCCCCATATCCTTTATCACTATAGATAATGTCTGGAGCTTGATATGCATTCTCTTTAATGTCTCCATATCTCTTTAGCCATACAGGGTGCCTCTCCATAAAAGGATCAATGGCTGTGGTTGAGAATTGCAAAGAAGGACACACCCTCCTTGGCCACCATTCTTCAAGCTGCATTATAAGGAGGGATACTCGCTGAGTGGTGAGAGAAAATTTGAATGTACTGAAGAATTTGCACTTGCACTGTGCAATGATAGCTTGATCGGGCGAGGACCTTCATCTTCATCACCATTGAGCATTTGGACTCAAACACTTGAGAAATTGAGAAAACAACTTCATATAAACCTTGGAAGGAGAACTTTGCACTCTGCAAAGTTATCTCCGATTCCCTCAAGAACTGTTTGGCTAACAGTTAGGGAATCCCTGGTGACAGCTGTGTATTCCTTGACAGTTATGAAATCAGGTTGACCAATTTGTGTGTCAACCTTAATCCTTTCATTACTATCAAGCTTCACTAGCTCACCCAGTATAAACCCTCTCTACACCATCCTTAACTTGCTTACTTGATTCTCCTTCCCTCTCCTTTCTTGACGGCTTAACCTTAGGCTGTCGGATCATTATGCCCCTTCTCAACCATCTTAGCTTTACCCTTGTTCTTAGCTATCTCACTCAACCTATTTTTCTCTCCTTCCAAAAGTGCCAGTCTCTCCTCCTCCCAAAATTTCCTTCTTATCTCTCTCTCTCTCTCAACTCCTCTTCCTTATGTGGATCATCATTGAGCATTTGATCCACTTCATGTTCCAAACCGAGTATACTGTTTGGAGCCTATATAACCAGAGAAACTCTCTCTCGAAACCTTGCCTCTCTTGTTTCATCTACCCTTGGACTTTGAAAAAGCAAGTCTCTTTCTTTGTCTTAGCCATTTTGCTAGGGTGAACTTTGAAACAAGTCTTCCCATTTTCTATGAATGAAATGAATTTGGTAAATTTCTTCATCGAACCATTTCCTTTTATAGCCAAATTTAGTTTCGAGTCAAAATAGTGGCAATGATTATTCAAAATAGGCTTGGTGGTCATTAAGTCGACGGCTATGATTTTAGTTCTTGCCAAATCGAGGAAGTTTTGGAACTTGCCACTAACACATATCTATTAATGTCTCTGTTTATTCCCTACGAAATTTCGCCTTTGTGTACGGAAATAACTCCCATGTTTTATGGGAAGTTATTGTACAAGTAATGAGTGGAGACAAATATCCTTTGTTCATGAGCAGTCTCCCTCTTAAATGCAAATTTTAACCGTTGCAGTAACCCACGTATTAGCCGTTGAACTCCACCAATCCCCACATCAAAACTATCTTTTAACCTTGCGAATTAATCCCTCAGTTAACAATCACTATTCTCCCTTCCAAATTCATCCTTTGATTCCCTCTGTTTTCTCATAAACCCTAAAAACTCTGTTCTAAGTTCAAACATGTCTTACCACGAAGCCCATGGATATTTCATAAAACACTGAGTTCTATGAGCACAATGTTGGAGCTCTCATCAAAGAACTTCGGAATCAATCATCTACGCAATATGATGGAAGCTCGACCTCCAATTTATGAGAAGCTATGCGAGAGAGATTTTTATGAAAGGAGAAAGACAAATCAAGCATTTGGGGCAATCAAAACCACCATTGAAGATCTTGAAATCAATGTGACCCCCAAGGTTGTGTCCAAGGTTTACAACATCCCTATCAAAAGTGAAGGTCTCTCAAATGCGTGGAATAGGAAAGACAACAACTTGGAACCATTCTACAAAAGGTTCTTTGACAAACCAAGTTGCAAATATCAATTGGTTCGGGACAAACCAATCAAAAGAAGGAACTTGATCTGTTCAAATCAACCTAATGGATGTTGTCATCAAAGGGTTTGATGGAAAGCAATCATCTTTTGATCAAATTAGTCCTTAATGAATGGAAGCAAGCCCTAAGTTTGATAACGAAAGAGGTAAGCGGAGTGTTGCTTTCTTGCGTAACTTTCAATTGGCCATATCTCCTTCCCACTTGGAAATTCAAAAAGCAAAACCCAAGGATGAACAATTTGAAATTCATGAGTGGAATTCTTCATCACCTTATTCCCAAGGTTGAATCCTCCCTAAAGGATGAGTGGCTTGAGACTACATCTCTAGTATCAACCGGAAGCTTCAACTTAAGTACTTTCAAACTCAAGAGCAAGAAGAAATTAGAGCTTGGGGACGGCTACGAGAATTTTGATGAAGCCTCTCGGGCGAAAGAAAAGGCGAGAAAGATATGAAGATGTGGAAGGGATTGGTAAACATGGTGGATGACAAAAGATCCAAGAGAAAGCATGACAAAGGTGTTGTCATAAAAGAAAAGAGCTCGAGAGACCTCTCTAGCAAAATCAAAAGGAGAAAAAGCCTAGCCAAGTTGAAGAGAAGCTGGAAAGGGAAAGAAGCTTAGCAAAGGAAAGCAAATTCAAGAAGAGGTAGGTGTTGAGCAAGAAAGTGCTCAAGGAGGCTGACAAAGGGAAGATGGTTCTTTGAAGAACAAGGCGACGGTGAAGATACTCGAGTCGAGATCCTATCTTGAGGACATTGATGAGTATGATGGTGAAGAGGAAGAAATCCGTGATCTTTGTGTATCTTTGGTGAAGCTCGAGGTGATGAGTATGATGAAGATATGAGAAGAGCTATTCTTGAGTCACTAATGGAAGTGAGGACGGACTAAGGTTGGACGAGTCCTGCAGGACGGCTATGGAAGCTTCATCTCGACGGCTAAGGTTGTCTCAATTGCTTTGAAACCCCATCCAAGGTAACCTCTAAGCCTTCTCTTACTCTCGGTACTCTCTCTAGGAAGAGAAAATCGAGATAAAGATGCTCCCCATCCAAAAAGTTCAAGCCAACCACTCCTCGGCCCTCCTCATCCAAAGACCAATCCGGTTCACCTCATGACTACGTGGCTCGAGGCATCTTGAATCTTAATCCCTCAAACATTAGTCCAAATGAGCCTAATGTTGAAAAAAAGATAGGGGGAACGGCTCTAGCTCACGAAAAGATGAGCCTACGTTAAGGGGGAACAAAAGTCCTATGTCTCCCATTCGCGGCTATGCCTCTCTCTAGTCAAGGATCTCCCTCGATAGTCCCTCGGATCCTTCCCCCATTCACGAAAACATCTTCAAAGCATCTGAAGGACTTTCCTTAGAGGATCCCAAGCATGTCCCTGCTGTTATCTACTACTTGAGACAGCGCTAACGAGAGGAAGAAACCCAAAAAGCCTTGAAACTTATCAAAACCGAGAGATTTGGCTAAGAAAGCAAGCATACACACTTTGAACCCCATCTGAACTGAACCTCAACCCAAACCTATTGAATACTGTTCAAACTCAAGAACCTCATGTTGTTACCCAAGATCTGAACCTCAACACGAACTTGAACTGAACCTCAACTGATCTTGAACTGAACCTCGGCTGATCTTGAACACGAACCTCAACTGAACAAGAATCTCAATCTAAACCTAGTGAGCATGTCCAAACCCAAGAAACTCTTGATCCCTCTCTTAAATCTGAAATCCTTCCTACTTGTGAACCTTGGATTTTAGATTGTGACATTGACTTTTCCTTCCCCTCTATCATGGCTGCCCACCAAAGATTGAAGGATATTTCCCATTTCCACGAAATTGCCAATCCTCACCTAGTCTCCAATCCTTGGATGTTAAGCAAAAATTCCATTATAATTCATGCAAGGAATAGATGTGGCCTCATAATGTTTGCCCATGAGGAATGGAAAAAGTCTGAGAATAGCTCTCCCAAACTCCTTCTTTCACAAGGCCCCCTTGCTACCAAACTTCATGGATATTTCTACCATAATAGATTGGGAAATTCTGTTCTCCCGACTTCTCTCTTCCAAATATCAATGAATGCATTTATATGCCTTCATCCCTGGTGTATGCCCTATGCATTGAGCTTGCGAAAGAAATGTATTGGAGGATTTGCCTCAATAAATCCATTATCATGTTTGTCATTGCAAGACCCGAGCTTGGCAATGACTATGTTTCCCCCTTCAATCTTACGTACCCTCTTCATTCGTCCCCCTAAACACAAGATCTCTCCAATCCAACCTTCCTCCAAACTTCAATCCTTCAACTTTTGTACCCCGTATCATGTGACCATCACGAGACATGCAAAGATTTACAAGGTCCATGATAACCAAGATGAGACACATTTTAGAAGTCTCAATTGTGTCAAAATACGAAAGGAAGACCTCCAAAGAAAAGGTTGTTGAATCTGAAGAAGAAGGCTGCTTACGGGAAGAGAGCCTCTGGTGCTTTGCTCCCGATGTGATTACGTGAAGTGATGATGAAGATGATTCTCTGTGATGAAACGGCATCAGGTTCTCAACCTCTCTTGTTCTCAGCATTTGTCTGGCCAGATCCACCTCTACATCAAACTCAACAACCCGTCTCTCTTCAATCAAACCCCTTCTTTTCTAACCTATTTGCGAGGAACAAGGGTGGGAGCTCAAAACCAAAGAAGGCTCCCTTATGGGGTACTATGAGATTGAGAAATGATGAAGAGCCTCTGTCCAAAGCTATTCTCAAGGAAAGGCAAAACCAAACCTTCACCTATGATGATGAGATGAAGTGGGAATGGAACAATGAGATGTACTACTGAAGGTGTTGAGGACAAGATGAAGAGAGTGCTACTTGCGAAGAGAGGAGATCCTTGCAGCAAGAAAAGAAAGAGATGAAGTTTCTTAGGAAAATTTTATGTCTTTTTGGATAAGTCCTTTTTAATCCCTACCCTTATTTACTGCTTTACAAACAATGTTTATTTTGGATAATATGTTACATTTTAAAGCTCGGTTGATTGAATCAAGAAGATTGTTCTCATCTTCATTGGTATATTCATTCTTGAGTATCTTGCGAGAGTTATATCTTTATTAGATATATTACTTTGCCAAAAAGGGGAAATTGTTAGGACCTAACTATGTAAACCACATAGTTATAAGAGGTTTTGACAAAGAAATATATCATATGTTATCCTAACGACCAAGATAACATATGACCTTGGGCTGACTAAGCCATCAACTTCAAAGCGCACTTCTATATATATCAAGCTGGACGACTATGATTTAATCATCCTACAAAGATATCACTCAAAACCACTCATGTACATTAATCAAAGATTTCATCCCTCAACAGCTATGATCTTCAACATCAGCAGCAATGAAGAAATCCTGTGATGATCAAGATGTGCCTTGCCCAAATCTCTCCATACGGATGTTGCCGGCTCATCTCCATGAAGATCACATGCTTGGTTGCGAGATTCCGGCTATATTATTCTCCGAGTCAACAAAGGCTCTAAATGCAACTCCAACATGCATTTACTACCTTGTCTCCTTGTCTCCTCCAACGGCTATTTCCTAGCCTATAAAAGGAACTCTCAAGGCGAAAAACACACCCCTTACACACACAACTTCTACAAACCTTGCATCGAGCCTTCTCGACACGCAACCAATAATCACAACAACATTAAGACAATTGTAACTGATCTCGGGTGTATAAGCTGATTTGTAAAAACCCCTTAAGGCCGACTTTAAGTGGGTAGTGTGAATTGCTCGGTGTAGAGCTTAATCCCTAATATTTGTACTTATTAGGAAGAGGAAGTTCAAGGAACTTGCGTATCGAATCCTTTGTAAATCTTAACGGGAACTAGATTTAAGTGGATTGATCTCACTTGTCAAGGTTGACAGTGAGGGTGGACGTAGGAGGAGTGAACTCTGAACCACCTTAAAATTCCTTGTGTTCAATTGGTATTATCACACAACACACACACACATATACACACACATACACCATTCACTTGTCTTTACATTATTTTAAACACTTTTATTCCGCTGCACATTTAACTCTAATCTTTAAAACCAGTTAACCTCTGACAGCTAAGATTTCACCTCAGCTGTCAAACCTTAACTGCCTAACCTTTAATTTGATCTAAGCAAACAGGACCTTTCAACTTCTAATACCAAAAATATTATCAATCTATTATTAAATCTGAAAATACAAAGAAAATAATAAAAGATAATAAGTAAACAATAATTCCAGAATCCGCCGTCGATCTGCATCATTTTGGACTTCAAAACTTGTTTGATTACAGTGCTGCGAAGTTCCTTAAATTTGCTATATGTATACATTAGGACATAACTTTTTGTTTTTATGATGATTGATCATTTAACGGGACAAAGTTAAATGGTCTAAAGTGTCAAGAGAGGAAAGTTACAAAAGTTACACAAATGCCCATTCATGTTTTACATGTTTTACAACGAAGATTTTCACCTCCTAATGAGTCCCAAAATATTCAATAGTGGACTCATTGGAAAGGTAATTCAATGATGTACAAAAGCATACGATTGGATTTTGCATTAGAGCTTCTTGTGAATAGTTATACCCCAATTACTAAAAGGATCAAACAAGGATAATGAAAGTCAAGGGTTCAATGTGAATATAGGTTTTTCATCAGCTTCATGGAATTACAATTGGAAAGAAAGCCAACCAAGCCAAGTTAGTCTCTTTTGGAAAAGAGAAAACATGTTTGCATAAAACATGGAATTTATGACAACCACTTTGAGTCAAGTGCTTTGAATACTCTATGAGCGGCTACTTCCGCAAAGTCTTGTGTTCACACAGGAAAAGAAGAAAACATGTTTGCTTAAAACATGGAAATTATGACAACATCAATGAAGACTCCCATTGCAGACAACCTTGACCATAAACCATTATCAAGCAACGGCTACTTCCTCAATCTTCCTATATATTGGACCCAAATTTCCCATCCTTAAAACACCTTTACACACCACTTTCCACACCCTTTTTACAGCCTTTCTATACCCTGTTCAAGTCCCTTAATAGCCTTTCTCCACACCCTGTAATAGCCATTCTCTATACCCTTTCCACGGCTCACCTAACACCCATTTACAGTCCCTTCTTACACCCTTTCCATAACCTTCTGCAGTCCCTTATTATACCCTTTCCTTAGCCTTCTATACAGCCTCTTTACAGCCCTCTTAACACTCCTTTTACAGCCCTATTAACACCCCTTTACAGCCCTCTTAACACCCCTTTATAGCCCTCTTAACACACCTTTACAACCCTCTTAACACTCCTTTTACAGCCCTCATAACACCCATTTACAGCCCTCTTAACACCCCTTTACACAACCTTCTGCAACCCTTCAACCTACAACTTTTACAACCTCCTCTTCACCCTTGCATACCTGCAAGGCACGCAACCAAGTATCAAACAATTACGAGACACTTGAGGCTGCACTTCAAGTGTATAAACAAATCTTGTAAACCACTTAAGGCGTACTTTAAGTGAGTTACGTAATTTAGCTTCGTAACAAGTAAATCCCTAATTGACTATACTAATTAGGAAGAGGAATTTCAAGGAACTTGCCTAATCAATCATTGTAAATTTTAAAGGGAACTAGATTATAGTGGATTGATCTCACTTGTCAAGGTTGACAGTGAGGGTGGACGTAGGAGGAGTGAACTCTGAACCACCATAAAATTCTTGTGTCATTTGGTATTATCACACACAACACACACACACACCTACACACACTTATACCAATCACTTTGTCTTTACATTATTTCACTTTATTCATTCCGCTGCACATTATACTCTTGCTTTTAGATCAGTTAATATCTGACAGCTAAGATTCATCCTCAGCTGTCAAAGCTTAACCGCCTAATCCTTTAACTGATTAAGCAAATAGGACCTTTCAGTATCTGCTGTTCTGAACTAATCTCACTGCAATGAATTTGTTGCTCTAAAGTTGATACGCTGAAGTTTCTACTCTCAAGCTTTCTGCACTGCTGTACTTTTTCAAATCTGCACTGTTGCACTTGTTAAATTCTGAACTTCAGATTGCACTCTTCAGAACATCAAATATGTCAACTTCTGCACTTCTGGTTGTGGATACGTGGACCTTATGACTAATTCGCAATGTTGTTGCTATTAAATCGCTGCTCTAAACTTGCTGAAGTAGACTTATTGATCTGTAAATATGCTCCTAAGGCACGTAAGATTTACGCTTTCCTTGAGACAAAATTCGCCCTCTATTCAGTGCAATAAGGTTCTGCGAATTGCCTCTAGGATACTATGGAGCCCTGCGATTTCCACAGACTGATGTCTGCAATCTCCGATGTAGAAGGAGAAGAAGAAAAGAGAAAATTGTTGTATAGAAGGGGAAAAAGAAATTACGTCAGAGAGAAATCTTCCCTGTCCTCAGTGGAACCAGGAATGCTGAATATATAGTGTACTGGTGACTTTCTGGACAGTCACAATTGTGACTTTACAAATTTAATTCAAACCTGTTGGGCTGTCACTGCTTATGAGTGATAAATGACTATTTTATAGTCATTTATAGCATTATATTTATATCATTTACTTAGTTTTTGTTATCATTTAGTCTTCATTTAGCTTCTTTTATTCTGTATATGGGATTTTATGCTTGTTGGTATATTTGAACATTTATACAGGTCTTAGGGTACCATTTTGTAGAGTAAATGAAGTTAAGGACATATCAAAGGAATCAAGGCATAGAAGGGGAGCTTCAAAATAAACATCCGAGGCCTAATCTTCAGCTCGAGCGGCCGTGCACCATATATCAGAGAAGCGGCCAAATGAGTATTGATTGAGGTAATTATTAAATGAATTTGAGATGAAATTTCTAAAGTACCGTGTGTGACAACGAATAACGTTCAAGTTGGGGGGTAAACTCAAGTAAGTGACTCATCATCTGCCAACTTCCAAATGGGCCAAATGAGTATGATTGAGGCATCACTAGTTTAAAGGGAAAAATAAGATTGAGCAAGCTTATTCACCACATCAGCGTTCCAAGATAATATCATATGAGATCAGAGCATTACCTGCAATTTTTTTTTTTAAATATTGCTATCTAAATCATATGAAATATTAGGAATAAAAAGTCAAATTTACATAATGATCGGCTCATTTATGTGCCATTTTACTTTCATCTTCCCAACTAATATGAAAGAGAGGTGACTAAATAATCCATTCATCCTCAAACATGGCTGAGATACAAAAGCATTACCTGCGATCATTCTTCTACTCTTTTTAATATCCCTCTTTTTCACATTCCAAAAGCTTCCTCAAAACTTGCTGGCTTTAGTCTAAAGTTCATTCACGCCTACTCCCCAATGCTTATTCTCCTTCTCACAGAAATAATACCTTCCTTGAGGAAGGTATAAGTCGGCATACTGTCAAGCCTCAGAAGGCACGATCTTCTTATGGACTTCGTTTCATACAATCAACTGCTAACAAAACCATTAATTCCAATGTAATCCAGCCTGCTCTCAGAAAGGATGGAGAATCAATCGTGGTTGTAATGAGCATAGGAACCCCAGCCCAACAAGTATTCCTACTATTTGACACAGGGTCTTTGCAATTCGTGGACACTATGTGCTTCTTGCACACACATGTTTCCCCCAATCAATGAGCCAAGTTTGATCCAAAACTATCCACCACCTATCAGAAATATGTCTTCTGATGATCCCAACTACTAAACCCCCCATTTTCAATATAAAAAACAAGGAGAAATGCGGCGAGTACAAATCTAAATACATAGCTGGACAGTATAGCAATAGGAATTGCTTCCTACGACACTTTCGGGGATATTAATCCTTTTCCCGGCCTGGTGCTGGTAATATACTATTCGGGTGCTCATTAGAGGACAGGTTGTTTTGGATTCCCTCCCGACACTATCATATCTGGAATCTTAGGAATGAGCAGGACTGAGAAGAGTCTTTGCCTAGACAGTTGAGCCAATATGGCGGAAGAGGCATATTCTCTTACTGCTTGGTTGATATCAACACAAGCTCCTAGTCTGGTTAATATTGTCACGTTTGGAGATGATATTCCACACATCCCTAGATTAT